>OX123187.2:92053816-92477639 GCA_944739405.2 Euclidia mi | reverse complement strand
GTGTCTGTTTGTAAAGTCATCCACTCAGGATATATTCATAGAGCGCGAGTTATCTTTCAATAAATAAAATGTAGTACTTGCGCCAAACTAGGCTACAGAAATAAAGCTGTTTCGTACAATGTAGATGGGTCTAAAGGTTGCGTGACTCGACAGCGACATATGGGCAGCAGCTGCACTAGCCCAAACATGTAATATTATTTAATGGCCCTCCACTTCAAATTCCACAGTCATCAAGCAAAGCCTACAATTATATAGCTCACATGCGGAATATAACTAAACTTCATTTTATATTTAGTTCTAACAGCTGTTTGGTATTTTAAAATGGGCTCTCGTATATTGCACCAAAATGTTGTCTGCGTCAATATTTTTACGTACTTTAAGAATACGGGATAGAGAATTTGGTAAGTAAAAAGAAGTGCCTGGGCGAGACTTGGCCACCGGCGCACTCGTTCACTAAGCTATTCTCTACCAAGGCTCTCCACATATACCAATCTTGTGCTGCATCCAATAGCTAACCGCGATCCCAACAATATCGTTGGTCCACCCTGCTGGGGTACTTGAGCACGTTGCCGGTGCGAGGCATTATAATTAAGAGTTTTTAAATATAAGTGCGTAACAAATTGCTAATTTATTATTGCTTGCTAAACGCTGAGGGAAATCATAGTGAGAAAACCTACAAGCTCGAGAGTTCTCCATAATGATCTTGAAAGAAATAGGAAGTCTACCAACCGGTATTTGACTAGTGTGGCCTGTGGTCTTTTTTCTCATAATAATAATACAAAGTCCAAAGTTACACAGAGACAAATTATAAAATAAACTGATGGCCATGATTATCCCGAAAGAAAAATTCAAACTAAAGTGAGTCACCGTAAAAAGTTTAATTCAGAGTATCAAAACGTTAATCCCGCACATATAATGACTCTTAAACATTCAACATTCCATATGCATCATCATTCATAGTTAACTGAGTGGCGAGTACACAGTTGTCACTGCCTCTCTGGCTGCGGAAGCACCAAATATTCATGACACACTAGTTAACTATTTTCTCCCCCATTCACCGATAGATGGCGTAACATTATGTACCTTTCGGTAGATAACGGTAGATAATGTCATGGAGACTGACCGAGTTACTTTGTACCCTATAGAGTTTCAGAAGTCTTTAGAATAATCAGGAGTGTCTTCACACAATTTGAGACTGAAAGTAGATTTGTGTTACCCCGAATATAACGCGCGCGAAGCGGCGGGCAAAAGCTAGTACCTACAAGAATAAAATACGGGATCCTCGGTGCTCATGTCAGACTCGCACTTGCCTGGTTATTAAATAAACTCACTTTGTTTTTATCCACGCGTCATAAAACTCAAAATGTTTTATTTACCTACTTTCAGTAGTGCTCATCTATATATTAAAAGAATTTGTGTTTTATAATACGAGTCGGCAAGCCCGTTCTACTCAACCGATTCGCATGATTTTTTTTTTTAATGAAAGCTCTCGCTGCATAGATTTGTCATCATGCATTAGAAATTACCTATCTTGCACATTCATCAGGTTATATGCAAAAACAGTTTTCTCCCATACATTTTTTTACATTTTCGTAGCCGTAGTCAATGACTTTCTGCTTCTATATATCTGGTTCTCATTGAGGTAGGCGTTTCGTTATAGGCCTATAACACGCGCTGAAAAGATCTCTTTCATTTGATGGTATGCTCATTTAAATTGGGTAAGTTTGAAGGAAGATAGGTGTGGACATTGAACTTATTTTTCAATATTTTCCTATAAAGGAGAATGACTAAAAGTGGTCTAGCTATGTTTCATGTTGCATAACCAAAATAATATAGAAATAATTGTCTTATTTTTTACAACCTTTTGACGTCAGGAATTTTATTTTCGTATCCGGAACTACGACTTAAAAATAAACAGTAAATAAACAATAGCTACGCATTATTTCCGGATAAACTCTTATGTTTTGACGTTCCGTTCCCTCCATTTGTACGATCTATATAAGTATGAGTCTTTAGACAAAAAAAAATAAGAATGATATGAAATTCATAAATAGATAAATAGTCAGTAACATAATTACGTTTTAAAATATGTTCATTTAATTAATATTTTAAAGCTTTGCTATAATAATAATTATTATTATTTTTGTGTTCCGTCTCACGCAGACTGCTAAGCCAGATGTCAACCGGCGTCTAGGACCGGCATCGGCCATTACTGTTTATGTGTTGATTGAGAATATTCGTTACGATAATCTCTCCATTTAAATAGTAATACTTACGAAACTCCGTTTGAGTGTTTATTTTAAATAACTTATTGTGTCTTTCATATACAGGACGTTTTTATATTTAGTTACCTAAGTGTTTTATTACGACAAGGCGTTTAATGTGTTGTGTTTATGTACTCTTCGATTCGACCTGTAATCATGTCCATGCTTGATCCTGATCAACCAATACCGGTTGTAATGCGGAGAAGCCGATGTGTTTTGTAAGTGCATGATTATCTTTGGTTTTAAGTTACGAGTAGGTTTAAAACATCATTTTAGGTTATCTCCGTTTTTGTTAAATTACTTAAAAACCCGGGTATTTGTAGGAAAATGAACAATTTTATTTGATAATATATAAAGTGTAGTCTATAATAAATAAAGAATTATTGTGAGACAGAAACTTGAGACAGAATTCCATACATAGATGGTCATTCTCCTTTCATAAGATTCCATTGCTTTCTCTCTACATTGACGGTTCTAAATTCAAAAATATTTTTATGGCATCTAATAAGTCCCTTGCGGTAACTGCCAGGAGAAACCGTTATGCCTCCTTAAGGTGACCTTGCCTTACTTTCATACGGGTGTGAGTGTGGTGGTGTGTAAAATTATACCCGATGTTGGTATAATTATCACTATAGTGAATTATCGCTGATGGCAGGTAATATTCCCCGAATGTTACCAGTTAACCCTTAATGTTGGGTGAACTGATCTCTGATGTTGAGGAATTTTCCCCCTGTTTGTTGTATCGCGATGAAATACAGTTACGGACTGTCCCTCTAAGGGACCCCTCCGCTAACTCTTTACTGAGCTTAGGGCAGGTGGAGGGAGGGTGTGTGGCTCGGCTCTCCCCCCTAGATGTTGGGTCATACCTACTAAAACACCGCGGTGTTCCTCTATCGACTCTCATGACGGGGTCGCGGTAACGACGTCAGTATACCCGTAACCCGAGGAATTTTCCCCAAATGTAGTGAAATTTCCGCCTAATGTTGGGAAAATACCCTACAGACGGGTAAATTACGTTTTATTTTAGGAAATTTTTTGTGTTTTTAAATTACGGACTTTCTTCGGGCATCTTAATTTTTTTATGTGAAACATATTACAGCGGTACATAGTACTTTTGTCATATAATTATATTATTACAAGTGATAATTATGGTAGCAATTGTAGCTTTGGTAAGAATAGTAGTTTTGAGAGAAAAGGTACTTTCGACAGCACCGGCGGTTTTGGTATAAATGGTAGTTTAAAAAAAAATTGTAGATAAAATAGTGTTAGTACGAATAGTAGTTTTGGTGCATATAGTAGTTTTGATAGGAATATTATTTTTCGGTAGGAATAGTAGTTTTGGTAGAAATTGTATTTTTATAGATAATGCTACTATGTACTCATCATACCTATATGTAAGAGCTTTTTTTAATATTAAAATATGCAGCGGCGATAGCTGAGTGGAGAGACCGACGGACTGCCACGCAGAGGGTATCGGGTTCGAATCCACGGCGCGCACCAATGACTTTTCGAAGTTATGTGCGTGTTAAATTGTCAATTATCGCTTGCTGAATGGGGAAGGAAAACATCGTGAGGAAACCTGCATGTCTGCATGAGAGTTCTCCATAATGTTCTCGAAAGACATGTGAAGTCTGCCAACCCGCACTTGGCCAGCGTGGTGGACTATGGCGTTACCCTTCCCATAATGAGAAGAGGCCCGTGCCCAGCAGTGGGGCAGTATAAAGGGCTGATAATTATGAAAATATGCTGTGGAGCAGCACGGGTCCTTTAGTCTATATATTATTAAAAGAATTTGTGTTTTATAATACGAGTCGATCAGCCCGTTCTACCCAACAGATTCGCATGATTTTTTTTTAAATGAAAGCTCTCGCTGCATAGATTTGTCATCAAGCATTAGAACTACTTTACTACCTAACTTGCACATTCATCAAGTTATATGCAAAAACAGTTTTCTCCCATACATTTTTACGTTTTCGTAGCCGTAGTCAATGACTTTCTGCTTCTATATATCTGGTTCTCATTAAGGTAGGCGTTTCGTTATAGGCCTATAACACGCGCTGAAAAGAGCTCTTGCATTTCAAGCTCATTTAAATTGGGTCAGTTTGAAGGAAGATAGGTGTGGACATTGAACTTATTTTTCTATATTTTCCTATATAAATTTCTTAAGACTCTATTGCTTTCTCTCTACATGGACGGTTCTAAATTCAAAAATATTTTTATGGCATCTAATATGTTCCTTGCGGTAACTGCCAGGAAAAACCGTTATGCCTCCTTAAGGTGACCTTGCCTTACTTTCGTACGGGTGTGTGTGTGGTGGTGTGTAAAATTTTACCTGATGTTGGTAAAATTATCACTATAGTAAATTATCGCTGATGGCAGGTAATATTCCCCGAACATTACCAGTTAACCCTTCATGTTGGGTGAACTGCTCTCTGATGTTGAGGAATTTTCCCCCTTTTTCATCGCGATGAAATACAGTTACGGACTGTCCCTCTAAGGGACCCCTCCGCCAACTCTGTACCGAGTTTGGGGCAGGTGGAGGGGGGGTGTGTGGCTTGGCTCTCCCCCTTAGATGTTCGGGGTATACCCACTATCGCAATCAGCACAGCAGCACTATCGGGAGATAGCCACTAAAACATCGCGGTGTTCCTCTATCGACCCTCATGACGGGGTCGCGGTAACGACGTCAGTATACCCGCGACCCGAAGAATTTTCCCCAAATGTAGTGAAATTTCCACCTAATGTTGGGAAAATCAACCCTACAGACGGGTAAATTACGTTTTAAGTAAGGAAAATTTTTGTGTTTTTAAATTACGGACTTTCTTCGAGCATCTTATTTTTTTTAATGTAGAACATATTACAGCGGTTCTTAGTACTATTGTCATTTTGGTAGAAATAGCAGTTTTGAAAAAATGGTAGATATGATAGTGTTAGTATGAATAAAAGTTTTGGTACAAATAGTAGTTTTCATGGGAATAGTATTTTCGGTAGGAATAGTAGTTTTGGTAGAAATGGGCTTTTTGGCATATATATATGGTAGTTTTGGTAGCAATGTTACTTACGATTGCTACCAAATCTACAATTTCTACCAAAACTACCATCTCCATCAGGTAACTGATGAAATCATACATACATAGACTCACGCCTGTTTCCCCGAAAGGGTAGGCAGAGGCATATTAAACGCCCACTTTTTGCCAGTGTTTTGATCCCACGTAATAGGTGGCGAGCTTATTGCCGCTCATCGGGATATTTTGTTTGCCAGAGCCTCGTCCGTTGATCGGCAGGTGCACCACTTGCAGGTGAGGTTGGCTTGGGACCTTAAGTTCTTGGTGGGAACCCTATGCACCTGGGATGAAATCATAAACGTAATTATTACATTTCTAAATGATGATGGATTAATCACACCCATACACAAAACAAAATAAATCGTGCTTCTCACAGAAATATTTAGCTGGATAACAGAAATAAAACCAATTTTCTTACTTATAAAAAAAAAGTTGTTTATCTATATTTTTAGTTTTGATAGTAAAATATTGACAGATAAAATAAAAAAGTGAAGTTAGCGTAAAGCCTCGTATTCATTAGGCGCCATTTGTTGATAAACTGTTTATGACGTGTTTATCACCAAAATTACCGTAAATACTGTTTCTGAAACATGGCCGTCCACACTTGTCAGTTGTTGCTAGGATGTCGCCCGAAGAGGTAGTGATGCTCTGTGCTGCTTACATAATAATTCATAAGAGTCATCATCACTGCAGCCTTTCACTCCCTACTCACGTCCACTGCTGGACATAGGCCTCCCGTAATTTGCGTCACAATAGTAGTAGCAGGCCAGACGGGTTGGTATAGGGTTTGATGTCGAGATTTCTGTCTCTACGTGCAAAGATGGTATTTGCATTGTATTTTACCTTTGTCGCCTCTTACGACACCCACGGGAAGATAGGGGATGGCGAAGCCTGTATTCTATGCCGTCAACCACTCGGCGAATGGCGAATTCATAAGAGTACTACTAGAAAAAAAAAGAAGAAAAGGTTGTGGATTCGGAATTATCTCTATGAGCATCGAATCTTGGTTGTTGGACCACACTACTTCCATGTCAATAAACCCGCGCAACACACGTCCACACCTGATGACTTTTGCTTATAAACAAGATGTTTCGGCTTGCTCTCCATTCAATTGGGGAGCACGGCAACATGTTTCAGAAACAATGTTTCATCACATTTGTTTATGAACTGTTTATAAACTGTTTATAAACTGTATCCAGAGATGATGAAACACTGTTAATAAACTGTATATAAACAGTGTTTATCAACAATTGTTGCCTAATGAATACAAGGCTTCAGTTAGTTACTTAAGTTTCTGATTTAATAACGTATTTTTTGTGAGTAGTTGTGTTTTCAATTATAATTATGGTTCTTGGAAGGAAATAGAAAAATACTGGGTTTTTCCCAACTCTCAGTAGCGGTACGGAGTCAGGTCATGTGCCCGGTATCGGCAATAGGCTTTCCACCTATTACGTGGGACCTAAACATTCATAGCAAAATCTGGGTGTAATATTATACCTCTCCCTACCCCTTCGGGGATACAGGCGTGAGTCTTTAAATAAAAATTAAATTATAACGAGTTACTCATAAAGGACAATGGCAGATCTCCATACATCAACATGTCTGAAATTAAATTGAAGCGAACAGTAATAAAAAATATATCAAAAAATTTGGCGTAAGTAACAGAGTCTATAAATGATTCTATTTTCACTCAGGAAAGGTGGAAAAAGAAGATATCGGTGTTTGAATTTTTAGTTAAGAATGAACAATGTAGGTAAAAGGAAAGTTATAGTATGAAAGTTAAACAATGTAGGTAGGTACGTTTGAATTATCAAATGACATTTGTCAGATTGACATCAAAACGCCTAAGTATTTTGTAGCATCTAACTGTCACAGCCAAAGACAAAAGCAGAGCTGCACATTTTTAATCGATTTTATGTGAAATCGATACAACTTTAAAACGATGCTGTGACGGTTTTAGTTGATTTAAACGTTGTTTTGCTTCAAAAATATTAGCTTATTGATATAACGTTGATTAAATATTAAATAACTGCATTTTAAACCAAACCAACTTATTAAAGGTCGATCGTATCGATTACTTATTTAATAATCGATACGGATATAGCACTCACGTCTATTCCTGTCACACCATTGTCTATGGCAACAATCAAATGATAAAGTATTCGTAATCAATTGGCATGCTTTTTATCATCATAAAATACTGCAGCTTTAACGAGACAAAGTGAAAATATTAAAAATCGTAGAAAAAAGAACAATTTGTTTTGTTCATATGAAGTTTAAGGTCGCCACAACAAACCCAGACCAAATTCTGCCATTATTCTTTCTCTATCCGAAATAACGAGAGCCCAACTCTTTATATGATTTAAACAAAGCAGGGTTAAACACTCCCATTTATAACATGAGGGATATAATATGAGCGCCACATATATTACTCATAAAAAATTACCCTTAGCCTCAAGCAAAACAGTATTCAAATAAGTTTTTTTGCCATTCTGACATACATGTTAAAACAAAACCATCAACCAACCAAATAACATTGCATTTCATTATAGCATTGAGGCAAAAAAATCTGCAAACCAGCATCCTATTTTATATATTTGTGAATTACGTTTTTAATCGTTACTGTTTTTGACATGTTGTTGGTTAAAAGTATAATCGTTATAAACCGTTATTAACCCTAACCGCTATTTATAGTTAGGTATTATGTAAGAAATTTGATGGGAGTGAATGAAGCAAGAGAGATATTTCAGGATCGTTGCAAATGGCGTTCCGTAGTTTCTGCCTACCCCTCCGGGAAACAGGCGTGAGTATGTGTTACGAAACGGTATATTAGACAAAGCGCAACACTGTGAGCAATTAGTCGTTGCTAAAATTTGTTTTAGCCGAAACAAAGACGATTTCGAAGCTCGCTTTGGAGTATTTATTAAACAAATGAGAGCAATTCGTGTTTATTGATCCGTCTTTGCGTTCTTCCTGTCACCGTTTCGGAGTTAACGGAAAAGAGATGTTTGATTTTCTGTTTGTTTTTCACAATAGAGCTTAGTTCTGAAGAGAATCTGATGGAAAAGAAAATATGCAGTGTTTAATAGAATGCATGGATAAGTTAAACATAATTTTTTTAAAACCTTTCGGCAGGGTCAGTGTTTCGTAGGAATAACAACGCGGTAATTATTGTATAACACTCGAGGCGGATAACGTATAGTATAGTTATATTTGTTGCACAGAAATGTTTACTAAACAAGAGCTAGTTGACTATGTCATAGAGTAGAGCTCTGTCGTGGACACAGCATCAAAAGCCTCTGTCTGGTTTTAATAGAATTAAGCTCTACGTATTCAAATTTCGCCGGCACGTTTGTGAATTAAGATAAAACAAATTGTACTGTATTATTTGTGAGTCTAAGTTAAATCTGTGTAATATTTTTATTTCACAAAACAATTCACAAACGTTGAGCGCACATTTATTCTAAAGGGCACTTACTCGAGAGTCTCAAAGACCAACGCATAGAAGATTGGTCAGGCACCAATCCTTTATCCAATCAGTGCGTCTGACTGGCTACAAAGTTTATGGCCGTCAGGGATAGATACCAAGCAAATTTCTATATAGGTATATGTAAAATACTTATATTTTTCAGATAATGAGTGGGGAGTTAGTTTAACTCACTTAGACGTCAGTGACTTGCGAGGCAGTAAGCTAATAAAGAATACTATTATGTGTCACGAATCATACAGGTTGTCACAAGACCCATCACCAAGCCGAAGTCTACTCGTTTTGCACGTCATGCCAAGTCATACTACGCGAAAATAATACTTGGGAAACAAAAAAAAATTTTTAAGCTTAATAAAATTTACAACTTTTATTACCAGCAATGTATAGCGCGCGCTTGCAGAAAAATTGGCGCGAGAAATGCATCTTATCTACGCCGGCCGTATCTACCTACACCGTGCGCCGCGGTGGCGGCAGTTTATGATCACGTGGTCGTGCGGCCGAGGGAAATGACCTCGCAGCTGATTGCTGTTAGACATACACTGCGTTAAGGGAACTTTAAAGCCGTTTATTTTAGGGAAATATTAAAAAATTTGTTTATGTTTATTTGGCAGAAAGTGTACATTCATCATTCTAAACACGATTTTGGAATAATTCGAAAAAAAAATCGTGACTTTGAGCCTCAATATCTCCTGAACCAGTAATTTCCCAGGTATGGTGTCGAAGTAAAAAATGATCGTAACAATTGGTACTATATGGGGTTTCAGTTTTCGTTAAGGGTCTTTTTACACCATGTATATCTCTCTCTAAGTACAGCAATAGAAAATTGCATTAGTACATTTTCATCAAAAATTACTGATGTTGAACGATACTCAAAGTGCTTTTAGCCGTTTTTATATAAACTTCAATAATAATATAATATGTATAAAAATGCTAAATGCTACACTTATCACAAAACTCGCTGAATTATCCACAAAGCCACTGTCATCGCTTACCTGGATAGCCGACATTTTCCGGTTTTTCTTTTTGGTAAATCATGTTTTTAAAAATGAATCCTAACCTGATCGATTTATCACTCCTGAAACCCTTTGCAAAGTAAATTTCATGAAAATCGTTGGAACCGTTCCCGTTTAGATTGTATACAGGTATTTACAAGCTTGTTCGTTTAAAGGAATTAGAGGTACACACATCAGTATGATAATTATGTTAAGCTTACACTGGTAATACCTCAAGTCTTTATTTCTAGAATTGTAGGCAGTATTATTTGATTTCCCTTACATTTTGAATGCTAAATATAGGTGATATGCAATGAAAGCCAGTTAAGCACATTTCCAGCCCCTTTACAAATGTTGAAGGAGCTTTTTCGTTAGGTAAAATCGTAAGACTTTTTCATTATAATACTATGTATGTAATGTTGAATCATTATTTTATCCAGGTTGCTCTGGAAAACTTAACTGTGTCCTACATTGACGACCCCATAACCATCTAATACTAGTTACATTCTAAGTCAACAACTATCTTCGAAATTAGGGTATGTAAACCATTACTAAATCACACATTATTAGGGCTTCCAAAATTACGGATATATTTAATTACGTAACTGATTACGAATTTTCGTTGTCCAATTACGTAACTACGTAATTACGTAATTTCTAGGATATTCTTGAAAACGAATGTTTATATAGGTATCAATGGACAATATAAGATGTGTAAAAGACCACCGATTAAACTAAAGTTTAAATTTTTGGACATACAGAATAATGTTACATAAAAATAATGAAAGCTTGACAGCCGCAGTTTCACACAAAATATATTCGGAATAGTGTTTTACTTCATCAACTGTGAAGAGATTAATTGAGAAATTCAGGGAGACTGTATCCGATGGCAAGCAGCGGTAGCTGAGTAGAGAGACCAATAAACTGCTACGCAGAGGGTCTCGAGTTCGAATCCACGGCGCGCACCAATGACTTTTCGGAGTTAAGTGCGTATTAAATTGTTAATTATCGCTTGCTAATCAGTGAATAATAATCAGGAAAACATCGTTAGGAAACCTGCATGTCTGAGAGTTCTCCATAATGTTCTCGAAAGACATGTGAAGTCTGCCAACCCGCACTTGGCCAGCGTGGTAGACTATGGCCTTACCCTTCTCATAGTGAGAAGAGGCCCGTGCCCAGCAGTGGGAGAGCATAAAGGGCTGATGATGATGATGTTGATGTCTCCGATGGAGACGCCAAACACACTGATCTTCCAAAAACAAGCCGTTCAAAGATCAAAAAGAAGAAGCTCAATTCGGCGTTGTGGGCAAGGATAACAAATTTTAAGAAGTTCTCTATAGTTTTACAGTATTAGATTAATTTTTATAGGTCTTTTTGTAACCGTCGATGTCAGCAAGCCCACAACCAAGCATACATTAAGGAAGGAGATTTAACGTTGCATAACGAAATTTTGTCACATTTATGCAAAGTGGACATGGAAATGCTAAAAAATCTAGTGCCATGCAAAATCGTGAAAGCTATTTGTCCGATGTGTTCCTCCATAATATTAAGTAACCCTATCTTATGGACTTTTTCTGTTTAATTCAAATCATGCGTTAATTTTGAGAGACCCGTAATAATCTGACGTCGAATTTATGAACGTTGATGTTTCAAATAATGTAAAATACCAGCAGGCTTAGCCAAGACGTCTTTCTGCAAACGTTAACGCAAAAAAATGTATGGAGTGAACGCAAAGTCACGTGATATAATCAAACAAATAGAAAAGTCGTAGCCAAATACACAACGCATAAAAAGCATTCGCATCGATAGAATAAACTCATCGTTTCTGCGATGTCAACCGCAAAATGGTAGCCAAGTTACCAATTTCGGCCAAAACTAACGCTATTAGCGTCGATTGCGTATGGATAACAATCGAATGATAGAACCCTGCAGAAAACGCAAAAAGAAATCCCACAGACGGTCAGCCTGTACTCGGCCTTGAGCTCCTTGTTAGGGCCTCGCTAAATGACTATGCCTAAAACATTGTTTAGCTATTTCAGACGCAAAGGGCCCATTTAATTCAGCAAGGGGCCACTTAAGTGTTCTCCAAGTAAGTTGATTATCGCGATTCACGTCATTGTTTATGTTTCAAATTCCTTAGAGAGTCAAAATTTTTAAGTAATAAAAATTATTTAAGCTTTAAAAAACTCTAAATGTTAAAGATTATATATGATTATATAAAACTTAAAACGAATAAACAAATCTTCTGGTTCGAACGTTTGTTTCACTCGCATAAATATTTACATTACCTTGATATTTGACGCGCTTGGCGCTTCAAACAACGCAAGGCATGTACTAATAACCATGTTGTGTCGCAGAATGTGCGTGTGACACTAACGCGTGGTGTTGGCTACCAATTTTGCGTTTTCTTCGATTGCAAACGCGTTTGCGTTTGAAATCGGAGAAAGGCGATGGAAACGATACCTATGAGTTTTGGCTAAGCCGGCAGATACATTCGTTCATCTCTCTTTTATTCTTTATTAAGACCTACACCTAGAAATAGGCTGCTATGGTGCTGATGATATAGACCTATACTTACTTACGTAATTACGGATTTCAACCCTTCAGTTACGGACTTGTCAAAAGTTATTTTTTATTGCGTAATTACGAAATTACGGAATGGAAGCCCTACACATTATACGTTGGTATTCGTCGAACATTAACCAAAACGTTCTAGTCTGTAACACAAAACCAAATTTGCTCAGTGTTTACAGCGTCTGCGTCATAAAATCTACTTAGAAACTATAACCGTAACGTTTGAGTTAAACGCAAACAATTATGAACGCGTTTATTGATGTTGAAATGGATTCTGCACATGGGGATGGTGGTTAACGATATTCAACTAATTTAATAGCTGAGGTAAGATAGTTTTGATGGATCATAAATGAATAAAATATATAAATGAATAAAATAAAGATAATTATTTTTCTTTACGGCAACACTTGTTTGTTTTGTTGTTCCATTTTTATACGTCATTTTTTGAAGTAATACTGTCACTATGCCTTCATCAGAAATTCCTCAGAAGTGATTTGACACATATCCGAAAAGTCAGTGGTGCGCATTGTAGATTTAAATCCAAGATACTCAGTTTATAATTATATAATAAAATCTGTGTTTATATCGTCAAAACATTGGAAAATATCATAATAACCGATGATAACTGGTAATTATGATTATGTGGCAGTTTTACGGTTCGCCACTTTTCATTCGATGAGTAAAACATCGAAATTGCCATTCTACTAAAATTATATGCAATAGGTCTGAAAATGGTTACGTGAAATGTAAATCGCACTACTTAAATAATTATGTGTAAATTTCTATGAATCCAATCTTTTTTCTGAATAATTATAAAATATGTTAAGCCTTTTGTGTATAGCACTTACGAAAATGAAGAAAGTATAAAAATTGCAAACCCGAGCAAAGATAGCCAATAAATAAAAATTACACACGTCGTTTGAAATGTTGATGGCAAAGAGAACTTAGATAACAAAGGCTGATTTTTATGTTACTGAGGTAACCTAGCGTAGTTGTTAATCCCCCCCGCGGGATCTCCACCTTGTCGTGGTGGGGGGGCTCAGTAACCGTGGCTTGGAACCCCGCGGTGAAGCTAAGAGGGATCCAGGAGGGGGACGCTCCGCGTGGGCTTGACGGGGCCTGCGCAGGATGCGTCCAACGGTGCGGGTGCGGGGGACAGTTCTGTCTGTCCCTCGCAGTCGGGTGCTGTCGCGGGAGGAAAGGCGTGTCGGTGTTGCGTTGCCGCGCGCCCTATCTCCCGCGACCAAATGGGGGCGCACCATTCGATGCGTCGCGGTGGGGCTGCAGAGGAAGAGGAGATGCGGTGTTGCGTTGCCGTCCTCCTTATCCTCTGCGGCCGCTGAGTGTTTTGGCGGCAGAGCCCAACACCTTCATCCGCCGCCAAGGGGGTTTTGTTCGGGGCCCGCCTGACCATCTGGCGGGCCAATACCCGTCGGGGAGATGCGACGAATGCTTATGCGAATCCCTACCCTCCGACACACGGGTACATGAGGAACACGGGTTGGTTTTTAGTCAGTAAGAGTCTGACAGTCCCCTTCGTCCTGCCCCCGGGGCGGAGGGACTCCATGAGGATTTTCCAACCCGATACCAAAAAAAAAAAAAAAAAAGCGTAGTTGTTAATGGTAGGCCATTACAGAAGCCTTTAGATGCATTTTATTGTTACTACTCAATAAAGACGAGAACTATTGCAATGAGTATAGCAGCATCTTAAACTTGCAATTTATTTTATTGTGGAGTAGTTTTCGAAGGAAATTACCTCGATTCTTAATTCAGAGTCAATTTCAAAGGAAATATGCCTTTTTAAGTATTCTTGTAACAGGCCACGGCTGGCATTGCTGGCGTATTATAAACCATGTTGACCTGCTTATATTAACAAAGGAAACTTGCAGGTTAAATGAAATTGTGATAATGATTTAGTAAAAAAATAGTTCCAGTATTGCAGATAGCTCTCGCATTATTATTATTTAATCAATTTTGTCGCTCTTTGCTAATAACCAAAATGCAAAACCAAATGAAAACCCAATTATTTATTCGCAATTAACCATCTGCAAAAGATTAGTACATTTATATCAATCATCTTTGTAAACATCATAGAAATTGGTATTGGTAGTCAAACACGCCTTACATAACAGGTCCAGAATATTATATTCTATCTAAAGCAACATGAAGCATTAGCAATCAAAGTAAAACGTAGACCTTGTTCCTGAACTTTAACCAAAGCAATTGAGTTTGTAAGCTAGATATTAATTACGCTATTAACCGTAATTTCTCTTAGAAACGAGCTTTCTCTGAATAATTATTGTATTGTATAATTTTGACCTAATCGTTTGTAGCAGGCCGTAGATAAAGTTGTTGAATTGTATCTGGGCTCAACTTCAAAATAATATATAATTTTACCTAGTGCTTCAACTATTGTTTACTTCTGCCACTTAAATCCTTTGGAAGCTACGTATATAGTTGCAAGCTTGGTCTTTATTCGTAACTAGCTGACCCAGCGAACTCCGTATTGCCTTATTAAGAGTTTTTATTTAATTTCCTTTTTTCCAAGCCCCTTTTCCAAAGTTACCATTGACTTAGCGCGTAATCTCTTATCATTTCAGAGTCTATAAATGATGAACAAACCAACATAGATTTTTATATAATATTGAATTCCCCATTCCTTAAAATATCGGAGAAGATACCCATATCGACTTTAAAAAAAATCCCATCCGCCATCTTTGATATCCTCTCCGCCATCTTTGATCACAAAATAGATGTTGTATTTGGATTCACCATCCCTCAAATCATCAGAGACGATACCCATATTGATGTTTAAAATTTTGCCCATCAGCTATTTTTGATTTCCCATCCGCCATCTTAAATCACGAAAAAGATGTTGTATTAGGATTCCCCATCCCTTTAAACATTGGAGACGATACCCATATTGATTTAAAAAAAAAATGCCATCCGCCATCTTTGATCACGAAATAGATGGTGTTTTTGAATTCCCCATTCCTTAAAATATCGGAGACGATACCCTTATATCGACTTTAAAAAAAATCCCGTCCGCCATCTTTGATTTACTATCCGCCATCTTTGATCACGAAATAGATGTTGTATTTGGATTCTCCATCCCTTTAAACATCGAAGAGGATTCCCATATTGTTTTTCTTTTAATTTCCCATCCGCCATCTTTGATCAAGAAATAGATGGTGTTTTTGAATTCGCTGTTCCTTAAAATATCGGAGACGATACCCATAGTTAGTTAGTTGGACAGGTGTTTTCCGCACTTAGCCACTTAATTGGGCCATTGTGCGTTAGCAGGGACACGTTTGTCGCCTGCTACTCATACCATGCAATCCTTCCAGAAGGCCATGAGTTGACCAGTGTTGCGTATGGCTTCGCTCATGGTTCTGGGGTTGTTCAGGAACCTCGTCCGTTGGTCGCTCACGCTGGTACAATGTAGGATCACATGAGCGGGTGTTTCTTCGGTCTCCATGCAGCCCCTACATAGTGGGCTGTCCGTGACGCCGATGTTGTAGAGATGCTTGTTTAGTGGACAGTGGCCGGTTATTATGCCAGTCAGATGCTTGAGTGTTTTCCTGTTGGAGTGCAACAATTTTTGCGAGAGTCGTTTATCTAATTGGGGAAAGGCATCTTTAGATTGCCTACACTCTTTTAACTCTGCCCACTCTTTTTCATGTTGTTGTAGGGTTCTCTCGCGTAACCACGTTTTTAGTTGGTTGAAAGGTATCGGAACAGTTGGTTCGGGTCCCAGAGTTGTTGTGTCCGATCCTTTCCTTGCCAGTTGGTCTGCTGCGTCATTGCCCGTGGAGTCACTGTGTCCTCGTATCCACTGGAGCGTGACCCGATTCCTCGCTGCAGTTTTCTGCAGCTCTTGGTGGCACTCCATAATTAGGCCGCTGTTAAAGCAGTTGCCAACGAGAGCTTGTAGTACTGAGGCACTGTCTGTGATGATGCGTAATGACAGGTTGCTCACGTTTCTGGCCGCGATCGCCGTCGCCGCCCTTATAATCCCAACGCATTCAGCTTGGAAGATGGTGTTGAGTTTACCAAGCGATATTGAGAGATTGAAGTTCAAGTCATGGGAGAATACTCCGGCACCTGTCCCATACTTTGTTTTTTAACCGTCTGTGTATACTCTAACTTCGTGTATACCAGAGCTATCCTTGTGCTCTTCATGCAGTTGTATGCGGTATTTTTTGTCAAAGACAAAGGTTTTAGGTATGAGGTCGCACGTTGCATCTAGCATCGGGATCTCGTTAGTTAACGTCCTTTTCAGGCGTACATGGGTTATTCGGTCGTCTCTTCTCCAAGACCCGAACGTATCGAGCCGGATCGCGGCGGCACCTGCTTCCTGCTGGATGATGAGGTGCAATGGTCGCAAGTCGAGAAGCACCTCCAATGCCGCCGTTGGAGTTGTTTTCATGCAGCCTGTTGTGGCCAGACAGGCGAGGCGTTGTATGCTCTGCAGCTTGCTCTTGACTGTGCTTAGTTCAGTGCGTGGCCACCACACTACTGCACCATATGTGAGCATGGGGCGTATTATGGCAGATATGAGACGATACCCATATTGACTTTAAAAAATCCCGTCCGCCATCTTTGATTTTTTATCCGTCATCTCTGATCACGAAGTAGATGAATTTCTTAAATTCCCTATTCCTTAATATATTGAAGACGATAACCATAACGACATTTAAAACAATCCCGTCCGCCATCTTTGATTTCCTATCCGCCATCTTTGATCACGAAATAGATGTTGTATTTGAATTAACCATCCCTTAAATCATCAGATACGATACCCAAACTGATTTTTAATTTTTTCCCATCAGCCATATTTGCTTTCCCATCCGCCATCTTGAATCACAAAATAGATGTTGTATTTGGATTCCCGATCCCTTTAAACATCGGAGAGGATACCCATATCGATTTTTTTTCCCATCTGCCATCTTTGATTTCTCATCCACCATCTTGAATCACGAAACAGATGTTGTATTTGGATTCTCCATCCCTTTTAACATCGCAGACGATACCAATATTGATTTGTTTTAATTTTCCCATCCACCATCTTTGATTTCCCGTCCACCATCTTGGATCACTAAATAAATTTTATATTATTAATCAGCGTCCTGAAAATATCGAAAACGATACCCATATAGATTGTATCCTTTTCGTTTAGCCTTTTTTGCCTTTGACGCAACCCTTCCCTTCTCGTTTGACCATTTTATTATTTTTGTCTGGCCCTTAAAAGTTGTGGCGTAATTTTATAAAGCCTTTCGGAATAATTGGGCTATCATAGGCAATAACAATTTTTAAAATCCTACTACTAGTTCCTGAGATTAGCCGACATTATCTTTTAGCCGTTTTAGTCTTTTGCCCGGCCCCAAAGTGTCGAAGCGTTATGTTATATAGCCTATAGCCTTCCGGAATAACTGGGCTATCGTATACAAAAAGATTTTTTTAGATCCGACTGGTAGTTCCTGAGATTAGCGCGTTCAAACAAACAAACAAACAAACTCTTCCGCTTTATTATATTAGTATAGATATGCGAACAATTTAATCAACGTGCACAATATGATATTATGTATGATATGACGTGACAGTACTTACAGATATGCGATAGCACATGCGCAGCACTCAATTATCAGCGCATGCGTTCCTACTTCCAAGAGGTAAAGGATCATGGACATTTTTGTATGAGAGCTGGGCGTAAAACCAACAGATATAAAATGTGTTGTAATTTACTTTATTGTACTTCTAAATACCCCCTATATACTTGTTAACCCCAATATCGACCGGGTATCACTGCAAAAAAAATCCAAAGATTGGTTAAATAAAACACACATATTTGTTAAAAAATACTATATAATGATACCTTTTATTTAAATATCAATGGTTATCATCAACTATAACATCTAATAAATGTTCTGCGGGTGCAATAAAAGGCTCGTGCCGTCCTAACCCTAAAAACCACAAAACTGCAACTATGTGGGCACAACTTCCTACTATTCTTCTGCCTGTTAAGCAAGTACAATAATGCTCAAGTATCGCATTTCTACCGATTTGGTCCCTTTCGATCAAAATGTAAGTATTATATGTGCGTGATCTAACATGCCGCGACTGTTAACTTTTAATTCGAAGAAACCACACATTAATTTGCAGAATATTACATCTGTTTAAGAGGTGGATATACGCCGTTGACCTTGCTCGTACTACTGGTTAGTTGTCCACGCGCGATTTGCGAGTATCGCTGACGTAAAAATCCTTAGAAAATAATAAGTAAAGTTATTTGCAAAAATAAGCTGAAGGTTCCCTTGGTATTCTAATATAAGAGGATGATTCAATTTAAACAATCTTATGATTGATACATACATACATACATAGACTCACGCCTGTTTCCCCGGAGGGGTAGGCAGAGGCATACTAAACGCCCACTTTTCGTCAGTATTTTGATCCCACGTAATAGGTGGCGAGCCTATTGCCGCTTATCGGGATATTTGGTTTGCCAGAGCCTCGTCTGTTAATCGGCAGGTGCACCACTTGCAGGTGAGGTTGGCTTGGGACCCTAAGTTCTTGGTGGGAACCCTATGCACCCATGATTGATAGATTAGGAGAAAAAAGGTAATAACTACAAAAATAGAGATTACTTTGCATATTTTATTCAGATATTTAAAATACCTTTTTTTAGGATTTGGTACCGAAGAGAAAATGCTTTAAATGATGTAGATTAAGACATATTTTTTTGGATTTTTTTCTGTAACAATAACGGAGAAAAATGGTTTTAATTTACCCCTAATGACGCCCAATTCACATATGTCCTCGCTTTAAATCATCTAATGACTCCTCTCTATATAATTCAATTAAATATGAATAACGACTGACGCGCATTGCCCGGCCTACAGTCCGCACGCTTGTTGTTTGGTCGGCGCCTGAGTAAGAGAGAAGTTAGAAAGGGATGCAATGTAGTAATTCCGTTAGGTTACCAACCAATAGATTCGTTTCATTGGCCTAGCTCTGCACAACATCGTGTCGTGTTATCTCCGTTGTATAAGCGATTGTTTTGGATTCTATAAAAAATACGTTTGAACATCACTGAATATGTCTGCTCACCGGTTGTTTGGGTGATTGCCGTCATAGTATAAAATTAAGTAATGGTCATTAGCTTTCACATAAAATATATTTTAAATCTGTTGGTTTTACGCCCATTTTGACCGTGACCCTTTGTGCCGTACAAACTTCTACCCTCCCTACAATCCCTCCCAGTTTAATTTTTACAACTTATAGTAAGTAGCCTATGTCCGTCTCCATGGTCCAATATATGTATCTCTATATTAAAATTCAACAAAATTGGTTCAGCCCTTTTAGCGTGAAAACGGAACATACATACATACACAATTTCGAATTTATATTATTAAGTAGGGATTATCAATGGGTTTCTTCTGACATGAAGCCCGCTGGGCGGCAGCACTGAGACTTCAGGCAATGAATACAGATTTACATAATAGAAGCGCATTTCTTAGGGATTTCGTGTGCCGATTCCAAGTGGCGTGTTGGCGGGTGTCGTCAGTTCGTCTCTCTTGTACTCATAGAGACAGCTGTCACAGCGCGACTGCCACGCCGCCAAGCGGCAATTTGGGTCACAGAAAGTTTGTCTACAGAGCGCCCATAAGAAATGCGCCTCTATATAAATATCTATGCTCTATGCTTCAGGTCCGGAAACCTGTCAAAATTGCCATCAAACAAAGAAGTATATAAACGCGCACGCGAATTTGAACTTTATGCAGCGGTAATAAATTACAAATTGACTCTCCATTTTATTTAGAAAACGTTTGTATAGGAAATAGAAAAGGGCTGTTTTGAGGGTTTTCCCGGCAATTATTCGAATTTTTATCAACTTTCAAACCTTCTCTAGACATCCACGAACATTTCAAAACCAAGATAGGATAAATCCGTTCAGCCTGTCTCGAGTTTTAGCGAGACTAACGAACAGCAATTCATTTTTATATATATAGATGACCTTGAATTGACCTTCGAGTATGAATGTTAAGTTTTACAGGTGCTAGCCTTTATCCATACATTATAACTCTCTGAAAACATTAAACTACTTTGGAGGCCTTTGTACAACTAATATTTAAGAAAGAAAGAAAGAAATAGAATTTATTTTTATACCAGACGAAGACGAAGGATCACTCCTATCTAGATCAATGTTGTAGTGTCGTATTTCAATGTTTTTTCAATCAAATTATGTACCGCTACCCGTTGTCACTGTCACCCCACCATCTACGTAATTTCTTTTCAAAGTAGAAAATTTTGCCAACAATGTGACAAGTTCCTTTTTGTGACGTTCTCTATAACAAAAGGATGCCAACAGAGGTATGTATATTTTGTTTTTATTGGCACTATCAACAAACTGTTTGGAAACATCTGCGGGTATTTGACGAAAGTATTGCTAGATAGTGCATGTCAAATAGCTGTATGTCATTCATTTATGTGAGTAGTATCGCGGTGTGAAAAATATGTAACAACTAGTAATACGAATTACCAGTACCACAAACATTGGCAGTCCAAGCAGCTTTGAAAATATTTAAAATAAGCAAGTTTGCAACACAGGCTCTAATATATATTCAACAAGGCAGGTACTTTTAATTCAACCTATCTCTGTCTCGAGAAATAAATAAAATATCATTCATCTAATCTTTCTTCGTACCCCTTGTAAACAATCATGTCAATAAAACTGAGTGCTAAAATTAATAAATGAAACTAAATCGTCGGTCTGCAAAACCACGTGTAATTTATTATGTTTTCCACTTTTAATAAAGGTCAGTAAAGTGTATAATCCAGCTTATTTTATTTTATCTACATAAAACTCTCATTGCCGAATTCAAAATGATTTTCAAGTTCTTTACAAAAACTTGAAATGACTTATCGTTTGAAGTTATTCACTTTTCTTATCATGTTTTTCTAAAATACCATGAAAACCTTTAGTCTAGTTTATTTACTAATTTTTAACGAGAATATAATCAAATTTTTAACCACTCAAATATTTGTGTAACGTAGTCTAGAGACAGAACTTCAGACCAAAATTTAACATTAATTATTTAAATTGGTGACTTCATTAGCGAAATGTTTATTCAATGATGGAGACTCAAAGAGATAATTGACAGAAAGTTTGATCAAAATATTCTAGCAACTTTGTTGAGTATTTTTAAAATGTAGTTAATATTAATTATTGTTTATACAATCATTTGTCTGAATGCAAGGAATTCAAAATCTTTTTAAGAAGAATTGTCATTAAATATTCATAAAATACCAAAAGGAAAATTAAGAGGTCCCAAGGTTTTAATTAATTACCTCCGTTTTGAGTTGCCAGTGATATATTTCATGCTGCAGGCCAAATTGTAAAACCGTTTCCGTTATTATGTTTTTATATCAAGCCTCTTAAGTTATACATAACATTATTCGTTAAAACACTTTGGTAATTTTAAATATCATTTAAAACCATGCAGATAATAATTTTATTGATGGAAACAATCTTATAATATGAACTTTTTTGAATAGAAACCTCACGACTAACTCCAATACAATAAGAAAATTTATTATAATTTACAGTCTGAAAATATTGTCGTTGCCTAGGAAGGCACCAATACACCTAACATTTGCAAATAGGCATTTGCAACCTGCTACATTTCCTAATAATAGATCTCTTTTTAGAGACCTCGCAAAGAGACTAGTCGACGCCTCGCTTGACCAGAAGGCTGGGTTGTATTTGGCCCAGAAGTTAAGTATCGCCATACGACGTGGTAATGCTGCCAGCGTTCTGGGAACGCTTCCAGTTGACGGCAATGTGGATGAATTTCATGACGCCCTCTAAGTTATTTTCTTTTCTTTCTGTATATATTTGTTTGTCTGTTCTGTATATATTTCTTTGTATAGTATTTTATGACTTAGTTACGTTTCAACTCGATATTAACTTTGTTTTTAATTGTAAAATTAATAAATATTATTTGTAGTAACAGGGGCTAAAAAAATAAAAATAGCCATAAAAAATCCTAATTGAACTTCTTAGTTTCGTTACCTGTGTTATATATGTGTACCTACGCGCCTCGAGCTCAGCATATACTCAGTATCGAAGTGGTGC
This sequence comes from Euclidia mi, assembly GCA_944739405.2. Classification (NCBI taxonomy): domain Eukaryota; kingdom Metazoa; phylum Arthropoda; class Insecta; order Lepidoptera; family Erebidae; genus Euclidia; species Euclidia mi. The sequence continues at coordinate 92,455,119 of OX123187.2, read as the reverse complement.
TCCAGCCGTTTGTATGAAGTTTAAACAATAACCGTGGATTAACACGGTCATTTTTATCTATATCGTGGCTTTTGTGGTGTGAACCCACGCAATTTTAGCGACGACGTTTTACAATCAAAATATAATTAAAATAAAAAAAATTAATTGGCTGTGCCCGTTGTTGTTTTCACAGAATTGCATGTTATTCAGCAGTTTAAGCGACGTACTAGTGTTGACATGAAGTTTTTACAATAGGTAAACTAACTCATAATCAAGTAGGTACGGCGCAAGGTCCATCACTGGCTCCATGACTATAAAAGAATTAAATTACTAGAGGAAACCAGCAGCTACGCCTGCATTTTTTTTTTATTTACCCATTTTGGCCGATCCCGTGGGAATTTCGGGAAATCCCTTCTTAGTGCACCCTTACGATCCCCAAGCAACATACATGCCAAATTTCAGCTTCCTGCGCCCAATAGTTTCGGCTGTAACGTGTCTGTTAGTCAGTCAGTAACGCAAGGATTTTATATATTAAGATTATCACTGAGTTTTATTTTCTCAATGATCTCATAAGACATTACTATCAAACGGAATGATGATGCTATTCTTGCAAAGGAAAACCAGTAACAGAAAATCACCCACAATCAAAGTACCACATTATAGTCCATTGTTTATATTTACGCTATTTCCTTTTAACGAGGACGTCTTATCAAAAACGTCCTCATGGTTATCAGCGCACACAAAGAATATCCCAACTCGAATAATGTTCGAATAAAGTGGGATTGTCTTGCTAAGTGGAATATTATCCTTTTGAGACAATGATTTTCTGGAATAGAACGGTCGTTGAAGCGTTCTTGTTTTGTTAAGTACGCAATGTAATGTGTTCGGCGGTTCCCAAGTATGTATTTTTAGGGTTAAATAAACGTCGCTTGACATTTCGTGTGGGATGATTTTAGAGGCTGCGAAGGGTACACATAATATTACAGGTACTTGGAGCATTTTGTACACTATTCCCCTTGTATGCCTAGTTGTCTGCTATTGCATCATTAATAATTCTTCTTTATTGCAATTTACTGTATTTTTTGGCTGTTTTTAGGGTTCCGTACCTCGAAAGGAAAAAAACGGAACCCTTATAGGATCACTTTGTTGTCCGTCCGTCTGTCAAGACCCTTTTTCTCAGGAATGCGTGGAGGTATCAAACTGAAATTTATATTAAATACTTGAGTCGGTTCCATAGAGCTGTAAAAAAATCAAACTTCTAACCAAACGCAATCAAAAGATACAGCCGTTTATGCTGCAAATTGCAGCATATTTTCAAACTCACATTGGAATCAAAACCTACAGGGTACTTCCCGTGTACTCAGAATCTTGAAATTTGGTACGAAGTAACGTCTTATATCACATATAAAGGAAACATTTTGAAAACCGTAAATTTTTAGTTACAGCATATAAAAAAAATATTTTTAATAAATTTAAAGTTACTAACCCTTTCTCTTGAACGCGTGGAGGTATTAAATTGAAATTCATATCAAATACTCAGGTATATAACACCGTTAGGCTGCAACAAAATCAAGCTTATATGTCAACGCAATCAAAAGAAAGAGCAATATAAGCATATTTTCAAACTCGCGACTACTCGCAAGGGAATCAAAACCTACAGGGTACTTTCCGTGAACTCAAAATCTTGAAATTTGGTACGAAGCAACGTCTTATATCACTTATAAAGGGAAAATTGCGAAAACTGTATTTTTTTAGTAACAGCATATAAAAAAATATTTTTAATAAATTTAAAGTTATTACCCCTTTTTCTTGGACGCGTGGAGGTATTAAATTGAAATTCATATCAAATACTCAGGTATAACACACCGTTAGGCTGTAACAAAATCAAACTTCTATGTCTACGCAATCAAAAGAAAGAGCAATATAATCAAATTTTCAAACTGGCGTCTACTCGCAAGGGAACCAAAACCTACGGGAAGTACTCCCGTGAACTCAAAACCTTGAAATTTGGTATGAAGTAAAGTCTTATAGCCCAGATAAAGGATGCAGAAGGCTGAGGATCGTGTACTGTGGTGCGTGTTGGGAGAGGCCTATGTCCAGCAATAGACTGCGTTAGGCTGATTGAGATTTTAAATAACCCAGACGCTGCAAACGGCCATTGTGAATGCTTGCATTTCGAAGTGTTTAATGTCAGTGTGATAACTGTATATAGGTCACGACAATGTCCAATTCATGTTGCAATAGAATGCATAAATACAACAATATACGGCAGCAACCTCAATAGGTATAATTCATTTTCTCGTCTGATTGTCGTGGGAGACTTCAATATTGATTTTAGAATGAATCCCCAAAATGGAATTTTTCCCATATTTTTCATCTATAAACATGTTTCCGTTAATAAACACTAGCACAACACGAAGTAGTATATTTATAGTTAACGTTTTATCGAACTTCAATGTTCAATGTGGTACTTTCATACCTTTTTCATGTAAAAAGTGTAAATGGAGTCTCCATTTACAGATCTGGTTCAAATTTGATACTTAATTCCATACTTTAAAATGTTCATTTCCTTTATTTATGTTTTTTTTAATTTACATAACGTAACATAACTTCACGCCTTTTAATCCCTGAAGGGGTAAGTAGAGATGTATTACACACCCACAATTCGCCAGTTATGTTTCGGTCCCAATGTAATAGAGGGCGAGCCTATTGCCATCTACCGGGCACATTACTAAGCGAGCACCGAAACAATTTGTGTTCGACAAGAAGTACAAAATCCAACTGTACGAGGATCTACACGAAGGAGCGGTTAATCACAACGAGCTCACGATCTTCACAGATGGGTCTAAGACGGATACAGGTACGGGTTCAGGAGTATTCTCCGAGGACCTAAACATCAACATTGCAGCACCACTGGGAGCCTACAACATGGTCTACCAGGCCGAATGTTTTGGCATAATCCTAGCTGCCACAGCAATCATGGCACGTGAGGTAAGGGAACGATCCATTAGGATCCTCTCAGATAGTAAGGCGGTCCTCTCAGCCCTCAAAAGCCATACTATCACCTCGGCACTCACGCTTGAATGCCACCAGAAACTAACAGAGGTAGGTAAACAAAACAAATTAACACTGCAATGGATCAAGGGCCACAGTGGCTCAAGAAGGAATGACGCAGCCGACGTACTTGCCAGAAGAGGGGCCACTTTAGAGGTGGTGGGACCCGAGCCCATTATTCCCCTCCCTTCTGGTTTTTATCGCAACCTGGTAAGAAATAGGACCAGGACCCAACACAACCAGTCCTGGATTGGTATTGAAACATGTAGGCAGGCCAAGGAGGCTCTTCCCGCAGTAGACGGTAAGATAGCTAAACAAATCCTCCGGCTGTCCAAACAACAACTGCGGACAGTCACGGCCGCCTACACAGGACACGGATTCTTTAATAAACACCTATTTACTATAGGTATCACCAACAGCCCGCTGTGCCTGTATGGCAGCAGACGAGACGTCAGCCCACCTGCTCCTCGACTGCCCTGAGGTCGCACAGTACAGGCAGCGGTACCTGACGAGATACAGCACCCTGAGGGAGGCAGTGGGCCACATCAAGAGTCTGCTGGCCTTCCTCGAAGAGCTGGGGTGGCTCGAATGAAGACACCATTCCCACCCGCACGCAAAACGCGCCAAGACGTGGAGTTGCGGAAACAGCCCGTGCAATCAAGTATCAAGTTACTAAGCGAGCGAAAATTAACATTTTAAATACATACATATGTAACTCCGAAAAGTCAGTGATTTGTGCCTGGGGTACCTGGGGATCGAACCCGAGATCATCGTCTCGGCAGTCCGTTACCTACACCACTGGGCTATCGCCCCTTACTTATTTTTGTTATTTATTTAAGAATATTGATGATTGTTTTATTTTATGAGTAAATAGTCACCCTAGTTTAATTTTCATCGCAAATAAATACTATAATTATTAAAAATACTTAATTAGTATTTTTGTAACAGATTTCTAATAGTCACTAAAACTTTTTAAATTAATAACTTTGATAAAAAATCTTACCATCATTCATCAGCAGACTTTTGCAAGGCTGCTACAAGGCTGGTATAAGTATTTAAGTTATATTATAAAATAAGCGATAATGTTATATAAAATAAAGGATGACTAACTACAAACGACAAAGACACCCTTTTCTTTAATTTATGCTCCTCTAGCTTTTCATACTGTAATGTTATGGATTTCATTTTGCAATAAAAATACCATAACTATGACTGGTGAACTTTTACTTATATACCTACAGGTTTGTACGGAACCCTCGGTGCGCGAGTCCGACTCGCACTTGGCCGGTTTTTTATTTTTATTTTATAATAATCTAATGGCGATTTGCTCGAAGTTTATATTAACGAGAAATACAACCAACAATGGAACTGACATAACGCCTATTTAGTTTTAGAATAATATGATTGTACTATTTTTTCTTGTTCAGTGATTTTGTTGTCATTATTAAGGCTACGATGATTAATATTATCACCACAGAATATCAAAATTACTGTCATTGTTAACAAATATTAATTTAAAAAAGATAAAATAGTATGCATATTACATTACATATCTATCTATCTATCTAAAAGTCACGCCTGTCTCCCATTGGGGTAGGCAGACACTATGGAACGCCAAATGCTCCGGTTCAAACATACCTCTTTCGCTTCTTCGACATTCATTAACCTCGTCATGCATGCTCGTCGGTTACGGGTACTTTTGATTTGGCCCTTCCGCAATACATCACCAATTTGGTCGGCGTAAGTCCGTCTTGGGCGTCCTCTACCAACATCACCATTCATTCTTACTCGATACACATCTTTCGTAAATCTCCTTGCATCCATCCGTTCCAAATATCCAAACCATCGTAACATACCTTTCTCAATCTTTGACACTACATATTCTTTCAAACCACACCTTTCATGAATAACGCTATTTCTCACTTTATCTGCCATTCTTACTCCGCACATACTCATCAAAGCTCTCATCTCCACAGCATTAATTCTACTTTCATGCTTCTTCTGCCATACCTACGGTTCACTTCCATACATCAATGTTGGCGCCAAAACTCCCTGCAGAATAGCAAGGCGAGCCATGCTCGGTATAATTTTACTGCTAAAAATGGTCTGTAAGGCGCCATTCACACAATTTCCTGCTTTCACTCTCCTTTCAATATCTCCCTCACATTTTCCATCTTTTGAAAACAATGACCCTAAATGGACAAACTCATTCACTTGTTCCACTTTTTTATCTCCTATCATTATGTTACATTCAGTTACACTATCTTCCCTCTCTATGACCATGACTTTAGTCTTGCTTACATTCACTTTCATGCCCTTCTTCTTATACGCCTCATTCATTACGGTGATCATCTGCTGTAAATCAGACGCTGACGACGCAAAAAGAACCTGATCATCAGCGTATAGCAGGGTCTAAAACACAGATTCACCCATTCTTAAACCACATTCAGACTCTTTCAAATCAGACAAACAACTATCCATGAACAGATTGAACAGCCAAGGAGACGCTACACATCCCTGTCTAACACAACGATCAATGTTAAACCAGTCCGTGTAGGCCCTGTTTATTCTGACACAGGCACTTGAATCCCTATATAAGGATGTAAATGCCCGTATCAGACTGCTGCTCACTCCATACACAGAAAGTGTTGACCAAAGTTCATCCCTCACCACTCGATCGTAAGCCTTTTCCAAGTCAATAAAGGCGCAGAAAACCTTCTGGTGTTTCATTAAGATTTTTTCTGCAATGCACCTTAAGGAAAAGACTTGATCCGTACATCCCATGCCCTTTCTAAATCCCGCTTGTAGATCCCAAATCTTACTATCCGTTTCAGAAATCATTCTTTCGATCAGTATCTTTGCATACAATTTGCCAACAACACTCAGTAGGCTTATACCGCGGTAGTTATTGCATTCCTGCTGAGACCCTTTACCCTTGTAAAGTGGCACAATTACTGCCTTGTTCCAGTCACCTGGGACACGACCGGACCGCCAACATTTGTTAAAAAGCAGGTACAGCAGGCTTGCCGTAACGCCTTCGCCTACCTTGAGCATTTCAGCAGATATCCTGTCATATCCCGCAGCTTTACCGCCGCTTACCCGCTTTCATACTTTTCAATGCATACCTTATCTCTTCCATACTTATATTATTTTCACTATCATGTTCCTCATCCGTTACTATATTTCTGGTAACACTTTCCCCTTGTTCAAACAAATTTTCAAAATATACCTTCCACTGATTCGGAACATCTCCATGCTCTCTAATAATTTTCCATTCATATCCCTTATCACCCCAACCTTCGAGTCTCCTGACGAATTGCCTCGGGCTGTTCTGACCAAGTGCCAGAATAATTTAATATTGGCCCGAAAATTCTTAGCAAATTTCTTATTAAACTTATCACTTTCACATTTTTCTTTCTTTCTTCTCAGTATCTGTTTTACTTTATATTTCAACCTGTCATACTTTTTTTTTACAATCCTCTCATTGTCATTCACACTACCTTGTATCCTTTTGTAGGCTCTTATGGCCAGCAAGTCCATCCATGCTTTACGTTTTTCCGCGACCACATCACTTACTTCCTGATCACACCATTCATTACAAATCCTTTTAACATGCTTCCTCTTACTTACGCCACATACTTGTGTTGCTGTATCTATTACTCCATTCTTAAACGCCTTCCAAAATTCTTCTATCTTGCAATCATCTTCCTCAAACAATTCTTTAAACCTTTCTTCCAGTGCTTCCTTATACGAACTACGTATATCCTCTTCTTCAAATCTTTCAACTTTCACTCTTCCTATGGCAGGTAAGTGCGTGCGAAGACGATGGCGCTATTTAGTGGTTAGACCAGCTATACGACTAACTACCAAAAAATGATCAGTACCCACATTTGTGCATCGGTACACCCTTGTATCTTTTACTTTCGCTTTTAAATGAACATGAACATGAACATTACATATCTGTCCAAATAATACTAATTACAATCATTCAAATTATTCATAAGAGCTTTATCATTCATAAAAGCCAGAGTATGATCTATTTAAAACTTTGCTATCAAACTTCTTGATGTAATACCTACTTCTAAATATTATTTGGTTAAGTAATTAAAGTTTCGATCATTTAAAATTTATGTTATGCAAATTGACTTTCTTGAATTTTATATCAGATTTTATTAAATGAACAATTTCAAAAGATAGCAGTTTATAAAGTCAAACTTGAAACTATATTTACCTAATAGATGTTCAAATACCACGGCAATAAGCACTTCTAAACTTTCTCCATTTGAACAATTTGTACAATGCATTAATTATTCAATATCATAAATTTCACTATCTTACTCGATTTTTATAAAAGTATTGGAAAAACTGTACCTTTAAGTCATAATCTCATTACTACATTATAAATAGTAATGTAGTAATGAGATTTGCACGTGATCAAGGCGACTACAAATACCACTATGCAGTACGTCTTACTACGTAAGCTGAGTTAGCGTCGTACCCAAATTAATAGGTATTAGGGAGGATAACACGTTATTAGGGAGGTACCAGAAAGTTCTACTTACTAGCAAAGATAACCTGAACCTCGGTAAGGTTCGAAAAGATGCCATGCGCATATTGAAGACATTCGATCAATATTTTGTACATTTGCTAATAAAGCTAATATTTGATTGCTTATATATTAATACAATTTATATATAAGCAACCAAAAGTTAAATACTTTAGTAGCGTTCGTATAGTCGCTGTATTAAGTTGAAAAAGGTGTAGTATAATATAGCTCTAAATAATCTGTTGGTATAATATGTACCTATATTATTTGGTGGCTTGTGATCATTCTTGCCGTACTGTCGGCCGTCGATCAAACCCTCTTAAATCACAAACTGAAGATGCTACCTTCGCCTTACTGAATAGTGATGTTCAACATAAGAGGGCAGAAGTGTCCTACTGTCAGACCCCAAACCTCATGAAGTACTTACAAGTGGGGTCACTTATTATTCAAACACGATATACTACTGCATAGTCAAAAAACAGATCACTACTTATTTGTCATAATATAATGGGTCTATAGAAACAGAAGAGCCCAATAATGATGATGCTTTTCTTAACATGCACGTAAACACAACTCTTATCTCTTGCAAAATTGTAAATACCTATTAAAACATTGAGAACTTATTGCAACAAGGAGTATTGATAAAATTGTTTACATCTATTGGGTAACGTCTCAACAATGTGAGAATTCTTTTTAAGACGATATACCTATTTATGTATAAATTATTGTTATATAATAAAAATAACACAGCAATAAAAACAAGACCACAATTAATGTTGAGATGATGATAAAAATATGTAGATTACGGCTGAACATGTCACCGCATTCTCCATTCCTATAGACTTAAGAGGAAAATTTGCCAAGATCATAATGTAAGGCATACTATTGTGTTAAGATCGGAATATTGGCAGTGTGCCACAAAAGATGAAAAACGATTACATGCAACTGAGGTGTGGGTGTTGAGATGGATGAGTGGTGTAATATGAATAGCCAGTATAAGAACTGAACTCATCTGACTTTCAAAGTGAGGCCACTCCAGCCAGGGACGGAAATTGTAAAGGAGTACATTTTGATGCGACGGACGTACTTTAGTATTCAAGTGCATTCAATGGTAAAATTCGTTCCCGCATGTAATTATGACGACAGGGTATAAGTTTATGTAAGGCCTTGCATTTTTTATTGCTGTAATACAGGAGAGATTTGGCACATCATTCGTCTTGGTGCTAGTAATTATATTAGTCTTCTTTTATAGCTTTTCTAGTCGAACACAATGCGTCTCTAGAGACAACTTCTTACCAAAGTACTTACAAGTAAAACACACTGCGTTTTACTTTTGAAATTAATTACAAGATCATTGTCCGCAGACGTAGACCATCCTAGCCAGACAGACTGTTAATTGTCAGGTCCTGTTTACCCATTTCAAAGGCAAGGTTCAATTTTAGTGAATTAGTATTCTACAGTGTACAAGCAGACAACAGCTAGCATTTAAAATAGATATTTCTGTAGCTCGAGCTACTAAATCTTCATTATCAAGACCCTTTCGTTCATACACATAGACACGTAGTAACATGATATAATACGTAAATATCTACAATAATTGCTGGGCGCCTCAAAATTTATTGTGAAATAGGGACAACTCGACACGTATTTGTAACAGCAATACTAGACTAAATATCTGACAAATTAAAGTTCATTATAAAGGTCAAACGTAGTTATTTAAAGTAATCATTAATAAAGGTTTAATGGTATCATCATCAGCTTCATCAGTATCATCATCATCATCAGCATCATCATCATCAGCATCATCATCATCAGCCTGCCGCAGTGCACTTCTGGATAATATACCGATTCAATATTTCATTTAGGAACAATATTCCTTAGCATAGATTAGTTTCAGTGCATTTAGTTTCGTAAGGGAACTCTCCAACAAGCCAGCAAGTAGTCTCTACAAACTGGCAACTATTTTCTGCACACACTGTTACACTGTAGAGTAATTGCTACTCAAAAATGAATTGGAGCTGCTTAATTTACTACTGTGTATTATATATCCGCAAATTTCGTTATTATTAATAATTAGTGCAGCTACTCATAGGCAGGTATTTTTTTTAATCCCAACAGATTTGGCTCGGGGAAAGTCATTAATGTTTTCAAGTGGCGCTTTTTACTTCTGCCAAACCGCAATTTCAGCACTCATTTAAAAGTGCCATGAACTGAATTTATGATTCATCAGCGTTTTAATGTCAGGAATTTAAATGTAATAAAAGTCGTTTTTCTTTCAAATTAAATGGGGTTTTGGACTTAAAATTATACCTCATCGGCCTACAACGAGTAAAAGAAGATCTTGGATTTAATTTTAAATACCCCTTCATTCTTTTGAATGAACTGAAAGACATAGAAAAGAAAGAAAGCTGATTATAATATTAAAACACTTACCCAAAATGCCAAGTCTGTAGTTAATGGTGACCACCACACGCCCAGCATGGGATACAAGGACGGTTCCATCGTATGGGTTCCCTGAACTCCACTCATAGCTCTCTCCATGGACAAACACCAGGACTGGGTACCTGGCGACTGCATCTCTTACTCCTGCTGAGAAAAAGGTGGAGGTTAGATGTGCTACCAATAAGAAATAAAACATCTACAGATGTGTAGCATCATTCATCATTATCATTAAAATTACTTTCAAGTCAAGGTAGTTAAGTCAACCAGGCGCATGTTTTCGCATAACAGTGCGATAGCAACGACGCATATATTGAGCTAAAGTACAGTGACGACAAAGTTCGGAAAAAAATTCAGATGTAATATTTCTGCGTATTCTTGGCGGGAAGTGTATTCTTAGAAACGATGTTTCACGCCGTTGGCTATGAATATTGTATATTTTAAATTTGACCGTCCTTTGCTTTTATATTTATCATTTTTATTTCTTTTTTAGATTTGATTTATTTCTTTTTTAGATTTGATTTATTTGGAGAACATTTTGGTTATTTATTTTATTTTTGTTAATTATTTTCCTGTGTGTCATTAAATTAATATTTATTTCTTTCTCCCTCTTCTTGTTCGAATATTCTATATCCTGCATTTATCATTCTTAACTACGTTATTTATTTTATTTTCAGATAATGATACAATTATGCTTTTCTTTGTAGAAATCGACTATAAAAATAATTTTAACGCGATGTGTTAACTTTTTAAAACGACATCAAGTTTAGTGAAGCTATATCGAAAACCAGATATATAACCAAATAATCTATTCCTGAAACAGAAAATGAGAATCTGCACAAACAGTTCACGTGCAGCCACTCCATCTATCAATGACAGAACAACCAACTTTCGCTATCATCACTTCAACCCGATTTATATTAAGAACATTAATTAATAACACATCGATAGCTTCTATCATAACAATATATCACGTTACACAAAACCATAATACTGCAGAAAAAGGCCACAGGAAACACTTTGTACCAAATACATATTTATCTGTTATAACAACAATCCTCGAAAAAAATAGCACTTAATCAACAATAGAGAAAGAACGATAACAGATAATCACCAAAGTTGTCCAAGAGAGCAATATAGCCGAGGTCATAACTGAACTAATACGTTATAACGTAACAGAAGGAACGACAAGAAATGTTATAATATATGTTACTTTTATGACCGTCTTGAAACTTGTAGTAGTGATAACAGAGGAGGTTTTGAAGTTCGCACCTACGGTCGGTACTAGGAATTGAAGCAGTATTACTCTGCGTGATGTATGTATTTCTTAGGATACGTTTTTATGTCAACCTAAATCGTTTGTTTAAGATTTATAGCAGCTAGGTTCTATTGTCGTAAAAGTAGATATTAATACGGCCAAGTGCAACGTAGGGTTGAAAACTGGATATATGGTTTATGGATTTATCAATAATCACTCTGCCACGTATTATACTCATACAGAAAAACATACAAACTACTGTCACAGACAAGTCCGTCAGTCCCTCCAAATAGTCAAAACTTTTAAAGTATGTGGTAAGTTAGTCTAAATGCGGCATGTTTAGTTATCGATCATGAATAAATTATAAGCTTGCTTTACAAAAAAGCACAATATCATTTTTTAATTACTATTATACATTTAGTTATAATATGTAATGATATCGTTACGACGTTCAATAAATGAGATGAATTCAAATTCAATTTGTATACGTACGTACAAATCCTAAACTTCTGTACGATTTGTTTCACCATGTTAAATGTATAATATATCGTCCAAAGTGTCTACAATTCTTTTAGTGTGAAATGCAGTGCCTCCACTCAATCTTTGTGTAGAAATAGTAACCTAGTTAACCTATATTTATCCGAATTACCTTATTTGATTTTTCTTTATTTTCACATCAGAATTATTTTGCTAGTTTTCAATCTTACGATAATTACGGTCATTTTAGACTTTATGCTTACCATGTAAGGAGCTATTTTCGCTTGTAAAATGGTGACACATTTAATCGTAGGCGTCGAATGTGGGGTATAGGATACTCGCAAATATGTTATGCTTTTGAACAAAATTTGAGTACAGTTGTATTAGTGTAGATGCAAATTGTGATTTGAGTGCTTTTACAATATGAGAGGTTGATCGCTTGATATATGAGTATTATGAAGATATTCTCAACATCGGATTAGCAGCAATTCTTTGATGTGATATAAAAGGTACATGCTATTACATTGTTACAATATTTCACTGCTTAATTTTCATTTAGGACGTCTATTAGCGCGTATCATGTAAATTAACCAATATAACATTTTAAAAACAGTTGTAATTATATATTTTTTAGTATTATAATCAACAACTTTAGTTCTAGATACGAAAAAAGAACCTAATACAAAGGCATACAGTTTCACCACATTTTAAATTCCGAGGAATATTAACAATACCGAACACTATCTCTCATCTTTTCATTCAAATTATCGGGTGGAAACAAAAAAGAAAGAATAGCTGTCTATCGAATTTGACGGGAATTTCCAACAAAGATTCAAGATATCTCTCCCCTCCCTTTACTCCCCCACTTCGCCTTATCTCAGCCATGATAGATCGGGGAGAAAAGGATAAATCAAGTTTTTCTTGCAGTTAGATATGTGGCGTAAGGGAAGAGAGTAAATGTGATTTTTAAATTCTTCCAAGAATTTTCAACTGTAATCTTGGATAAGTAATAAGTGTCTGCGACGTGGAAGGTTTTTGTGGCGTTGGTTGAAGTTTGGGAAAGTTATCTTTTTCAATCTTATAACAATGGCTGAGAACTTGTATTCCATTAAAAATGGTTGCTTGCATGAATTCAAATATTAAAGAATCATGACAATCTTATCACAATTCTATTTTGAAACATTATCATGTGTTTTATATCAATTGATATAACAGCTTATAATTACGTAATTATTCGAAAATATAAACGGCAGGAAGTATTTTGTAGTGTTTGATATTGCCATTATTCTGGATACCTATATAGAAAACCGAATACAGATAGATTGAGTTACAAGATGTCGCGGTTTCCCAATGTTACCAGGATACTGAGATATTATTTATACTGTGTAACAAAATGAGGTAGGTATTATAAGGAGCATTCATGCCAAGTTTAAGCTTCATGCGCCCAATAGTTTTGGCTGTTCGTTGTCTGTTAGGCGGCCAGAAACGAAAGTATACAAAAGATTGAGCGACTGATTTAAATGCCTCGTACGTATAATAACATAAATAAAAACCGAACAAGTGCGTATTGGGCCACGCGCAATGTAGGGTTCCGTAGTTGCTCATAATGGCCATTATTGATAATAACTTCTGTTTCACATGGGACTAAAAACGGGCATCTTTAAGATTAAGCTAGCGCTTCCAATGTAAACTCACAGAAATAGGTAATTATAAGTTAACCGACCATTACTTGTAAACTAGTGATGTCTACTTAGCCGTGATAGTTTTCCTTTTAAATTCGTTATATGTACTACATTTGTGATTTTTTTCACCTCTTCCAAATTAATAGTTTAGCCGGCAGAGGAAGGGGGGGAGGGGAAACTTGAGTCTAACAATTTTTTTCACTTCAAAGCTTGCTATTTGACAAACCAATCACTTAATCGAAAAATGATTTGAGCAAACTAATAATATTTTTTTAAAACCTATCCAATGATACCCCACACAATGGGGTACGGAAACAAAAATATTCAACCCCACTATATATGTAGGGGAGATACCCTTAAAAAAAATATTTTCCTAAATTTTATTGTACAGTTTTGTTTCAATATTGTATGTCTATATTCATGTCAAATATCAGCTTTCTAGCACCAGGCGTCTTTGAGCTAGGCTGCGGACGGACAGACGGACGGACATGACAAAACTATAAGGGTTCCTTGTGGACTACGGAACCCTAAAAATTGGCCAAGTCGGACTCGCGCATGAAGGATTCCGTCCCATCATGATCTATAAAAAAAAATCACTTATGTTGTAGGTACCTGTACTTAAATATTTTTTAAATTTCTACATGTTTATTAAAATGGAGTAAAAAATTGCTTAAAAGTTACATTTGTTGTATGGGAGCCCCCCTTTTAATATTTTCTTTATTTTTATTTAATAATTTATTTTAATGGTATAATTATAAATTCTCTGAAAATTTAACATTTCTACATAGCAAAACATATGAAAAAGACACGTTTATTATATGGGACCACCTTGATATTTTAATTTTTTAGTATTTGTTGTTATAACGGCAACGGAAATACATAATTTGTGAAAATTTTAGCTTTCTAGCTATCACGGTTTATGAGATACAGCCTGGTGATAGATAGATGGACAGACAGTCAGCGGAGGCTTAGTAATAGTGTCCCGTTTTTACCTTTTAGGTACAAAACCCTAAAAACCAACATAGTTAAATTTGAAAAGTTCTAAAAGCTTCCCTTTTTTTGTAATTTTCATGTAAAACAATGCAAAGAGAAACAATTAGTACCAATCCAGAAACAAGTTTATTACTTAGGGTCGGAACATATCTGACGGAAGATGCGTCGAATGTATCTTCGGTCGCATCTATTCCGTCAAATGAATCGGTACACATCTGACGGAAAATGCGTCGAGCGTACCATAGAATATCCATAAGTTACCTATAGAGTGAGTGTATCGCATTTCGTCCATTGTGCCAAACGTAAGCAGATGTTCTGAAGATACTTACAATAGATGTTGCTGTCAAATAGTGATGCGCCACCGTTTTCGGAAACACATTTAGTCATTAGGTGGTAAATATTATTCAATTCAATTCAATTCACTTTATTTCAGATAATATGCTCCCTCTGTCGGCTCTTACGACACCCATAGGATGATATGGGGTGGTGACAATCCGTATTCTTAGTCCGTCACCACACGGACAGAGCCGACAGAGGGAGCATATTATGCAGAGAACAGCACTGTAAGAGAAGGAAAACTAGATACAAACCCTATACCAACCCGTTTGGCCAGCGTGGTATAGTAGGCCAATTCTTCCTTTCAAAGGAGATGCCTAGTCCAGCAGTGGACTGTTAAAGGCTGATGATGATGATTTCAGATAAAATCCATAGATTACAAATGACTAACATTGCACACATCTATATATAAAATTGTAAAATATAAAAACAGATTAAAAGTTAATGTCAATACTATAATATATAAAATTAATAAAATACAGTTAAAAGTTCAATTGAAAATAATAAATAAATAATGCGAATTCAATGTAATGTCAAAAATCAAATTAAAATTAATAGAATTTAAAATTAAGAAATTCAACATTAATAAAATCAAAACTAATTTAATGTAAAATTGATAAAATCGGAGATGATACCTATATATAAGAAAAAATATCAAATTCATAATTAATAAAATGTTAATATCTAAAGCGACTTATAATTAATATAATTGACGATCAGATGACATGTATTTGCAGCCATCTCTGCTGCATGGGAGTCTCCCATCGGCCTGCGAATACATGCTATTGGATTTTTTAACAACGTGAATATAAATTAAAAAAATACACAGTGATGTACTTATTAAACAATATTTAATCATCAAATATAAAACATACCAATAAAATAGTAATTAGCTATTACGCCATGAAAAGGATGATTTCATATGTATAAATGTGATTTTGTTTGTTATTGTTTGTATTTTAATTTACTCGGTGTTTTATTGTTATTATTGCTCCCAGTTCGGCCTTTTTATAGCTGTCACCCATTTATTTGTCATCTCGCAGCTTTTAGGAAACCTAAAAAGATTTCATTTATCTACATCAGGTCATAAATTAATGAATAATAATTACGTATCATAGGTAATAAAAAACCGGCCAAGTATGTGTCGGGCCACGCACAACGTAGCGTTCCGTAGTTACCCAGAGTGCTAAGAGTACAAGGACTCAAGCATGATATTCATTTTATCGCTCAAAAATAATTTAATATTTTTTTAATATCATAATTAATGAGTTATCTTGTTAATAACTAAAGTCAAGTCTGAAATAATTTTCATTGTAACCTTATAATACACTATTAAAAATAGTTTATACATACCCAAATACTACGGTTAGGCGATAGAGGAGAGGACAACTATTAATTCCTCATTAATGCTAAATGTCCGTGTGGTGACGTATTAAGAATACAGAATGTCACCACCCCATATCATCCCATGGGTGTCGTAATAGCCGACAGAGGGAGCATTTTATGCAGAGAACATCACTGTAAGAGAAGGAAAACTTGATACAAACCCTATACCAACCCGTTTGGCCAGCGTGGTATAGTAGGCCAATTCCTCCTTTCAAAGGAGAAGCCTAGTCCAGCAGTGGACTGTTAAAGGCTGATGATGATGATGATGAATGTTAAATATTTCGCAAACGTATCCCTGAATAGAAAAAGTGATTCTGATTATTGCATTCACGTCAAAATCGTTACTGTTTACTAATTACGCTCCGTCTTAATATTCTTTTAAAAATAAAAGACCAATTTTCCCTATAATCTAAAGTAGTGAGTTTGTGTACAGTGACACAATAAAGAACTGAAAGTGTTGGCAGTGTCTTTTAATCATTAAATTAAATATAATCTTAAATTAAAACTTACGAACTAACTGGACTCACTTAAAACTACCCTTGGTTAATATAAAAATGCAGTGATCGCAGGTTACAGACATGGTGCTGACCGGTGGTGGTGTACGTGGTGTTTGGAGTGGTGTCAGTGGCTGAATGTTTCAAAACCCCCGCGCGTCGTCGAAACAGTGAAAATCTTAAACGAAAG
The DNA here is from genome assembly GCA_944739405.2 of Euclidia mi. NCBI lineage: Eukaryota > Metazoa > Arthropoda > Insecta > Lepidoptera > Erebidae > Euclidia > Euclidia mi. Next base: position 92,438,285 of record OX123187.2, on the reverse strand, counting down.
CCTTTTCACAGAACATAGCACAGCGCCATCTCTGTGTTCGCGTCTGAACTGTGTGTGCAAGCGTAGGCAGTATGTCAGCGCGGTACAGCGGTACGCCATCTCTGAATAAACACGCGCCCTATTAGATCACGGTCAATCATAGCAGTTCTTAGCATGTCTAAGTCCTGTGGCCGCTGCCGGCGCTTTCTGTCGCCGGGTGAGTCTGCAAGATGTCGCCACTGCAACGCTTACTTCCATCTGAGATGTGTTTCGCTGCCTCCAGCAGGCAATATTTCTCCATCCTGGCAATTCCCGGGCTGTATTCAAGCAAAAAGCTCCATAAAAAGACCAGAAAAATCTACAGCCGCTAGCGAATCTGGCTTGCCGCCCACTGACCTGAATCGCGATGTTCTTGTAAGTGTCAGTTCTCCTATGAACTCAACATTCGAGTCCACCCAGGAACTCACCAATGATATTATGGAGGAGCTAAAGACCTTCCGTGACCACATTCGTTCGGTCAATAAAGACCTCAGATATTCAGGGACGAGTTGGCACACATAAAATCATGCATGGAAAAATATAAAAACAAAGTAGACACCTTGGAAGAGAGAGTCGACGCACTAGAAAAACAGCTGCCAACACAGACGGGTGACGTTGATAGCGTGATCACCCAGCTCAGGCAGGACCTCCACGAGCGTGACCAGGAACTGTTGGCCTATGACGTCGAGGTAGCAAATTTTCCAGAGGTGAGCGGAGAGAATCCTGTCCATGTAGTGATGCAAATCGCTGCGAAAATAGGTGTCACTTTAACAGAAACGCAAATAGCGAGCGCTGAGAGAGTTGGCGGACGACGTATCGTAGCGACCGACGCCTCGGGACCCGAGGCACGTCCACGGGCTTTAGCGGTGTCTTTCACGCACAGGGCCGTGAGGGACGCATTGCTGCACAGCGCGCGAGTTCGGCGAGGGGTGACGTCGGCCGACCTGGTCCCGGGAGCGCCCAGGCGCTTCTATATTAATGAGCGGCTCACAAAGGCGAACCGTCAATTGTTTCGCTTGGCGCGAGATAGCGCTCGGGGTGGAAGTTTGTGTGGGTCAAACGGGGCCGCATCCTTGCACGGCACGAGCCAGGAGACAAGGTCTGTTCAATCAAATGTGAGTCGGACATCGAACTGGTTTTTGGCTCCAACGCAACATAATTGTTATTTAGAAATAGTAATTAGTCGTAAGCAATATAGAAAATCGCACTTAAAGAACATAATTAAGATGGTTTGTATTGATAAAATAAGTTATTATATATTAATAATCATATATATTTATTCTTTATACAAATTTATACAATATATTAGTTATTATATATTTATATTTAGTATATTATTTAATACACACATGCTTGATATTACTACTTTCAATTACACACCAATTATATATATTTACATATCAAATGCAAACTATAAAGACATGGTATTACTACAAATATTAATAACACTACTTTTACTACTACTACTTTACAATTACAAAACAGTACAGTGGAAACTGAAGATTAAAAAGTATCGCCTATTAGTTATATTCAAAAACGGCATATTCCTTCATCTAAATCATACTTTATATTGTATAGTATTCAATACAGTAAATTTATTTTTAAACTTTAATAATGCCTAAGAGCAAATATTTGAAAGTAGGATTATTCAACGCTGGTTCGCTAGGAACACGCCATGACGAGTTTTTGTTAGCTATGGATGAACTTGCAGTGGATATAATGGATTGCCATTATATCCACTGCAAATTCATCCATAGCATATATATAAACGAAACTTGGTTGCGGGACGGAGAGGAAGGCAAGGTGCCTTTAGTCCCCAATTATAGCCTTAAACACGTACCGCGGCCGGTGAGTGTGCGGGGTGGCCGGGGTGGGGGCGTTGGCTTCTATGTGCGCCGTGACCTCAGCGTTCGAACCATCACACATCCAGTCACACCAAATGTTGAACAAATGTGGCTCAGACTCACCGTCAACGCGCTAAATGTTATCGTCGGTACGGCATATAGACCACCATGGTTAGACATCAATACCTTCCTAGATGCATTGACAGATTCTTTGATGTCATTCAGCAAAGCTGATAAAATTATAATTTTGGGCGATTTTAATACAAATTGTCTAGGGACTAATAGCAGTACTACATCATTAAATAATTCCCTACACTACATGAGTCTTAACCAAATTATCCAGCAGCCAACACACTGACTTACTGATCACAGTGAGACACTGATTGATATTGTGTGCACTGATCTTCAAGTCAACAACATTGTCGTTCAACATAAACCGAAATTAGGGCAACATGCTATTATATTTGTGAATTTCCTATTTAAAATTAATAAGCCTACCCCACAGTGGATCCATTATAGACCAATAAACGATATAATGCCCGATATGTTTCAGAATGACCTCGGCAAATTAGACTGGTCTTATATTACCACTCTGGAGATTGTGAGTGACATGGTATCAATACTAAATACTTTCATCACTACCCTTTTCGATTTACATGCTCCAAGAATTTTAGTAAAAGAAAGGTCTTATCCGTGGATTACGGACACAATCAAAGATATGGTAAAATTGCGTGACAGGTACCAAACACGCTACAAACAAAGTAAAAGTGATATACATAAAAGTAGTTATAAGTACTTGAAAAATATTTTAGTGAGTGCAATAGACAGTGAAAAAAGAGCTTATTTTGAATCATACGTAAATGGACATATACAAAACCCATAAAAAGCTTTGGTATAACTTAAAATCTACCATTAACATAGGCAAACAAAAGAGGCATGAATTGCCTCACTTTTTTAACAATCCAGAAGACAAAAATAAACATTTCATGAACATACCTGGGAATGATACTGTCACTTTAACAGATTTAATATATTTTGAAACAAACAGGTTTCACTCAAACACATTCAGTCTTGAGCCAATTAGTGAGGAAGAGGTTTGCTTGCACAATAGCAGTCTTAAATTTTTAATTTTTTTAATTTAATTTATTTGCACCTTAACAATGTTTTGATTACATGTCTAACATAACAGTAGGCTTAAGGTTAACAGTGTATAATCATTTCGAGTAACAACTAATACCTATGCTAAGATAAATAAATATCTTGTATTATAGGCATCAGCGCCCTCCCTCAAAGAAACAAGTACTCTTTTGTAACAACTATTGATAATAAATTTACAATTTACAAGTGTAACAATTTTAGTTAATTAGAAAGAGTGCGTGAATGCGTGCATGTGTGCATGTGTGTGCGTGTGTGTGTGTGCATGTGTGTGCGCGTGTGTGTGCGTGTGAGTGCGTATATGTGCGTGTGTATGCGTGCATGTGCGTGTGTGTGTGTACTATCGTGGGATTGTTAATAAATTTTCAGTATCATCGTAAGTCAAAGATAGGAGCCAGTTTATTAGGATTTGCTTACATTCTTTCAAAGTCATATTAGATATTTTAAACTTTTTGTCAGCTATGTTATATATTCTGGGCCCAAGAAATAAATTAAATCTTTGGGCAAAAGATTTCCTATACATCAGTGACCTTTGTTGGTCGTGGCGTCTTCTCTTACTATTACCAGGCACGGTGCATGTTTGTTGCTGTTTACTGACCATATTATGTGTTTTAATAATAATAGATAATAGGAATAGCTGACGCACTGTTAGTACTCCACATTCCCTATATAATTATGTAGTTGCCGTGTATTTAGATTTAAAATAGGAGATTTTTAATAATGCCCTTTGAGCTCTTTCCGCAATTATATTGTAAGTTTTAGCAGCTCCTCCCCAGCAAGAAATACAATATGTTATCACTGATTGACACAAGGCATAGTATATTGTTTTTATAACGACGGAATTTGCACAGTGTCTAAGTTGTTTAAATATATATATAAGTTTCCTAATCCTACTTGAAACATTTTCTATATGCTTTTTAAATTTCATGTTTTTGTCAAATATAACACCTAAATATTTAATAGAATCTGCTGAAGATATTCTAGGACAGCAGCATCGGCCATCGTCTATAAGACAAGTATGAGCAGCTATATGGTGTGTGTTATCTAAGGGCTGTGGAAGGTTTCGAATGGAGAAAGGGATATGTTTTGTTTTATCTATATTAAGCGTTAGATGATGAAGCTTAAGCCATTGAGTAACTGTGTTGAAGCCAGCTTGTGCTCTTTGATATACGTCGTGCCAAGAGTCGCCATGGAATGTCAGAGTAGTATCGTCGGCATATGAGACGATTTTACAATTACCTATACTAAGAGATGTGAGTTCATTAATATAGGCTAGAAATAGCGTTGGTCGTAAGATACTACCCTGAGGCACACCACGGGAGATGGACATGTTGTCACTTACATAATCACCAATTTTTACTTTTTGGGTTCTCCCTTTCAGATAATCTTGGAATAGCTTTAGTTGATTTCCGCGTATGCCTAGTCGGTGTAATTTGTCTTCAAGTGTGGGAATAGAAACCGTGTCAAAAGCCTTTGCCAAATCCAAGAAAATGGTAAGGCATTTCTTTTCCATCTAACGTTTTAACTATATGTTCAGTAAACTCACATAGAGCAGTTTCTGATGACTTTCCAGCTCTAGAACCGAATTGGGCATCAGAAAGTAACTTGTACTTTTCTAAATATTTGGTGAGTCTTGCATTTACAATTCTTTCCAGGATTTTTGATAAGGATGTCAAAATCGATATAGGTCTATAATTGGTGACCCGGTTTCTATCACCACCCTTGAAGATGGGATGAACTATTGATCTCTTTAGAGAATTCGGAAACACTCCCTTATTTAAGCACATGTTGAATATATGGGTTAGTGGTGAGGTGGTATGATTTTTTATAATTTTGAGTACGTTGGAAGTAATGCCATCATCACCAGCGGCACAGTTACTTTTTAAATGTATGATGAGATTATCAATTTCTTGCTCATCCGTATCCAACAAAACAAAGGAATTACTAGGTGCGTGTAGACTATTTTGAAGAACTGTGTCTGGGTGAATATTACTATCTAAATTATCTCCAATAGTGGTAAAAAGTCGATTGACGGCGTTGACTGACAAATGAGGTGTGGATTTAATTGAGAGTAGTTCAACCATGTCATCATTCTTTCTATTCCTGTTAGTGATATTATTGATTGATTTCCATAGATGTTTATAATAATAATAATAATAATAATAATTATAATAAACTTTATTTGTGAATCTGGGTAGGTACAATGGTAAAGATGTTACATAAAATAAACGATTCTCCATACTCCACCTTGTGGCATGCAAATATTTGAAAATAAGCTTTTTTTTTAAATTACAATTTTTGTGAAATATTTTAAAATATAAGATTATCATGATCTTCACAAAATAAAAAAAAAATGTCAAGAATTATGATTTTACGAAAACAATGAATATAATGCCAATGAGAAAACCTCTTAGGTCAAATTTAGTTTTGGTCAAGTTATTATAAAAAGGTACATAAAATTAAATTATATCAAAAAACCATGTCAAATAATATCATCATTGGAATACCATTGTACTTTAATTATAATATATATTTGTCTTCTAAGTATTCCTTAACACTGTAATACACTTTTTGCAGTAATAATATTCTTTAGTTTTGCCTTGAACTCATTTATGTTGTCTAATTTACAAATATTAGCAGGGAGTTTGTTGTAAATCCTTGATGACATACAAAATAAGCTTCTATTAAGAAGCGATGTTTTGTTAGGCACAGTTTTTATTTTATATCCATGGCGTCGACCACTTAAATGAGTAAATAGGTGCATATTTTTCTTTACAAATATAGCTACCTCCAATATATAGATACATGGAAGAGTCAGTATATTAAGTTTTTTGAAATTTGGTTTACAGCTGTCAGTACTCTTAAGTCTATAAATAGCTCTAATGCATTGCTGTTGAGCTTTAAAAACATATTCCCAATTGGTAGAGTTTCCCTAAAAGATGATACCATAACGCATTAATGATTCTGCATTTGCATGATATGCTGTTACAACTGTAGAAATATTAACAGTTTTTGATAGCATGTAGAGAGCATACGAGCTTCTACCAAGCTTCAAGCATAAATTTTCTATATGTTTCTTCCAATTCAAGTTGCAATCAAGATCTAGGCCAAGGAATCTCGCAAAGTCAACCTCTTTTATTTGTGTACCTGAATATTCGATCTCCAAATCTATAGCCGGTCTAGCTCTGTTTCTGAATAACATTAAGCTGGATTTTTCCAGATTCATTATTAGGTTATTGGCTGTTAACCAATCAACTATATTTGTTAGATTTTCTGTTATACTGCGTTTTAAGTTGTCATGATTTTTGTCCGAAAATATGACAGTGCTATCATCAGCGAAAAGTATCATGGGAGTGGCAACAGCTCCTGGGAAATCGTTTATATAAAGAAGAAACAACAGAGGTCCCAGGACGCTACCCTGAGGAACACCATATTTAATAGTTCTGTATCCAGATAAAAAGGACAGTTCTATTTTCTCCATTTTACACATTGTAGTTATCATAGTTGCTTGTTGTCTAAGGCTCAGATACGAAATTATCAGATCTAAGGCGTTGCCCCTTATGCCACTATTATATAACTTGCCCTTAAGAATTTCATGGTCCACACAATCGAATGCTTTTGTAAGATCCATGAATAAGGCGCAGACAGGTGTATTGCGATCGACATTAAACATTACTTCTCTAAGCAATTCATAAATAGCTTTGTTCATCGATAAATTTTTCCTAAATCCTGTTTGCGCATCCGTAATAATGTGATATTTTTCCATAAAGGTATATAAACTACCATGAATTATTTTTTCCAGTACCTTAGATAAAACAGGTATAAGAGCTATGGGCCTGTAGCATGTCATGTTCTCCTTATCTAGCTTTTTAAAGAGTGGTTTTATAATTGTTGTTTTTAGTCTTGACGGAAATACGCCGTCACATATGCACAAATTAAATATATGACAAAGAATTGGCGAAATAACCTGGCTCACATATTTAATTACTTTGGTCGCTATTTCATCGTAGCCAGTACTACTCGTGTTCCTGAGTGATTTTATGATTCTTTTAATGTCATCTGGTGTGGTAGGCTGAATAAATATTGAATTACAATTAGTGTCTGTGGATTTATAATTAGATGTCAATTTATTATTGCAAGAAAATTTTAAGATACATTGTTTATTACTGGATGTCAAATTATTATTAACCGTCAACTTTTTATTATGAATCAAGGTTTCAATTTGATTAATATAAAAATCATTAAAACTATGTGCAATTGCTCTTGGATCAGTAATTAATTCCCCATTTGCATAAATCTGTGTGATATAACCTTTTGGTATATTAAACTTATTTTTATTAATTACGTTCCAGGTTGCTCTGGTCTTATTCTGGCTACTTGAAATATAATAATCATTTTGCGACTTCTTAGTAAGTCTGATAATTTTGTTTAGTTTACTAGAGTAAGTTTTAAATTTAATTTTGTCATTGACACACTTAGTTCTTCTATATTTCATAAGTAAGCTGCGTTTTCGTTTAGAACATAGTTTGATACCTTTGCTTATCCATTTTTGTTTTTGATATATAGACTTCTTATATTTGACTATGGGGAAGCACAACTTATAAAAGAGAACAAACAAGTCATGAAAATAATTAAAAGCTTTTTCCGGGTCGTTGCTATTATACACACTACTAAATGAAATACAACTAATATATTCTTTAAACTTTTCTAAATTTTCCTCACTATAATCTCTTCTTTCTACATACCAATGATTAATTGTGGAAAAGGCTTTTACAGGACAGGTCAGCAACTGTGCTGTATGAACTGAGAGAGCTAGATCAATGATGTTACCTTTGGACCCTTTAACATTGTGTATGATGTGATCTATGCAGGTTTGGCTAGACAAACGTGTTGGCGACTCTATAGCTAATCTGAGATTGTATTGGGCTAAAATAAACTTATATTGTGTCGTCAATTTATTCTTTTTTAAAATATTAATATTCAGGTCACCACAAATAATAATTCTTTTATTTCCACGGCAAAAGTTTTGTAACAAATCGTTAAATTTACAAAAAAAGGTTTCAATGTCATTGAGATTATAGCTGGGAGGTCTGTACACACATATTACCAGGATGTTGTGGTCGATAAGTTCTATGGCACTGCATTCTAGTATGGTAAGAATTTCATAATTTTTAATTTCCTCAACCATTTTAAATTTGTGCTTATTTTGCACAAGTATACAAGAGCCACCATTTCTATTTTTTCTCACACATGCGGCTCCCAGGGAAAACGACTCTAAACATAACTGAGATGTATTTTGTTGTATCATGTTGTGTTCGGTTACACAAATAATGTCAACATTAATGTTTTTTTGTAAGAGTGTATTGAGACTCACACAAAGTAGATCGACCTTACTTAAGAGTCCGTTAATATTCTGGTGAAGCACATTGATTGAATTATGGACGAAAAAAATTACTAATACTATTTGCCTTGTGAGTATCAGCCAGCTCATCTATAATAACGTTACTATTTGGTAAAGATTCATTTGACTTGCTTACATACTCAAAGTCATTCGTTTGGGTGGCTTTTTCTATTAGTACTTTTTTTTATTTGTCAATGAAGCTTGAAAAGCAGTGAATCGAAGATAATTATACTTAAATAATATTTCTCGTAGCAAAATCTGCGATATATGGCGAGGAAATAATCTGCGATATGGTATCATTGTGGAAAAACCCATGTCAATGTACTTTGCATGTTGAAATTTGGAACATAATAACTTAATTTCATAGTTTAATTTCTTTTCATTCAGGAAACTATTGTAAGGAATTTCGCAAAATAGAACATTCGTATTTCTAGAAGAGCACAGAAAGTGACTTATACATATACTAAAGATGCTCGGAGATCGATCATTTATACCACCAACTACTATAGCGTAATCTTGTTTCGTTAGACTGTTCAGTTGTGGACCTTCGGACATCAAAACATCTTGCAATGTAGCTCCTGGCTTCCAGAAACAGGTGACTTGAAACCGTTCGCCAATTAAGACCTGCAGTGTGTGTTGTAAGTGGCGTCCTTGGTCATCAGCAATAATGACAACTTTCTTTTTAGTTTCTATGCACGTATCGGGAGTTTTAATTTTCAGTAATGTTTGTTTAGGTGAATCTAATATTGTTTGTTTCTGTACACATTTATTCGAATCTTTAATCGTCAGAGAAGGTGTAATTTGTGTAGCTGTATTTAAACTCCCTAAGCTGTTCTTACTATCTGTATCATGCTCATCGAAGTGAGGATTTAAAAGCTCATTTGGTGACTCAATGTTTATTATATTCTGGGCCGCTGTATTTGAATCATTTGTACACTGGATGTCGGTTTTGCGTATTGCAGTCATATTTTTTGTAGGCGTTAAAAATGTACTTCGTTTTCCTTTTCCTTTCTTAATACTACTTAACTTAGGCGTACAGTCCTCGGAAGTGATCTTTTTGAATGTCTCGGTGACTTTCAGACTTTTGTCTAGTTCGGACTTTAATCTGAGGTTCTCAATATTCAAATTTTCAATTTCGGTGTGAGCACTTGCCAATTGGTTATTGAGCTCATTAATTTTTTCATTAAGTTCTTGAACCATTTGGCAGTCAATAAACGAGGAGTTAGGTAAACTCATCATGGTGGTGTCGAATAAGGAAGAATCCGATTTTGATATTTCATCTAGTGAACTGGATCGCTGGGGTTTACGCGTTCGTTGAGTGATATTTTCTTGTTCGTCCATAGTAACTTTATCTAACGTATTACTTGCCGTAGTTTGTGGTTCTAAATAATAGATGGCAGAAGTAGTAAAATCTTGTGCTTAATACCGTTGGTTATTACTGGAACGCGCCCAATGTTAAGTTTTAATATGTTGGTAAGACTGAAAGATGTGTTGATTTTATAATCTGTTCCGTTGCTGTCAAAAACAGTTGTTTATTTTTGAGTTTCTTGCATGTGTGTGTTGTGTTTTAAGTAGGTATCAGCTGACAAAATTTGAAATATACTTATGTATGTGTGAGTGAATTTCAAAATGGTAATGACTGTGCAGGATGTTATTTTGTTGTGTAACTCACGAATAGTCCAGACATCGGCAAAAACTTTCCATGTAGTATTGTAGGTTATGTTGTTTACAACTATTAACACTATGGAGACTTATTTTGAGCACTATTTCTCACAGTAAGTTATTTTAAAAGTACTAGTACGATCCAGACTTGTTTACTTGGCTAGGGTTGCCAGCTATAGTTTAGTATTTTTAAATGCTTCATTTAGTTTATTTTTTTCATATGCGCGTTTAAGTTTCTTTGTAAGGTTATTAATAAAGTTTCTATATCTTTTGTACGTAATTTCTAATGTTATATTATTTGGATTTTCTTTTAATTTTTTGTGCATACGATCCCTATTTTGAGTACATCTGATTAGCCCAACAGTCATCCACGGTTTTAATACTCTAGATTTATTTGATATCTTTACAATTGGTGTATTGCAATGAATTAAACTACTAATTTTGGATATAAATAAGTCCATTGCACTATTTGTGTCAGTAGCGTTATAAACCGTACTAAAATCAATGAGAGCTGCTGAATTTATAATGGCATCGTAGTTAAGTTTTACGTTTTGAAGTCTCTAAGTTTTAGAGAAATGCTTTAATTGTGCACAACAGAGTACAGGTGCATGATGAGTTATAAATGAGTTAATTATAAACGTAGTGATTGGTAATTTTGTTTTTAAAACAACATGATCAAGACAGCTGTTGGCACGGGTGGGAGTATTAAATGCAGGCAGAAATCCGTTCATAGATAGAAAATCTAGGTAATCTATCAGAAATCGATCGGAACTGTTATTCGCTATATTTATATTAATGTCTCCGATAATAAAAACATTCTTAATAGACGATAAACTGTCTATTACTTTTTGCGTGGAGTTTAGAATTATGTCAATAGATTTAAAGCAAAAAGGAGGGTAAATTGCTAAAATAGCGACATCACGGTTTATTTTTATTACAATACAATTTGCTTCGCAAAATACAGGTTCTTCTAGAACAGCATTTATGCCATCTTTTACAAATACTATGATGCCGTCGTTCTGATTATAATGCGTTGTTGTGGATTTGCACGTATATCCCTCTAAAGCAGGTAGATTTTGAACGCAAGACATCCAACACTCTGACAGTATTATAATATCATTTTTAAATTTTAGTCTATGTAATAATATCTTTAGGCTATCAAAATTAGCATTAACACTACGAATATTTTGAGAAAATATTTTCAAATATCGATTTGGATGATTTAAGGACGATGCACAATGCTCTGGCGTACAGGTAAAAGATTGTGCTATTGAAAACTGGTCGATATCATTTATTAACTTGCTATCGAATTTGTTAATTGTAATCTACATATGCGAAACACAATAGGTGAACCTATTAGACTAAGTAATGCTGAGACCAGTAAATAAGCAAATAAATTTACTATCCAGGCAATAAATAAGAAATTTCGCCATTGTATAACTAAGTCACCTTTACCCACTCTCTTGAAACACGGGATTAATGCTAATGTGTATGTAAGTATATGAATGCATGTAGTTTGTGTATTTGATAGTTGGTCTTGTTGATGTTTTTTGTGTGAAATGTGTAAGATGGACAATATGTAATGTCTGTACAATGATAAGTGTTTGTAAGTATTGTATGATATGTGAATTAGGCTATAAGAGTCATTCAGTTGATTAATTTTATAAATGAGTATCTGTGAAAATAGTAAACTAATTAAATTAATTAAAGATAAAATAATGTAGTAAGTGTTCGTGCAACATAAGCTAAATGTAATTATAATTAAGTACTCGTTAGTCCCGTTGTGGTCTGAGTAGTTTGTTGAGGCATGCCGATGTTCTGACTGTGATAGCTTCAGCGCCCTCCTTCTTGCGCAGAAACAACTTGCCATTGCGTGTCCAGCAGAACTTATAGTTGTTATTTCTTGCAAAGGTTCGCGCTTCATGAAATAGTCGTCTTTGTGTGCCAGGAAGATGCTCAGCGATAAAGATTGGGCTGCGAGGACCGCTTATGCCTATACTTTCTGTATTGAGCTTTTCGTTGGGCGTTATCTAATGCCCTTGGCATTGACAACATTTCACTAGAAATGCTGATGATGACATTTCCTCATAGCCTTCCGTACATCACAGCAATAATAAATAAGTCTATCACCTCCTATAACTTTCCTGATGTGTGGAAAACTGCTATTGTCAAGCCCATACCCAAAATAGCCAATCCGGTAACAGCCAAAGATCTTAGACCCATCAGCTTACTTCCCTGTCTATCTAAGGTGCTGAAGAAGGTGGTGTGCAGTCAGTTGAGAGAATACCTTGAAAATTATAATATTATACCTCAAAGACAATCTGGATTTCGCAAAGGTCATATTACGGCCACCGCCCTCCTAGATGTTGTTGTTGACATTTTGGAGGCGAGGGATAAGGGCATGGGTACTTTGCTTACCCTACTTGATTTTTCGCGGGCTTTTGAAACAATTAATGTTTCTCTTCTTCTTGCCAAACTTTCCTACTACGGATGTGAGTCAGCAACTGTAAAGAGGTTCCATAGTTATCTGACTGACAGATCTCAATTCGTGCAACTGGATAATGACAGGGAGGGTAATAAGGCCAATTCTTCTTGCTGTCAGGTGACTCGGGGCGTCCCACAGGGATCAGTTCTCGGCCCTCTCCTCTTCATATTGTACAGTGCCGATGTTACCAACCACATCAGAAATGCCCAGTTTCACATATATGCTGATGACCTCTAACTTTATATATCATTTCACCCAAATGATTGTCACGAATCTGTAAGGAGATTGAATGAGGATTTAGACAACACATCAGATTGGGCAAGACAAAATTCCTTGGTGCTAAACCCTACTAAATCCAAGTATTTCATATTAGGCTCAAAGAAATGCATCAAAAGAATAGAAGACCTTAATCCTGTAGTCATGGTTGATAATTGTCCCATAGACCGAGTTAGTGAGGCTCGCAATCTGGGATTAGTTGTAGATGGTGAACTGCATTTTGAGACGCATGTACTTGAAGCTGTTAAAAACTGTTTTTACCGTCTCAAACTGCTATACCAAATTCGCCGGCATCTGAGTACCGACATGCGGATTCTGCTTTGCGAAACTCTAGTCCTATCAAAACTTAATTATGCAGACACTGTATTCGGGTCATGTTTACTGAAAAGAACAGAGAAGGTAATTCAACGTATACAAAATGCATGTGCTCGGTTCTGCTATAATATTCCACCACGTACACATGTTACTCCATTCCTAAATAGTGGAAACCTCTTGAAGATGGCTGCGCGTAGACATTTACATTTGGCAACCTTACTCTTTGGAATAGCTAAATATCAAAAGCCGAATTACCTTTATAAAAAGTTGACATGGTCCAGGGATGTAAATCAATACAGCAAAAGAGCCGCATCTTATCTGTTGGTTGTTTCAAAACACAAATCAGCCTCGTTCGAAAATGGTTTTAAATTTTCGGCAGCCAAAATATGGAATGACCTCCCACCGCCTATACGTAGCCTGAAATCGGTATATTCTTTTAAAAATAAGTATAGGTAAATTTTATTAAACAAACAAAAATCGACTTTAGTATAACCACCTACCTGTACGCCACTCATTGTGTGGAAGGAATTTCATATGGCTGTCTACGTTACTTAGTTTCTTGACTTGTTTATTACTATCTGTTATTACGTAGTACACTCAACAGCGCCAGCGCAGCGTTGCCTTGTTTTTATTTTATTGATGTTTTGATTACTAGGTACCGGATTCATGGCCGGCTAACGCAATGGTAGGTATCTTGCGTGATAGCTGACACTTTTGACGGAACAATCACTCAAGTAGTGACATTAGACCGAAAGCGTTCGGAAACGCGCTATAAATTTGTTAAGATTGCCTGTCTGATACACAACACATGTCAACCAAAAGTCTTTAGTATTTATATTTTTTATTTTTATTTACATAAATAATATAAAATGTATGTGTATATAATATAATATAATTTATTTCTAAAAACGATACACTTGTTGTTACATTAAATGCTTAAAAATAGTAGGTAAGTAATGAACAGGTATTAGGTATGTATATTACAAAGCAAACCTTGAAATATAATACAATATGTACCCTGCCTCTTAAACTAGGTAAAAACCTGTACCTTAAGAGACAGTATAAGCCATACATGTGGTTTAGGTTTTAGTACAGTTGTGTCACTGTTTTGTACGATGTTGTATATATTATAGCGTCGTATATATTTTAAATAGCATTTAATTAATAACAATTATTATTTAAGTATATACATATATATAATTATTAAAATTATATCCTCTGGTCCTGCGAGAATATTATCAGCGTTGCAGTTCATCTGCAACAATAGCTGACGCAGGTTCCAATTTGTACTCTATTCAATTTGTACTCGACATGTTTAGTTTTAAGGGTTATTATGGAGATACAAATAAAATGTTTCTTTTCTTTTTTTTTATTATTTTGTAGATATAAAATTTACTAAAATAAAGGTTTCTACGTCTAGAAATGCTATCAGATATTGAAAATAATAATTATTGTGGACATTAAAGCTAATCAAAATCTCGTAAATGTGTATCAAGAATATGTAGCTGACTATACAATACCCGTAAAATAAACATATTCAATATTTTTGTTTTGTCGCCATGATCAAAATGTATAACCATATAATAACCATAAAGCCGCAGACGGACAGACGGACGGACCGTCACGGACAGACATTGCGAAACTATAAGGGTTTCTTGTAGTTTACTACGGAACCCTCAAAATTATCCTATACAATTCAATTCATAGAGTGCAGTAAAATATTATAAGTAATTGTATAAATTACACACCCACAGAAATAATCATACTTATCATTATAACACAAAGATTTGTCCTGGGTGGGCATCGAAACATTTTTCAATTACAGTAATGTCTCTTATTATGATCACTAGGTACTAAATACGAAATTATTTGTTTTACAAAGAAGTTAAGTTCAGTGTGGCGCAACACTATTCCTATTGCAGGGAAAGGATAAAGCGGGAGGCGCGGCCGCACGTGCGGAGTTGACCCGCCCGCGTGCCTCCCGCAACCCCCTTTAACGCCTTGAGTAATTTCTTTGAAATCAGTGTTTTCTGTTAAAACAAGACTTCCCTATGAAAAGAAATTCCATTGTTTCTTTTCTTTTGTTTCCTTGAGTCATTTTTACAACTTAAAACTGCACATTTCACCATTTTGATATGAATTTAACATAAATTTCAACGGGAGAAAGACTCAACGCGCGCGCTTTCTTGTGACTAATGAATGTCAGGTGTAAGTTTTTGAACAGTTCATACCCGTGCTTACAGTTCATACTCGGTAAAAGGCGCTCTATAGCTTGCTTATGGATACTCTAAGATCTGTGCACATTTGCTGAAAGCGTGGCTATTATGCACACATATCAGTTTGTTCGTGCAGGGCCCTACTCAGGGCAGCTCAATATTTTACTGTCATTTTCTTTTACCTAATCATTTTTCGTGTTTCCTGATGTTCTGTAGTCACTGAAGCCCTGTAGTTATTTATATTGCAATTCGAGTTTGACTATTAAAAATATGTCGAACTTCGGAGATTTTTTATAGTAGCCAACAAGCGTTATTTGAATATATTTCCTATATAGGTATGGAGGTTCAAAAATAAAAGACGATGATACGATTTGGTTACGGTTTTTAACAAAATTTATACAAATGACTAGTCAACGCCAGCGGCTTCGCGTGCACATATTTTGGAATTTCCCGTTTTGCCCGATCCCGTGGGAATTTCAGGAAATCCCGTCTTAGTGCACCCCCATGGTCCCCAAGGAACATACATTCAAAATTTCAGCTTCTTGCGCCGAGCAGTTTCGGCTGTAGCTTGTCTGTCAGTCACTCAGTAACGCAAGGATTTTATATATACAGTTAAAGAAGGGGTTACAGTTGCAGAGCATGACACAAAATGTTTTCTATATTGGTATGTATGGAAATTGTTCCGGTGGACCTTTAGCACCTCATACCTAAAAATTGGCCTTCGATCCAAGCTAGCAAGTATGCGTATACTCATAGCACATACTAACACTACATTATTCTACATATTTCGTTTCTGAAAAAATAAGTAAGGTCTGGCGGCCCTGGAATCTTACGATCTTAAAAATCAGCGATCTGGGAATGACATGGATATGGTATGTCCAATACCTACGAATTTAGCGTGCATACCTACGAAATTAGCGTGCATACCTACGAAACGTTGGGCAAATAAATGGAGCCGGTTAGAGGAAAATAATACATTTTTGTAGTAAGTTACTTTAGTTAGTTTAAATCTATTGCCAGATTAGTTTATTCCATAATGCAAATGTGGGCAAACAGGCAAAGCGAAAGATGACCCTTGTTTGATACAAGGGTCGTCTTGTTGTTGACATGTAACAAAATATTCTCTGACAGTCAATATCGATACTGTGTCGCTGAGAAAGTACCGGACATGTATGGCACTATACGGTAATGAAACACACAGCCTGAAGCACTGATTCATCTAGTTTTTAGACATATTTATGCACAAAAACAAAATTATTATGTTCAATATACAACGATGTCACAGCATAAGTATACCACAAACCTTGGCGAAAAATATGTCGACAGTGGCACGAATGACATTTCTAATAAAATATCGTCATGATTAATTTATTCAGTAAACTATGGCTATCTCTTTTTTCTGACAGAGATATCCCTAAGACAAAACGAGACAACACTATGTTTGGTGGCTTTATGTCGATTTCGTATATATGTGTATATTGTATTTTTTTATATGTACTATTTGCCCTCTCCATGTATATTCCTTACTCAAAGGTCAAAAGTCACTTGGTGCGTGGTGCGCGCGACGTCGACGGATAATGCGTTGACGGAAACGGAACAGACGCTGTACGCTCGACGTACTAACGGATCATCGGTCAGGTGTGAAAGGTTGAACGTTTTTCTATACATTTGTATGTATTGGCGTTACGCGACCGATAAAACGCGACGGATCTTCCGTCAGATATGTTCCGACCCTTAGACCGTAACATTAGGGACTTTCATAAACACTGGTTGGGTGCGGCTATCTTGCAAATCTGCCTGGTAATGAGGGTAGAATAGATATGTTTGTATGCGTACGAGCTAACCATCTAGAGAAAAATCGCTTAGGGCTTAAAAGGTTTAACCATGAATCATGGGCTAGGTAATATTAACATGACTTTGCTAAGCATTGTTCGATGGTTACGGAGGTTGTGAATGAAATTATATCAATGTTGCTATTCAGCGTAATATTTAATGACGATTTCTATGCAGGTGTCATTGGACGTATAATAAGTTAAAATTGCCGCATTTGACGCTGACAGAAAATTTTTACAAAGCAGCTGCGGTATGATCCCTACCTTAAGGACAAAATCGTCGTAGAGTCAACACGTCGTGAAACTGACCATGATTCGTGGTAAACTTGTGAGCAAAATAAAGACGGTACAAACATACATAGACTAACGCCTGTTTCCCGGAGGGGTAGGCAGACAACTTATGGACACCAATAGCTAAATTGTATAAAATACATTCTGTGTCAAAACGTTTATTTTTACTGTATGAAACCCAAATACCTGCCCACATGCTGTCCGAATTTTCAGGAAAACGCTTTAAAATTTGTTATGCTTTGACAAAATATACCTAACTAAAGGATGTGTAATTATAGCTGTGATGTGAAATATTACACAAATTTTAAACAAATAACATTTGTCATACTAAGATATTTGTGGATCTTACATGTTTCAATAAAACATTATGTGCGTGTAACTCAATAGACTCATACTCTTGATCTATATATAAACCCAAAAGTAAAGTTTCAGTGGGCACTTACACTGCCGCACCTAATTTTAGATTTCATATAAAGCGTCCTATTGCTATAATAGTGTTTCATTGATAAACTTCCTACATAACTGCCGAAATGTGGGTGTACTTGTATACACACTCACACATTGGTAAGCTTCTACTTTCATTCATGGATAGGAAGTATAATATACTTCCAGGGCATTTGGAGGAGTTTGGATACATCATATTATGATGTATCCAAACCCCTCCAAATGCTCTTTAATATTCTGATTTGGATTCGAGTAAAAGAAAAAAAATTTTATCTCACTTAATTTTAAAAATAATGAAACGAATTTAGTACGAATTCCTTAAATCCTCTTTTTGAGATAAAAGAAGAGATATTGGTTTAGTGCACAAGATTTTCTGAGATTTGAATAGTTTTAATTTCATTGAATGGCATTTTCTTAACAAGTTCAAAGCGCCAGTCATTGTGAATAGCTTAAGTGTAAACTGCTTGAGAATGTTTCGTCTTTCTTAGTGTTTTAGTTTGTGCTAGTTCATTTAATACTGTGAAAGTAATGCCATCCACTGGTTTCTTATTTTTATCATGTTTTGTGAAATTTCTTGGAGTAGATTTATTCATGATTTTTTAATTTTCTTTAAGTTGTTGTTGAATCGTAACATTGCTTTTAGCGTTATGTACCCTATTGTATTTACTAAGCTTTCTACTTATAATGTCAATTAATGTTATAAGGTACATAACTATAAAATATTTAGAGTAGAAAATATTTAGAGTAATCCTGGGTTCAGCAGCAATGTGCCTCCTAGATAGTCGAAGTAAAATAACAGTATCTGGACTAAATGTTTATATATATGGCTATATGTTTTGACAGGTGTAGCGTGAACACCCAGCTAAGTCCCAATCGTCCCCAATAATCCAATCACCATTCTGCTCTTTTTCCCTCTTTTATTCATATTTGTTCTGAAAGCCTAGACAAATTCATTCAGGCATTCGCTTCTGATTTCTGCTTTCGCTAACGCTTGGTAGCCATGGCAGCATAAGGAATTCCTTCTTCGCTGACCACGTGATATATCGAAAGCCTATGTCAGTTTCATACATTTTTGCACGAAGCATTTAGCGATATCGATAATCGGATGCCATTTTACTACAGGTTTTATTTAGTATTGTTTTCGGCAGTGGAAGAACCCTAATCATATAGGGTTCTTCCACTGCCGAAAACAATAGAAAAATCGGCAAATAATTGTATGCTGGAGATAATTATTCAAACGCCTGTTATTGATTATATTTGACAATATAAACAAAAAGTCTTATCTTCCCCAACATACTAGGGTGTAGCCTTAGTATGTTGGGGAAGATAAGACTTTATATATATATATAGTATATATATATATATATATATAGTAGTAGAGTAGAGAGCTAAATTCATGAAGATTAATCGCTAGTGGTTCAAAAACTAATCTATACCAATTAGGAGGTTGGACCGAATCCAAGCCAGCAGTTCACTAGGAGTGCTTGTCGCGTATTTTCCGTGCCCTATTTAGTGCTTAAAGTGCATCACTTTCACTTCACGCAAAAGGCACTTTCTTCGCAGTCCCGGCTAATGTTATCAATCGTCGTGACTGTAACGGTTTAATAAAATAACACGCGCGTGCGTAGCTGCGGGCATTCCCTAGTTTAGTAATAAACAGTAAGTATGCTGGGTTGTCAGTGATGAAAATATTTTAAATACCTATGGCTTTCATTGCTTCACCTACAAAATAAGTTGTATACTTTTTCTAAAACATCTCTAATCCGAATTCAAGTTACTATTTTTGTGACGACTGTCCGCTCATAGTGATGAATATAACCACCCCCTAAGAGGTTAACGGTATTTTACAAATAACCCTGTATAGTGTCACTGAATTTTAGACAAAACATACTATGTATTCATATATCCCATATGACATAAATGTTCTAAAATAAGGCCGTTTACATTTTAAACGCCAAGTAGCTATTATGAATAAAATATTAGTTCTGTTTCTTATTTGTGGATGGGTAAAATTAACAAGTAGACCTGTTGTCGAGATAGCGCTGGTAAAAACATTGCTAGTATATATAAAACTTATTCTCTGTAGTATAATAACCAGCCTCAATTTTGCAACATCTTAGTAGCATAAATTCAATGCTACGTGCCAAATTGGACAGGGTCCTAAGCACACTTGAGTTAATTGCTTATTTATGTTCTTGAAGAACAATGGTTCCTAGAAACTACAGATATTTTCGCAGAATCGTTTTTGTGTATATTTCGTGCTAATGATTTTTCGTAAGTAATACTTAATAACAGTTGCTAGGACAATTTACACATGATCATTTGACAAAAGGTACATTTACCTACAAAAAATTGTATACTTGCTATGCATACATAATATAAGATGAAGTTGGGGACTTCGTTTTATGTTTGTATAGACGAGATAAACTAAAAACTATCGAACAGGTTTTCCACTAATAGATAGTGTAGTTCCTGACGAAGGTTTGGGTGAATCATTCACGTGAGCGGTGCAGCGGGCTAAGTCTAGTTTTCTATAATCCCATGACTCCCATGATTATTCAATGAGCCTTTTTTATTTGCGAAGAAAAGAAGACAGAAGATTACCCTCGGTATGCTGTAAGCCAATTCACTCCGGATCTTTGATAGGCCGAAGGGTATAAATCAAAGGCAGATTTCCTTAGTAATAAATCCGTATTTGGGTCACAGTTTACTTGTATCCATCGTGTTTTATACAGTCTATGATATAAAAAATGTTACTAATAAAGTACTGGAGTGAGACTTGTCAAGCACTCTGTTTGGCGTTGTCATTTCATTTCGTTTTATCACTTTGTGTGTTTTGCTAGAGATTTATGGATCTGTGTGAATTAAATTGTAATATTTTTGAAAGTACTTATTGCTACATGTTTAAACACTGCACTATCACTTAGTTTGACATTGAAATAAATAAGTACTCTTCTCTTCAGAGAAAAGCAAATTGTACAACAATAAGATGAGTCATGTTGTCTAAGATTTATCATCATAGGCCTTATTTCATCTATAGCAGATGATTTATACAGCGTCAGAAAAGTTAACGCACTATTTTAGGTGACTGTTCAGACCGATTCAGGAGCGGCAGCAACAGCCACACCGTTGGCAAACCAATCCCTGAGTTATTGGGAGTTGCGGTTGTGCGTCATTCGTGTTGTGGTGCCTGTGGGCACTTTTCTAAGCCAGGACTTCAAGCCAATTTATGTCATGTGTTTTGAGGCCGTCTGATGTGATTTTTTCCATCGAGCACGATCTTTTACGAGATCCTCCCATTTTGAGAAATCTATTTCGAAGGTGGACATGTCGCGTTTAACGCTGTCTTTAAACCTTAACACGGGACGGCCTAAGTATGGGACGCTTTGAATCTGCAACTTCTCCCAGGAGAGTTTCTAATCTAAGATTTATAACAATCGTTGATAATTATAATAATTAGAAACATTGTTGATCGATTTACCTTATAGGCTACAACAAGAAGTGGAGAAACGCATCACATTGTAAATTGAATGTGATTACCCGTAGAGTGTCGTTATGCTAGCAGAAGCAGAAGTCTTTCAGATTATTCAGATTTTTCAACTGGTTATAATTTACTAAAACGCTCTAAAACTTTTTAATACATTGGAAAAATATTTTGCAACACCACCAATCATTACAAAATTTAATGGAAAATCTTTGCGGAACAGCAATTTTATGACTACCACATTGCGATAAATTTTGTAAGCTTTTTTGGTTAAAGCGAGTGAATCTAGGTCTCGTGTTGGGATTAACCGAGTTAGTCTTTACGTGTGGGTCGTTTCAAGTCTATTTTTGTTGAGGCGACAGGCGACATGTCTGTTTCTGTAATATGCATGAGCCGTCTCCACAGAAAGGGTGAGATTGGAATCTTTTGAATTATGCTATGTATGTTTATTAATGGCTGACCTGATAGCGCCGGTTTTGCCAAACGATTATGGAGACAGTTCATACAAAATAACTCATTTCGACTTTTTGAAACGTTGGCTATTCCTCTAACGTAATTCTTGATTTAACAACAATTCAGGTTCAAGGGGAATTCACCAACAATAAAACAAAATTGCAAAAAAGTTAAGTATATCATAGTGAGAATATTTTTTCTTAAAAGATGAGTAGGTAATCTGAATACACTATCTTCGTATTTATCTTCATTAAGCATTTTAACACTCTGCCGATATCGCATCAGTAGATTTCACTGAACATTTAATTCACTGCCATCACATAACATTTATTAGAAAAACGAGGATCGTTTCTCAAAACATCTATTCGATATATTATTATCAAGATGAGATACGATCTCAAATCAACGAAATTTCGACAGTTGGCAGTCGGATTTGCACATAAAATTGTTCAATTCTGCCAAAGTTTTCAGATTTCGACTTGTTTTCGAGTGCTCCGGAATTACGTGACGTGACATTACGTAGGCTGCGGAACTTTCTTCCCATATCCACCAAAACTGCGCTTGCACAATCTTTGCTTCTTCCAATACTCGATTACGCCGATGTCAGCTATCTTGACCTTAATGAGGAGCAACTTGATAAACTTGAGCGCCTCCAAAACTTTTGTATAAGATTTATATTTGGTTTACGCAAATATGATCATGTATCTGAATTTCGTAGCAGACTCAAGTGGCTCCCGATTCGTCTTCGCAGGAATACTCATATTCTAATCTTACTATACAATGTATTGTTCAATCCTAACACACCCATGTATCTCAAAGAACATTTTAAGTTCCTTCATGACACACATTCAAAGTGCCCGAGGATCTGAGATTGCAGATGCCACCGCATTCCACAAACTTCTATGATAAATCATTCTCTGTTCAGGCTGTGCGTTTGTGGAATGCGCTGCCAGTTGAAATTAGACGAGCAAGAACACTAAACATTTTCAAAAATGCATTGAAGCAACACTATTTGTCAATGTAATTGCGTCATTATCCCTCAACTCCCTATATGATTATATGTGATTATATTTATATATATTGAAATATATATTATATATGGATATGTATTATATGAATATGTATTATAAGTATATGTATTTATTGTATTTTATTTGTATATATGTATATGTTAAAACAAATTTTATGTTTCATCTGTCACTACACCATCAAATTACCTTGTATTCTTCTACGGTTATGTCCATCATAGACTGGTTGCCTGGAAGAAATTGCTGTTTGCGATAAGGCCGCCAATTGTGCATCTATTGTTAAAATTTGCTTTTTCCTTGTATTTGCATTTTTGTGGTGTACAATAAAGAATTACTTACTTACTTACTTACGTGTCATGTTTTTTTTTTTTTACTTCTAATAAACGTGAACGTGATTTTTCTTTGCATCTCCTAATAAAGCAGCTTTGATTTTTTGCTTCGTTTATACAGTGGTATTTTGCGCGTATTTCACAATTGATCGTTACTTGATTCTTCGTTATCATAACATGACATAACTTCACGCCTTTTTATCCCTGAAGGGGTATGCAGAGGTGTATTGCACATCCAGACTTCGGCAGTTACGATTCGGTCCCAATGTAATAGAGGGCGAGCCTATTGCCATCTACTGGGCACATCATTAAACGAGCGATAATTAATTTATAATACACACATAACACAATGCGACAGAAAAACAAGGCGCTGAATCGCGCAAGCAGAGTTCGCACGCCGAGTTGTATATATACATTCCAAATACGTACCTCGGACTGACAGTCCACCAGGCACGATCACCCAGCCTGGTTAGAGGATCCTACCTCTAGTTGAAGGCACACAACACCTTTCTTCCTCCATATTCATCACTTTATGTCCGTCACTTTCCGTCGCATTGTGTCCGATAGATGTCGCCGTATTGTTGTTGTTAAGGCTTCGTCGTCGCTCGCTAGATGGCCGCAGTTGTATTTAGCTACCGCTAAACTGGTTTCCTAACGACGATTTTCTTAACCATTTAATATCATCATCATCAGCCTTAAAAAGTCCACTATACCACGCTGGCCAAACGTGTTGGTATAGGGTTTGTATCAAGTTTTCCTTCTCTTACAGTGCTGTTCTCTGCATACTATGCTCCCTCTGTCGGCTCTTGCGACACCCATGGGATGATATGGGGTGGTGACCACACGGACAGATTTAATAAGCGATCATTTTATGATCACTTTACTACGCACTTAAATTTGCTAATGCAGTTGTGCGCTCCGTGAGTTTGAAGTAGTTTCTGCAATAGGGTACGACTAGGCATACGATTTTCACAAACCTTTGACCACCCCTTTGGAAAAATACAGCCAGTCTATCTAATAAAGCTAGTAAGCGAAAAATGTTAGGCAAAGGCAGCAAGAAGTGTTCGGCTATAGTTTTTGTCTAGTGATCAATTCGTTTGACGTAGTGACAAGTTTGGAAGCCGTCAGTCTGACCAGTAAAGCGAATTTGATGAGTCCGTTACGATGGGCTATTCAATTGAGCTGGGTGTCCTTTCATCGGTATAAGTGACGTTGTACGCATCAAATGAAGTGTTTACGCCTTGGTCTTGATGGGGCAGAATGACAGGCTTGATTACATAACTAAATTATATATCATGAAAGAAACGTTTAAATTTTAATATTTACGAATTTATAATGTTTTACGATCCTGCACAGACTTGAGGGAACTATGATTCAAGAGTCTTTCTTTGAGTTTTCTTAATTTATTAACAAATCTTTAGTTCGAAGGATCTTTTGATATTCTCTGTTAGATTTTTAATATTATATTACTACTAGAGGACGCCAGCAGCTACGCCTGCATTTTGTTTAAATTTACCCGTTTTGGCTGATCCCGTGGGAATTTCGGGAAATCCCTTCTTAGTGCACCCCCACGGTCCCCAAGGAACATACATGCCAAATTTTAGCTTCCTGCGCCCAATAGTTTCGGCTGTAGCGTGTCTGTCAGTCAGTCAGTAACGCAAGGATTTTATATATTAAGATATTAAGCTAGAAAAAAGTTCTTCGTTTTTTTTAGCTTTTCCACAGAGCGGCACCCAAAGGCATAGCAATATACCTCAGCTTAGAGTCAGAATATTCAAGGATACCGAATCTGTAAGGCAAAGATTTTTTGTCGATTGTTAGTCGAGACCTATGGCACAACGTGCTCTCAGAAGCAAGCTGTACGAGGTTATTAACATTGTTAATTTCATCATCGGCCCTGTATATAAACTGTCTCTTCTCTCTATGAGAAGGGTAAGGCCATAGTCCACCACGCTGGCCAAGTGCGAATTGGCAGACTTCACATGTCTTTTGAGAACATAATGGAGAACTCTCAGACATGCAGGTTTCCTCTCGATGTTTTCGTTCACCGTTTAGTATACGATAATTAACAATTTAATACGCGCATAACTTCGAAAAGTCATTGTTGCGCGCCGTTGATTCGAACCCAAGACCCTCTGCGTAGCAGTCCGTTGGTCTCTCCACTAGGCTATCGCTGCTCTGTTAATGATTAATAATGTCTATTTTTAATTTAATGTGCATGTAATCTAAAAAGAAACCCAACACATCGCTCAAATACCTCAGCAGTTCCATCAGAAAAACTCAACACATCATATACATCACCGTAAGTAGATATGATGCTATACATCCCACACTATCGGTTATCGTTGATGGATCGCTTTGGGGGTTACGAATCAACCCCCGTTATATAAATCCATGGCTTCACATGGCTGTCAACTCAATTTTTTGCTCTCACGCGGTTAGATTATCTTGTTATGCTATTTTAGGATTAGATTGCTATTCTGAAGTGGTTCACGTATATTGGAAGCAAAAAGTGTCATGGTATGCGTTATTGCGGGGGTCTTCTGGTGCAAAAACTTTGATTTATTATTTAGATTACTGAGGCTTTCTTTTTTGCTAATAATATTTATCAGAGTTAGACTCGGTATAAGAAATACTTCGTTTTTGAAGCACAAAACCTTGATAAATGGATATAATGTAGGATAAACGGGGAAGAGTTAAACGTGCGTGAATAGCTCAACTATCTTGTATGGGAAATATTATGTGAGTGAATTAAAATTTCTGACCAGGTGTTGAGATCTTAGCATAATACAATCTTATCGTTTCTGCTACGTCTTCCCTAAAAGTATGAAGACATAACATATTTCGGGACTAGATATATTTGGATCGGTTTAATTTTTGGCATAAATGTATGTGTCACCGGTAAATAATGAGAACCGCAAATTTATAAATTTCCGTAGGATAGTAAATTTACGTAGGATTCTAAACGAGAGATAAATTGTATTATTTTACGCCCATATTTTCTTTAATTGATAAACTTACCGAATGCATTAGTAAAATAATACGTAAGCAATATTCGAACGCCATGTGCGCTCTGATTGGTTGAATAAGTCACGTGTTCCATTCTTTATTGTTCACCGCCATTCTTCGCCACTTTTACGAATAAACCATAACTTTAGCGATGTTAATGAGGCTAAGTTGGCGGAGCTCTGATTCGCAGGGCTCCTATTTTTGTGTTCAGGGTCACAAGAAAACCTAACATAACCTATTAAGTTGAACTGATCGACCAATCATTATCACCCACCGACCAATCAGAGAGCAGTGTGTGATTTGCCGTGTTTTAAAGAAGCGTAACATTAAAAGCTCTTCTCTGATTGGTCGAACTGTGTAGAAACTTACGAATGGATTTCCGTAAATTATATACATTTACGACGAGACGTCCCAAATTGATAAATTTACGGCAATGTTTGCGTAAAGTAATACAATTTATCTCTCGTTAAGAATCCTACGAAAGTTTATAAATGTCCTAGGACATTTATAAATTTACGGTTTTATTTTCCGATGACATATACAAAGTGAATCATGTGTGTATATCATTGATAATGAATATTAGGGACATTCGCGATGTTTATAGGCAATTCTTTGTCGGGTAGATGCTTATATAAAGGGAATAAATACCTCTCCTAGCCTCGATATTATGACCGGCTTAAATCGGAGATGGCAGTCACCGTAAGACTTAATAACTCTTTTGTCATTTCAGCCAAAATATATCTCCTGCTGAACCCATCCGGAAAAGCTCTCCATAGAAACCGATCTTGAGCTGCTTCCGTCCAATAATTATTTGCAATACTACTTTTGTCTGCACACATCTTCGCATGTACATTTATCAACAAAACTAAATATTATCCAATCAACACGTAGACAGAATTTATTCAGGGCATTCAAATTGCATGACCACGCTTCACTCGCGAAAACTCGGTACCGGAATTGTGAACGCTTCGGTACGAATGCCGGTACCGTTTAGATTCAAATACCGGAATTCGAGGTCCGTAATTCGGAAGTTTTCCGGTAAGCAGAGAACAGACGGAAGTATGCCAATGGTGGAATTGATCATTGCCTTTTTGGTATTTCATTTGCGTTTGTAGTAATGTTTAGCTTTTATGAGCAGTAGAATTTGTTTTGTGATTATATTGCCAGTTCTGTAAGGAGTCAAGTTAACATATTTTTGGCAACAATAGTTGTCATTTAAAACTTAAAATTTAATTACATGTTTTATATACGTCATCGTCTCCTTCAAAAGACGTCCACTGCTGGACATGAGCCTAAACAATGGCTACATAGACCGACCCATATAGAATGTATTGTATACAGTCATGTTCGATTAAAATTATTGCATTCCTAATCGAGGAAATTACATTCAGTGTAAAGCTTTCTATTCACTATGAAAAAAAAACCAAAATCCCAATTCAACAAAAAAATCGACGCTGCAAAAGTATGAAACAAGATTTTCAGGATGCTGATATAAACAAGGTTACTGGAAAACAATAACAAAACAAAAATAAAAGCCGCAGTCACACGTTATTAGTTGTTATGTTACGGTTCTATATAATATTGTTTATTTCAGTTTCCTGAAAATCTTGTTTCATAATTTTTCAGCGTCAATTTGTTTGTCGTAGTCTGGTTTTAGTTTTTTACTTTTAATTATTTAAACTATTTTGGTGTTAAATCTCGGTGTATCTATCTTATTTTTAAATCATGACTTTTTGTCCGCTAGAGGACGCCACGTTTAATTTAAGCAATAGTTTTGATAAGTACAACTGAAGCCCTTTCAAATGATATCGAACACGATGTATCTATCTTAGTATTTTTTAACACATGATTTTTTGTACACTAGAGGGCATCACTTTAATTTTAAGCGATATTTTGAAAATGTGCATGTGACACCATTCAAATGATATATGTACCTATCTAACACGATGTGTTTATCTCATTTTAATTTTTTAACACAACACTTTTTTGGCGCTGGAGGACGCCACATTGAGTTTTGTGACACGGCACGTAGCCTGTGTTCAGCGGATAATCAAGACGGTTCTAACAACACCTCATTCACGCCGCCCCGCCCATGGACACAAGTAACACCACAGGGGTCACAAGTTCGTTGCCGCCCTTTGGGGTTGGAAAAAGGGATAGGATGAGGGCGAAGGAACAGGGGATAGGGCCTCCGGCACTCTCACTCACCGAACGAAATGCAACATTTTAGGTACTGTTACTTTACGTCGATTTTCATCCGATCCGATAAGTAGCTTAGGAGCTATGAGGGAACAGATGAACATACACACATACATACATACATAGCCTGTCAAAATCATAACCATCCTTTGGCTTTGCCGTAGTTGGGTAAAAATGGGAGCATTTCCAGACTAATTATGTTTCTGAACCACTAGAGTATGTTTAAATAATTAATCAATTAATAAAAAAAATAACTTATTTTTGATATTAATTTAATATTAATATTGTAAGAAGCCAAAAATGTAGAATCATATTAATGCTATAATATATATTTTTCCTTTAATAACATATTCTTCATAGCTAAGATGTCTCAACTCTTGTAGAATAAGATGGCGCTATTATTCTTTTTGGACCTGTACCGAATATAAATTATAGAAAGCACAAATATGTCTATAACTTGTCTACTTTCACCCTCAAAACCATACACAATAATCTACAAGCACAGATAATATAATACTATACAGTACTACAAGTAAACTTATCCAATCATAACCAACTGTGGATTACATTACAGACAAAAGCAAGCACAGCAAATCTCAAAAGACTGCAATCATCTCCTTAAGTTCTTGTCTCATTCAAATACACATTTCAGTTAATTTAGAAATTGCAGAGCACTCAAATAAGGTGGATGGTCATTACAATTTTCCTTGATACCAGTACAAAGACAGGTTGCTGCGGGGAAATTTTTGGATGTCGCGAGAGTGTCATTTACGATTATTAAAAAGTCCCGAAGACTATTAGGTGAGGGCTCGGCTGCCGCATACGGGTACAGAGTTTAGCGGACCAATTTTGAGTGGATCGCTTTTTTTATGAGATTAATAATATTTTTGTGGGTCGAATAGGCTGGCCAAAATACCTTTAGAAGTTGTGTGTGATTATGAAATAAAAACATATTGTATAGATACATTTTAAATTTGCTTCGACTGGAATAGTTCTCTCTTTTCTCAATTCAATAATGTTTATTAAGTCTTAAATACTTAAACACATATTGTCAGTGGTTCATATTTTAGTGTGTGTACGTTTATATCAATGGCACAGGCGAAATTTTACATTTCATGTCATAAAATCAAAATGTTTTTTTTAACTATTATAACAATTTTCAGAAAATTTAGCCTGAAGGTATTAATACAAAGCGTAAATAATGGACACATGTGATTAAATGTAATTAATATATTAATTACGTTAGCTTCACCATGCTTTACAACGTAATAACTATTTAATCACATTATCATGTTACAGTCTCTAGTTAAATCACCAGTTTCTAGTTAAATTACTAGATGGCGTGTAATAAATTAATTATCCTATATCTGATCCTGTTTAAACGACCAAGGGTCATACCTTGCTGTAGAGATTTTTTATAAAATATTGTATGCAAACCAGGATTGATGATATTATTAACGAAAGTTATAATTAACGAGCATGCTAACATTGTAGTGTTTTATCACATTATAAAATACTCTCTGGTACATCTTGTTGATTTGAATTTTAAGTGACATTTCATGTTAAAATAAACATTACTATTATTAATACCCTTCGTTAAGTTAAAATTATACAATTTATCTGGTAAACTTAAAAAAAATCGTGGATATAAACTTATGAACTACGTTTGGTGGAACATTTTACGCTCATATTTGATGTATAATGTATGACACAAACAAATTGTTAAGCGTTATTGGTAGTATTTCGTTCTGGAGAAATCAAAATCGCTGTCAGCCTAATACTCAAATCTCTTCCCAAAAAGCGTACGAGAAAAAAATATTTCGTATGCACGGTGGAGGAACTCCGCGTTTGTGACAAAAGCCTCTATAGGCTTATATGGATGCTGGTATACAGCCAGACGAAGTGAGCGTGAGGCTTTGACTAATACGCCCCAACAAGCCTCAGGTGTATTTTTTTAACGTGACCGTGTGTACTTTTGGGATTCGTCATAAGACTTTTGGATGGCTTTGTTAATGTTCGGAAGCTGCAGTGATTATTCAGGATAAAGAGGCGATTTGGACACACAAAATAGCATAAAGTCGATTTTATGCATGAAATATTTATTTTCCATATACTAAAAGATCTTTTGATACATGAAGCTATTTATTTCCATATAAAGATCTTCAGAGAAGGTCAGATATAGTTATAACTACTTCTACAAAAATTACTTTCATCTGTTTGAATTATGCATTGTAAATCAAAGTTGTTTGTAAATTTTATTTCAGTCTGCTTTATTAAGACGCATTATTATGTTGTAATAACAATAAACGTTGTAAAGATCAAGCTACTTGTATTTTCCTATTTAAATTGTAATTAGTCAATGAGACACAGTATAAAATCCAATATTTATGGATTATGTACATATATAAATCTGTGAAAGAACGAATCCTCTTTATATCCGTTATTTTCTTCTAAAAACGGATTTTAACAATGGATTTGTAAAGCAACGCTTGACTACATAAATTAACTTTTTTTCATATCCCAAATCTTTGCTGCTTTTTGCAGAAATGTTTCCGATTGCCAAATTTTGTCCATAAATGGTAAGCATAAAGTTACTTCAAGGATTTCCTTCTAAATATTCTGAGCAAATGGTACGTAAAGCCAATATTTATTCAAGGCTTAATCTTGTTTCTTTTGTTTCCTTTCAACCACAGACCGAAACAAAAATGGCGCAGAAACGTAACTAAAACATTACCAGCATTCACGTCCCAATTAGTCACATCCGTCGCTTGCGTCAAAAAAGACATTTAATTAATCTTTCATACCGTTTGAGGGCATTCAAAAAAAATTTTCCTGTCCGACTAACTGGTAAAATGAATGTGATCCCCTCCCTTGGCAAGGACAAAAGTCTTTTTGAACATTAGCTCACTGGAGCGCAGGGAGGTTTTAACTGAAGTTATGAATCAACTTTTTGTTCCCACCCTCAATTTACGAGTGTAATGCTTGCCTGACGAAATTTGGATTAAAATGGCCAGTTTATATTTCCCTGTTGCCACTTTGGTGTAACAAAGTAAGAGAATAAATTTGTCAGCGCTGAGAGAATGGTGATTATGTAACAAACGACGTTAAGATGCTGCATCCACTTGATGTATTTTATTCTTCAGAGCAATAATCATAAACGTTACTTTTAAAATATATACTTTGCTTACACTGATAAAAATGATTCCTTTCTAAAATTCTAACAACTAAGTACTTATCAGTCTTCAGTAAAGTTACTGATGCTAGTAATCCGAGGGAAAATCGGATTTGAGAGGATTATTTTCAATATATTTTGCATTTTCTGGCAAGATTTCCGTGTGGTGACGGATTAAGAATACGGCATGTCACCACCCCATACCATCCCATGGGTGTCGTAAGAGCCGACAGAGGGAGCACATTATGCAGAGAACAGCACTGTAAGAGAAGGAAAACTTGATACAAACCCTGTACCAACCCGTTTGGCCAGCGTGGTATAGTAGGCCAATTCCTCCTTTCAAAGGAGAGGTCTAGTCCAGCAGTGGACTGTTAAAGGCTGATGATGATGATGATGATGAATTCTATTGATGGTTATTTGAGTTGCTGTGTCTAAGTACACTTCGAGGGAGTAAATGATAAACAGCTGATAAAGCCTATTTGCACATTGGATCTGTAGGCCTCCATCAATAATTGCAGGCGTCAGTGCGTTCATTTACTTAGTAAATTCATTGCTCGCTGAGCTCTCCGATCGGTTTTCATAATAACGTTAAAAATTGGGTATGACATTTTTAATTGTTTTTTTTTTCGTGTGAATATGTGGCTAATTTGCCGTTGGCATTTTCAGACCCCTAAAGGCAAGTACCGGTAGCCGACAAATTTAGGTGCCCTTCAATGTATGGTTGTGATCTGATGTTTATGGCATAACGAGAAGTCACCGTTCCAGGTGACGCTTATGAACGTCAAACATGAAAGCGTCCCTTATCCAAAATTATCTATCTATAACACTTCCTTATATCATAAATATTGACAAGAAAGGGGCTCAGTCGCAGCAACCATTTTATAAATAAGCCTAGTATTTTTATAACCATCCTTTGCTTCTATTTAGGTATAAATTCCTGTCTTATTGTCAAAAGGAATGCTATTCAAATTATAATTAATTATATTCATTCATTGTATATAGTGGGAATGACATGGCTTCATTTTAATATGAAAAAGGCTACACCAAAGTCCTCTTAGCAGGGTTAGTGCGTGTATTTACCACACAGGCCAGAAATATTTTTTTTGATATCTTTTCTCGCAATGTTTTTTTTAACACAAGTTCTTACTAGCAGCTTCACCCGCATAGGAGTTATCGGGACTAAAGATAACCCACGTGCGGTATAAGCTGTAAACTGCAAAGTTACATCAAAATCCGTTTGGTAGTTTTGCGTCATAGTCTAATAAATATCCCTTCATCCATCCTCACAATCTGAAACATACACTGACACGAAAATAGAAGTAAGAATAATATGGCGGGTGTAACGAAGTATCATACAAAATAAGAAACGCACAAAAATATTACTATTTATAGAAATACTGTAGAAATTCTTGAAAGTTAGAAGTAAAATAATTTTCTTTTGAATATTATATTATTTTAAATCACTACATAGTATAAAACAAAGTCTGTCTTCTGTTTGTCCCTATGTATGCTTAAAATTTAAAAACTACGCAACGGATTTTAATGCGGTTTTTTAATAGATAGAATGATTTATGAGGAAGGTTTATATGTATAATAGGATTGTTTCCAACTAGTCAAATCAAGCACTTTTAATGAAATGTCAAAAATGACCTTTTCTACGGCGTTTATATGAAAAAAGACCTAGTCACGTTATAGTTTTTTGCTGTCAAATAGTATACTTATTATCAATAAATTGTCGATAAAAAATGTTAAATAAAGTTTTAACATTAATTGACGAATGAAACTACTATTATTTTGACATGTTTCAGTAGATAAAAATACTTGTATAATTTATTTCACTTGCAGGAAACTTCCCTATAGACGCGGGCGAAGCCGCTGGCGACGTCTAGTACCTTTTAAGTACTGCAAACTACTAGAACATGGCATTTAATTAAACATGTTTTATACCATATGGGTTTTCAGATCACTGACAAATACAATAATATTTCAATTTGCCTTACATAATAATATATTAACATTACATTTCCACAAAACCAAATAAAAATCCCTATAAAGACAAATCCTTTCTGAAGCCAAATTTAACATTGGCACAAAATACTCTTACAAAATTACTCATTACTAAAAGATGAAAAGCTTCACTTCCTGCGTCCCATTTTCTCAATACAGATATTTTCAAAAAAAAGCCGGGTACTACTGATTTGCTGGTTCGCGTCAGCTTTTTACCGGCTAAGTACCTACATCACTTTTCAAACGCCGCAAGCTCTCATTACCAGACTTGTTCAATCAAAACTGTAAATACGTATTTAATCATATTCGCCTTAGAATATGCCTTTGGTTGTCAGCTTTGTTGCTTGTCTAAGTAATTATGTTTTCAAATTGTGTAGATTGGTTTTTGTGAGTATTTTGTAGTGAATAAGTAAGCATTGTATATTATTTTGTATAATGATCTACGTGTAATAATATCTAAGCTTAGTAAGATACAATCAAATATGAGTATTAAATAGTCTGTCTGTATATTATTTCGTATCGTATTCGGTTTGCAGTGTTTTTTTCTTTTGAATGTATAGTATTATACTGAAACTTTGTATACCGAAACATACTTCGTGTAGAAGCGTAATATGTGTCCAAATATAGTCTGCGCATACAGCGGGATACTGCAAGTTAGGTGTCTTCCTGGAACCATACCATACCTATATATCCCTTATTCTTGCTCATCAAAGGATTTTGGTATAATATTGTTAACTTTAAAATTAGTACACAATGGAGTTCCGCCAAGTAACACCTGATGCCAACTAAGCCCAAATTATTTCTTTTTTCATGGCAATGACAAATGTTTTTTTTAATTTACAACAAAAATAATATTTTATAAATGTGTACCATTTAAAGCAGACAGCTAATTTAAAATACTTAACAATGTCCCAATCGGTTTTCGTCCCCAATTGTTTTGCATCCCTTACATTGACACATTTTTCTCTGTACATCGTCTTACATTTAGGTACACATCATCATCCTCTCAGCGTTATCCCAGTTACAATCTGGGGTCCGCTTACTAGTCTAACTGGATTTGGCTGAATATTAGCTTTTCCACAGAGCGACTGCCTGTCTGACCTCCGCAACCCGAAGGGAGAGACTAGTGCCAGTTTATTAAGAAGGTACTGACGCCCTGTAATGACTGTCAAAGATCTTCATGACAACCGGGACCGACGGCTAACGTGCTCTCCGAGGCACGGGACAAGCGACAATTAACAATTCAATACGAATTCGAACCCGATACCCTCTGCATGGCAGTGTGTTGGTATCTCCACTCGGCTATCGCTGCCTTTTTTGGTATACATATATTATTATAATACCTAATAATATTGGCCCTTCTCATAAACTGCCCACAGATAAGCACAGGCCTCTTCTCACTATGGAAGAGTTACCAACATTTATACCCAATATTCATGGCCCAGTGACTTGCGACTCGAATGCGGTAGTTCGCTCTTTTGTGTGTATCCAACAAATCTATTCATCGACACACACCCATATTTTTCCAACAGCAATGCTTTAACCTTTATATTACACCCATGGGTCGGCCATGCACCACTGTTCGCTAGCCTCACGTCCGAAACCCACAATTCTTTTCCCATTTTTCTCTTACCCACATATCCAATCAAACTTATGTGTTTACCCCTTCTGATAGCCGTGCCCTGAGTTATTGGTGCAATAAATACGTAACAGATAAACAGACGTATAGCTAAACATGCAAACGCTTCTCGTAAAATGTCCTCTTTCTAAGAAATAGCTTCCTGGCTAGGGTTATCAAGGCCTTCGATTTGTTTGAGATGGATTTTAAACGTTGGCGAATTCAACATCATATGTAAAAATACAGCAATGAAATTTCCAAATTACTTTTTAAATGTTAAAAATAAATATATACTTTTTAAATCCATTGGTTGTAAAAAGTAAAATCTTAGACAAACACAAATTATGGCACGCTCTAATAATAAATACTGAGTTATGCATGGCATGATTTTAAATTACTTTCTCACCTAAAAACAAAACATAAATTAATACTGCTTTACATAGTATTTTCTTGGGTTTAGGTATATTGCTATACATTTTTGCAAGGAGAAATTTAATTCGGTACTGAGATAATCCTGCAGCTGCTTACATAAAACGTGTGATAAGTATACTTTGAATATTTATATGTAGTGGACAAACAACGACGAGAAGCGTAATAAAGTTAGGTTGCTATGTGAATGATTTATCAGAGGGATAATATAGAGATAAAGGTTCCGTCATCAGATAAATTCGGGACGCAAACATGTTCTTTATTTTGCAATTATTGGTCAGTGATATGCAAGGTATGGCCTGCTGGATCATTTCAGTATTTCGCTACGTGACTGAGCTATAATAATATTATGATAAATAACAATTTAAAATAAACTTTTAAACAATTTTATTCAAATTGTAATTTTCGGATTGCAATACCATCTCACTACAAATACATTTCTAAGTTAAGGTCTAAGTTGAAGTTTCTATAGAAGAGAGAAAGATAATTTTATAACTTATTTTGTTACGAATTGGCTTAGATACTTGAATGTATTATGATAATAGTAGTACATTTCAAAAACATAATCTTAGAATCCGGGACTGTCACAAAATAGGTAGGGTTTCACATTGTATTCACATAATAAAGGTCAAATCAAGAGACTTCAAATAAAGCCAAACAAATCAATTCCCTTTTCAAATGAAACAAAGATGCCGAATCGGCTTTACAAAATATGCTGTTTTTTTTCGACATAAATAAAGCAAATCTCTCAAATCTTTTGTATTGAAGTGTGATTAGGAGACATTCAGACTTATTCACGGTGATCCGTATTGTGTATACAACCTTTCCAGTTTTCAAACATATCCTATTGTGTTAGTATTGTTATATTCGGACAATGTTCCCGGCTTACGGAGAGATAAGTCGCACATACGGTTGTTTGAAATAGAAATAGTTTTTATGATAAGTCATGTCGATAATATATCGATTTAGTAACGTTTAGTTTAGTCTATTGTAAATTTTGACTATGGTCACACTGAACTGTCAACTTCCGTTTCGGAAAAATGGTGGCGCTCACGCCTTTTGGTCTGTCTCGCGTGGTTTTTTATTGATATAAATTGATCGCCTTTTGGAAAGCTCGTCCTTGTAGCTTCGCGAATTGTTATTAGACAAGACATTGTGAAATATTGAACATTGTAAAACGTGTGTGAATCCGATGCACGTGCTTGGTGCTTGATGACTTCGCTGATGAAGGACGCCGAACTGGATCCTGTGGTATTTATTCGATTTTCTTGTTATTTTGGCCAAAATTATGAGTTAATCTTATAGGTCCACTCAAGAACATCATCAGGAACACCAGGAGATATAAGGTAAACTTTTCATGTACCTACCTATTACTTTAATTCACTGTGCAATCACAGTAATAGTGTTTAGATTCTTTGCCTTGGGCTAAGACTGGATGAATTCATCGCTTCCACTGTCTGCAGACTGCCCAATCTTAGTCCAAGCTCTAGACATAAATTTTTGGTAGCAGAGCATGGTTGAAATTTAGCCGCTTTTGATTGTATCTAAACTCAGATTGGTATTGTATAAGCTTGTACCTGAGCTATATATCTCATTTGTTGACAGTATTGTAGTTTTTGTCAGGTCAGTTTTGCCTAACATACATAATAT
Organism: Euclidia mi; assembly: GCA_944739405.2. Lineage (NCBI taxonomy): Eukaryota > Metazoa > Arthropoda > Insecta > Lepidoptera > Erebidae > Euclidia > Euclidia mi. Next base: position 92,400,968 of record OX123187.2, on the reverse strand, counting down.
TTATTTGTATAAGTTGACCTAGATAATTCGAAACACATTGTCATACATAACCTCAATCAGTAATTGTTTGATTTAAATTGTTGAAATCTAGCATAGTTTTGTTGTTGTTACTATTAATAAGTCACTTTGATTGGATACATAACAGTTACATGTATCAATTAATGAAGTTAATGGTTAAATGCATAATATGCAATACACTAAGTGTAAACTAAATATATTATATTGAGTTGAAACATTATAACCAAACTTTGATAAACATTGATAAACTTTGTTATAATATATAGATAATATTGTTAGGTAACACATATTCTCCTTACTTACTATTGTATATCTCAAATAACACAGCCAGTCTGTCTGTTGTAAGTAATTAATTAACTTATTTGAAGTTTCAACTTCTGATAACTTTGTTTTTGTGTCAATATACTTAATTGAAACTATTAATTTTTTTGGACAGTAGATACCTGTCACTTGCCTGCACTTGCAGTAAACAGGCTAATACTTTGTTGGTTTCAAATAATTAACAAATATTAAGTTTTGATTGTTAATATTATTTAACGCTTGTCCGGGCTCTTTTGAAATTTGATTATGTCAGCAATCAAGGACTTGCGTGCGGCTGCTGGTGCTATTGCATCAGATTTGCGCTGGTTTGCCTCGGCCAGTGCCTTGGTGAACCGGCCTGATCGCCAGCAGGCCTTACTACAAAGGTATGAGCGGATTGATGATCGCCTGGCAAGTGTGGAACAACAATTTCGCATTTTCAATGCTTGTTGTCTCGAAGTGTAATTTAATGATTTCACCGCTGACCAGCGAAATAAGGTCAGCGAAGATTATGCCCAGGTCTTAGACCTGTATGATGCTGTCTCCAATAGTGCGAGACAACTAGTTGCCGATAAGGAAGGGCAACCCGGCTTGAAGCAGGAGCTTCCTAGGTCAGCACCGGGGCTGGTGAGTAGGCTTCCTACCTTAAACCTCCCCCATTTTGATGGCTGCCTAGGAAGCTACCTGGGCTTCGTTAATTTGTTTGACAGCCTGGTCAATGACAGAGCGACCTTCAGCCGGCACAAAAATTGGCCTATTTGAGGTCGGTTCTGGATGGGGAGGCCAAGGGCCTCATCCAGCATCTGCCCGTGTCTGACGAGGCACTATGACCCCCCACTGTTGGCGCGCGGAACGATTTGAGGACTTCAAGCCGCACCCTCATTTTGAGTTGCCTGGTCCTGGCCAACGGTCGCCGCGCAGGCAACAATAGGTAATTAACTCCTGCCCTATAACGCCAAAATTGAGACCGTTATCCTACCAACGGTTGCTGTTAGGGTCTGGGGACCCACGGGGACCTCTGTTGTTGTCCGTGCTATATTGGACACAGGTTCACAAGGTTGCATTGTTACCACTTATTTGGTAGGGCAGGTTAAATTAAATATGGGCTCTTTTCCAAATTGTATACGGGGCATAGGTGACGTAGCCTCTAATGTTGAAGGGCAAGTTAAGGTTTTGTTTGGCCCTGTTGAATCTTCACACCCGAGGATTAAAACCTCGGCTATTGTGTTGAAGAATATTTTGGGTATGCACCCACAGAAACAGCTACCTGCTGCTGTGGTGAATTTGACATCGGGATTAGAACTGGCAGACCCCAAATTTAACACACCGGGACAAATCGACTTGTTGATTGGCTCTGATGTCCTCGGTGGAATTTTGATTGGTGGGAAACGGGTCTTGGTGCCAAATGGTTTGACTGCCATCCCGACCATATTTGGATTTGCTTTGATGGGATCTGTACCTAGGGATCCCCCTCCACCTGAACTTGATAATTTGTTGGCTGTAGGCTCCGCTCTCTCTGATGCAGTTCAGAGGTTTTGGGAGGTAGAGGAGCCCCCTCAAGCTGCTCGTTTGAATCCAGAACATGAGGAGTGCGAGCTGTTCTTCCAAAACAACACTGGTCGACTCCGTTCTGGTCGGCTTATTACGAAGCTACCTTTTCTGTCTGTTCGGCCTCCACTTGGTGAGTCACGACCTTTAGCCGAAAGGAGATTGTTGGCTATGGAGCGTAATCCGGAGCTCAGACAGAAGTACATTGAGTTCATGAGAGAATATGAACAATTGGGACACATGTCTGTGTCAAATTTGGATTGGCGTTCGGTGGAGCATTACTTTACTCCCGCATCATGCGGTATTGAAGCCATCGACTGGCAAGCAGCGCACAGTGTTTGATGGTTCTGCGCAGACTTCTACAGGCGTATCCTTGAACCAGTGCTTGCATTCTAGTCCCAAGTTGGTCAAGGACCTTTGTGACGTCATCACCAGCTTCCGACGACATCAGGTTGTCTTTGTGGCCGATATAAAAATGATGTTGAGGCAGACGATTATCCACCCTGATGACCGTCGCTTCCAGCTGATCCTTTGGAGAGAGTCTTCTCGTGATCCCATGGTCGTCTACGAGCTCAATACTAATACGTACGGGTTAAGGTCTAGCCCCTACTTGGCAATACGTTCTCTTTGGGAGCTCGCAGACCGCGAAGGCTTACGTTTCCCACGAGTCGATGACATTTGCTCGGGCGCCTCCATAGCGGACGAGGCGATCCTCCTGCGGGACGAATTGATAGGTATTTTGGCCTCCGCTGGTTATGAGTTCCGCAAATGGATTTCCAACTCACCAGCGCTTTTGGAAGGCTTGCCAGAGGATCATCAGCAGGATCCACATTTGTTTGAGATTGTTGACAACCCCGCCATGATGGCTGTTCTCGGCGTTCAATACAGACCAGTCCAAGACATCTTTACGTACAACTTAGACTTGAAATTGCGTTGTTCTTGGACTAAACGTCTCGTATTGTCTACTGGCGCCAGAACCTTTGATCCGAACGGTTAGATTTGTTCTGTCATATTTTGGGCAAAATGCTTCTTGCAGAAGCTTTGGACAGCAGGATTGACCTGGGACAAACCTCAACACGGTACTCTTGTTGAGGAATGGACCTCTTTTGTATCCTTACTTCCTGCCATCAACGAGATCTCCTTGCCTCGTTCCATCCTTCCTCCCGGGAAGTACAAGGCCACCCTTCACGGGTTTTGTGATGCCTCGGAACGTGGTCACGCGGCCGTGGTGTACTTGCACACAGTCAGTGCCTCAGGTCAGGTGAAAGTTTCCCTGATCATGGCGAAGAGCAAGGTTGCACCCCTTCGGACATCTCTGACCATCCCAAAATTGGAGCTCTCGGGAGCAGCCCTACTTGTACGCTTATTGAACCACGAGTCCAGTACTTTGGGTAAAAGCATTTGTATCAATGGGACCTACGCCTGGACAGACAGCCAAATTGTACTTTGTTGGTTGAAGGCGTCTGCCCACACCTTGGAGGTATTTGTCGCTAATCGCGTTTCCCAAATACAAAAATCTGAAGTCAAGCTTATTTGGAGACACGTGCCAGGTGAGCTCAATCCCGCTAATTGTGCCTCGCGCGGATGCTTGACGCCTAGTTTGATAGGTCATTCGCTGTGGTGGGGTCCGGAATGGTTGAGTCGACCAGAAATTGATTGGCCTCGAACGCCAGTTTTGAATACTCCTAATTTGCCGGGTCTACGAACACTCGCTCTTGAGAAGCTAGAATGCGCCTTCGACCCCGATTTCTTGTTCAATTGCTACAGCTCTCTTGACAATTTGTTAGGTGTTACTGCTTGGATAAAGCGTTTTGTTTTTAACTTTAGGCACCCACAACAGAAACGTCTGACACAGTTTCTTTCACCACAGGAGCGACAGGAGTCCCTCACCTTTTGGGTTCGTTCTGTGCAATTGGCGCATTTTGAGAAGGAGATTGCTATCCTTAAATCAGGGAAATCGAAACTATCGGGTAGTAGTAGCTGTATCTAAATTGAACCCCTTTTTGCACGATACGGGTCTCTTGCGCGTTGGAGGGTGTCTCAAGAACGCCAACCTCCCTTAAGGAGCACGTCACCCTTCTTTGTTACCTAAGGACGGTCATTTGGTACGCTTGTTGGTAACTGACCGTCACCTTAAAAATTCGCATGCTGGTTGTAATGCGCTCTTGGCCATTTTGCAAAGCGAGTTTTGGATTTTGTCTGCCCGAAGAATAATTCAGAGTGTAGTCTTTCGCTGCAGCCCTTGCTATAAGCTCAAGGCTTCTACCATGCAGCCCTTGATGGGAGACTTACCAGCAGATCGCGTAACTGAGAGCAGGACGTTTGACGGTGTTGGCACGGACTTCGCTGGTCCCTTTTTGGTGAAAACGTCGACACTTCGAAACAGCAAGACTGTTAAGGCCTACTTGTGCGTTTTTGTTTGTCTTTCCACAAAGGCCGTTCATTTGGAACTGGTCTCCTCGCTTACAACCGAGGCGTTTGTAGCCACATTTGACAGATTTGTATCCCGCAGAGGGCTGCCTTCCTTGATCCGTTCTGACTGCGGCACTAACTTCAAGGGCACGTATAATTATTTGAATGATGTTGTTAATTTCCTTGAAATCAACAAGGCTGATATAGGCAATAGGCTTGCCCGACGTGGGATAAATTGGTTGTTTTCCCCACCAAATTGTCCACACTGGGATGGTATTTTTGAGGCCGCTGTAAAATCGGCCAAAACACACTTGCGCAGGACAATCGGTGAATCTGTCCTTACATTTGAGGAACTCGCAACTGTGTTTTGTAAGATTGAGGCCGTTTTGAACTCTCGGCCATTGTGCCCGATCTCCTCAGATCCGAATGACTTGGAGGCCCTTACGCCGGGCCATTATTTGATTGGTCGCCCACTTGTCGCCTTACCTGAGTACCCCTATATTGATACGAGACCTGGTCGTCTCTCGCGTTTTGAATTGGTACGCCAGATTACTCAGAGCTTTTGGAAACGCTGGAATTTGGAATATTTGCACATACTTCAGCAACGCGTTAAGTGGACCGACAAGACCGATCCATCCAAGATTGGAGACCTCGTTTTGATCAATAAGGTTAACCTTCCGCCACTCAGATGGCGCAGGGGGCGCATTTTTCGTTTGATAACTGGGGCTGATGGAGTTCCCTGATTTGCTGAGGTCTTGGTGGACGGTTCGATTTTGAGGAGAGCGGTTGCAACGTTGTCACGTCTACCAACTGATTAGCGGACCGGTAGGCCGGTCCGGGGCGGGTGGATGTTTGAAATAGAAATAGTTTTTATGATAAGTCATGTCGATAATATATCGATTTAGTAACGTTTAGTTTAGTCTATTGTAAATTTTGACTATGGTCACACTGAACTGTCAACTTCCGTTTCGGAAAAATGGTGGCGCTCACGCCTTTTGGTCTGTCTCGCATGGTTTTGTAATTGATATAAATTGATCGCCTTTTGGAAAGCTCGTCCTTGTAGCTTCGCGAATTGATATTAGACAAGACATTGTGAAATATTGAACATTGTAAAACGTGTGTGAATCCGATGCACGTGCTTGGTGCTTGACGACTTCGCTGATGAAGGACGCCGAACTGGATCCTGTGGTATTTATTCGATTTTCTTGTTATTTTGGCCAAAGTTATGAGTTAATCTTAGAGGTCCACTCAAGAACATCATCAGGAACACCAGGAGATATGAGGTAAAATTTTCATGTACCTACCTATTACTTGAATTCACTGTGCAATCACAGTAATATTGTTTAGATCCTTTGCCTTGGGCTAAGACTGGATGAATTCATCGCTTCCACTGTCTGCAGACTACCCAATCTTAGTCCAAACTCTAGACAACGGTGATACAGACGAGTTTAGAAAAGGTTTACATGATGTTCGGTTTGTGATAACATTTTGTTGAATGGAAATGGTCTAATTAATTTTGGCTTTGTGTAAAATTGGGTTTTATCTATTTTAAATCATTATAAAATTTTTTGAAATTCATAATAGGGTATTTGACTTAAAAAAATCGAATTAGTCCGTCAGTTAGATTATCGAAAAATATTGGATACGTATTTTTTGTTTTATCAAATCAGTAAAAAAATACGAAGATAAAGCGCATCAAAGATGGAGAAACGCCTAAGAGTGGGGGCTTGTAACGTCACTTGCCAGTAAAAAGTGTACTGGCAAGTGACGTCACACGAGTTTTCAGCGAAGTTTATCGCTTCATTTTTTGTTTACGTGACTAAAGAAAATATACGTGTCCAATATTTTTTGGAAATCTATCTGACGGACTAATTCAATTTTTTTAGTCAAATACCCTATTGTAGACTACCGGATAGGGTTCTGAACATGTGTCAATTCATTTAAAATTTGAAGGGCTTCTGACTCAGGCTACATAGGATACATCTGACATGATCTGTATAATGTAATATATCGGCTAAACTGAATTTCATTGAATTTATATTATTTGTTTTAAAGGATAGTTAATAAACGATGCATTTCAAAACTCGCTTTATCTTATTTTTCACGCTAATTTTTTTACTTTTTCTTTTTACAAGAACGCTCTTAGTTGACGTTATTTCGTAGTTTAGGCCGAACTTTAACTCAGACAACCTACTCTAGTTAGTACGCATATTCGACTTTGAAACCTCACAAAAATATTTTCAAATGCGTTCAATTTGCCGTCAGGTAAGCCCTTTATAAAACAGCTTACGTTCAAACAGCGCGCTATGGTACTACTTCGTCGAGTCAAGTTAACATTTAGCTATTGATACATACGTACGATCGGTTTATTGAATACTGGCGGACCGTTAGCTGGTGTAATGGCATTTTGTACTTGTATGAGAATGTATGAAATAGAAGCGCTATTTGAGAGCTTAGTTGGATAGGGTATTTGTAGAAACTAGTGATCTCGCGGGTCGGTTTTCAGGACAGATAATAGTGAAATTCTGACATTATTCCCAATATTGGTTTTATGCGAGTGAGCATAATATATTCTGAAACCGCCCTAAGAGTACCTTATAAACATCAAATCGTTCTCACGAACATTTTTGTTTATGATAATAATAGGATGCATTAGAAACACATTAGATACAACTAAAGAAAACATTTGCGAAGTACGTTATAATACACCATGTCAGACACAGTAAGGCCTTGTTAAAAGTAAATTGAAAATTGGTACGCTATTGTCGTAGCGTTTATTGACGTAATCTCACGCTGGAGAAACTTTTATAAAAATATATTAGCTTTCTGCACTTCCTATCAATATAAATTTTGTGCCAAATCTCATACTCAACCGCTCGCGTCGGGTTTAGAAGGGATCCAAAGATTTAGCTTGACGTGTCTAAATATGATATGATTATTATATTGTTCACTAACTTCAAATGAGTGCACTCAGTTGAAAAAAAAGGTGGTGCATGAATTATTTGTGATACTTAACAATAGTTATTTTGTTTCAATAACTGTTTTGCCAAAAAGAACGTGCCAATAAATATGCCACAGAACGTGTAATACCGTGTCATATAAAATACATGCATCCTATTCATAATAACTGTGTATCAAAAACCATGATGTTGTGGTTGATAATTTTCATTTGACAGCATGTTGGTAATTGTCTTAACCGCAGGTTCAATTTTACCACACCGAATCCTGATTGGCAACTTATCTAGCGAGTAATTATTATGTAAATATGTACACTGCAGATAATCATTATACATCGCATGGACTGTTATGTTTTCTTTATTTCTTATTAATCGAATTGATGACATCTGTATGGAGTATGTTCTTTGTAATAATGTTTCTGCCGTTAGCTTAAGTGTCAGTGGGCTAGTCATATCTGCAAAAGGACTGATAACCGATGGAGCAAGCGTATAGAGAATATACACAGAATGGAGAGCACGACTCGGTAAGCGTAAAATAGGGCGGCCCCAGCTAGGTGGATCGACGACAAAAAGATGGCTCGGACGAATTGGATGCGAAAGGCGGAGGACCGTGTACTGTGACGTGTGTTGGGATAGACCTATGTACAGCGGTGGACTACGATAGGCTGATTGAATAATGTTTCACTGCATTTAACACTTAATTTACGTCGCGCAGTACGTATGAAAACTATCCCATGCACATCATAATATCCAGCAGGCTGTTGTGCAATAGCTTTTAAATAAAATATTAATCATCTTTTATAGCTACATAAGACTACAATAAAAAAAAAATCTCGCAAATACTAAAATGTCTTTAATGAAATTTCAAAACAACATTACCTATAACAACAGTGCCTAACTTCTCAATATTTCCATTTTCGATATCGCTGTTAGTTTGTCCTTGTATAGCTATAAAAAAGCGATATAAAATGTTCTCGGGACAATCTCGAGGTCGAATAAGATATTTGGCTTGCTATAAAACCTCTGTGGTATGGGGAAACCAAACAATAGTCGATACTGTAAACAGAAGTTTAAAATTCAACGGGCTTGATTTTTTGTGCTAAATTGTGTTTGAAATATTTGTTTAATATTTAAATTATTGAAACAAAAATAAAAACAAAAATATTGACATAAATCCACCCTGTATAATAGCTGTGAGCGTTGAATATAAAGAACTACCGACCTATACCTACCACTCTATTGATATTTCATGATTTTCGAGATTTAGCTTTTACACAGTGAGAGACAGCAATAATTTAATTATTTGAATTACATAAAGTATTAAACTCTATTCAATTATATTATTACATCATCATCATTAGGTTACCTGAAAGACGTCCACTTCTGTACATAGGTCTTACCCAAGACTCTCCACATGGATCTATCTTGAGACTGATCATACATCCGCTGCCCGCGATCCCAGCAAGATCGTTGGTCCACCTTGAAGTTGAGTGCTTCCTGGATGTCAGCATGAACGCGAAAAGCTCAAAAACTAGCGACTGGATTCCTGCACAGTTTTCACCAATAGAAAGTGTGATGGCAGAGAAAGGTTTAAGTATATCATTCGCGCAAGACTAGCGCTATATAAAGTAAACAGGAAGACTGTATAATACAACGTGCCTGCTTAAGTAATATCTCTGAAACCACTTAAGATGGTTCGCAGAGCAGGAAACCATCTTGTTTTACGGAGATCATTGTCATGCCTAATAACTACTTAGATTCAGTTCGTGAATACTGAGTACCTCTTAGAGACGTTACTACTAGAGGTATTTTATGGGAAGTTTGGCTAAAATGGCCCCTGTTTGTGTTTTTGTTTACAAAGTATGTGGATGGATTCAGAATTTACATGAACTCTTTAAACACGGTGAAACTTCACTAGAATTCAAATGACACTAATCTGCTTGATTTAATTTTAGGTCAAAAATCTTAATTTAGCTTCTGATTTTGCTCAGCTGTAGTTCCAATACCTAATTCATATTTACCTTGATCAAACAACGGGCTTATAACTTAATTGAGTATTGTCATAAATTTATTAACTTACCATAGTTTCTTAGTGCAAAGACAAATCTGGCAAGTAAGTAAATTAAAATAAAAGATGGTGTTTAAAATTATTCTTATTCACTGATCAGAAACACCATCAGTGAATAAACACATAAATGAAAGGAATAGCAAGAATTGTAAATCATCTTTGACGCCACATGATTTTGATTTATGTTTCTTATCTGTGACTTTGTTGCTAACGGTACACACGTAATAACTTAAAACGTGAACATCGTTATTATAACAATCATAGTGTCAATATACCTTCCACTAAACTATCTGAAAGAAGAAAAGAAGACGAGAAAATAGCGCAGAAGAGAATGATTAAACTATACAAGCGTACATACTACACGAAAAGTAAATACATGTTCTTATACATACATACATACATAGACTCACGCCTGTTTCCCCGAAGGGGTAGGCAGAGGCATATTAAACGCCTACTTTTCGCCAGTGTTTTGATCCCAAGTAATAGGTGGCGAGCCTATTGCCGCTTATTGGGACATTTTGTTTGCCAGAGTCTCGTCCGTTGATCGGCAGGTGCACCACTTGCAGGTGAGGTTGGCTTGGGACCCTAAGTTCTTGGTGGGAACCCTATGCACCCTGTTCTTATATGAAATGTGGAAAATTGCTGCAACCCATTATCCATAATGTTTTCACAATAATAAAAGCTTAGACTTATATTTGTAATTGTAGAGCACTGCGCGTATATCTTGAACTAGCCGTTTCCCGCGATTTCACCCGCGTCCTGAGGGAACTACTTCGCGTACCCGAAAAAGCCAAATATCTCACGGACGCCTATTTTTTCTAAAATAAAATATAGTCTATGTTACTCGTAGATAATGTAACTTTCTAATGGTTAAAGAATTTTTAAAATCAGTCCTGTAGTTTCTGAGTTTATCCATTACAAACAAACAAGCAAACAAACAAACAAACAAAAATACAATTTTTTCCTCTTTATAATATTAGTGTAGGAAAAAAACTCACACAGCATGATTACCACGCCCAGTCAAACTTAACCCTTATCGTCCATAACTTAGGACATGTTTTCCTCTGTTGAAACACCTATGCATTCCCCTTCACATTTCTCGGCATTACAGTTATGACGTCACTCTACAGACCATTGAATACGGACACGAACCATGACGCGACAATTTCCCGGACGTATCTATTCACTCATACATTGACAAATTAATGCTTGAATAGATTATAGAAAGAATATTTTCTATGACCAGCACTGATGTGACAAAGACGAATTCTACGTAAAGAAAATTATACCTAGACTCAATGAACAAATTCTCATACGGCATGAACTAAATTGTCTGGATGCATAATTATTATAATGGAAAACCAAATAAATATTATCGATTACTTAATTCTCAGTTATCTTGGTCTAAGTTATCTTCTAACCGGCAAAGACGGAATTGACAAGCTGAATTCACATTATTTATATCACGTCCTTTATAGCACTAATATACTTAATTTAGAAAGAAAGAAAATAATATTTATTTTGGTTAAGAAAGGTCACGTAAAAGCAATTAGAAGAAAAGAAAATAAATAATACAGACATATAGGTAAGTAACACAAAGACATATAACAATTCAGTTGGGACAATACAAAAAAAAAATACCATAGGTGAAAAAAAAATATATATGAAAAATTATAATATATATACCTATAGTTAACACTAATAACATAACAATAATTGTCTGTCACCTCGTCACCAAAAAGGGACACTAGTTCAGCGAGAAGCCAGGCTTTGAGTAACAAAGCCTGGCGCTGATTTTCAACTAGGTCCCTAGTGACACCACGGAAACTTACATCCTGACTTTAAATTAATAAGTAAAATAAAAACAAATATAAGTAATAAACAAACAAAATAGATAATAATAAAGAAAAAACATACACAGTAATCATTATTTTAAAATTTACTAGATGAGCCCGCGGTTAAACTTACGCCACGCGTTATTTAAGGTTTCTGCCACGCTCCCGTGGTTCATAGCGTGATGTTATATAGCCTATAGCCTTTCCCGATAAATGGACTATCTAATAGCGAAATAATTTTTCAAATCGGACCAGTACTTCCTGAGATTAACGCGTTAAACTAAACAAACAAACAAATTCTTCAGCTTTATAATAATCTAGATGAGCCCGCGGTTACACCCACATTATTTAACGCTACTGCTCCACTCCCATGGCTCATAACGTGATGTTATATAGCCTTTAGTTTTCCTCGATAAATGGGCGGTCCAGTAGTTCCTGAGATTAGCGCGTTCAACCAAACAAACGAACTCTTAAGCTTTATATATTAGTATAATATATATATTAGTACTAGCAGCGCCCGTGGTTTCGCCCGCGCAATTATTATAAGTAATTATGAAAACTATCATACAATATGTAATTTAAAGTACGTATTGTAATAGAGATAAGACTAGGGCAACACTAACTCCTGTCAAGATGACAAGAGCTGCGATCTGCCAAAAAAAAGTTATAGACACTTCCTCTTCCTGTGTGCCCGGGACCTTGATAACAAGAATAAAACAATAAACTTATCATTGTAATTTAATCAGTGTTAATTTTTAACATCAAAACATTACATGGCGCAGTCGGTAAAGGCCTGATATCAAATAGTGAAAAATACTTCTAAGAACATATCATCATCGTCAGCCTTTAGCAGTCCACTACTGGACTAGGCATCTCCTTTGAAAGGAGGAATTGGCCTACTACACTACGCTGGCCAAACGGGTTGGTATAGGGTTTGTATCAAGTTTTCCTTCTCTTACAGTGCTGTTCTCTGCATAATATGCTCCCTCTGTCGGCTCTTACGACACCCATGGGATGATATGGGGTGGTGGCATTCCGTATTCTTAATCCGTCACCACACGGAAGAACATATATTTCAACTTAATTGTAAAAAGTGGCTGTGAGCACGACTAAAACAAACTTGGACGCCGCGACCGAAACAGACATTGTAAAAGAAGAAAACATAATGACGGGAGTGGAGTACAGGATGCCACAACCTTTAAAACTTGATACAACGGAAGATCTTCTCGTTAAATGGAGATTATTCAAACAACAATTTAAAATTTTTGTGTCAGCGGCCGGATTGGAAAGGCTGAGTGAAACAAGAAAAGCAGCCATCTTGCTCAATTGTGCCGGGCATGAAGTACAAGAATTGTACTTTGATGTGCTTAAAACAGAGAAAAGCAACCAGTATGACCAACTATTAAAGACTTTGGACGAGTACTTTGAACCGAAACAAAACTAACTTATTTCAACATTCACATTTCACAAAAGATGTCAGGAAGAGGGGGAGAATTTTGACTTGTTCTACACAGATCTAAGAAAACTCGTAAGAATATGTTATTATAAAGATCAAGAAGAAAGAATGCTGAGGGATCGGATTGTCTTGGTGTTCACGATAAGAAATTACAACGAAAATTGCTGGAAGTCAATGACCTAAATCTTCAGAAAGCCGTCGACATGTGTTATCGGAGTTATCTCAAAACCATATCAAGATGATGTATCAGCAGCAGCCTCCAGAAGCGGTGGATGTAGTACAGGCTTCACAATCCAAGGACACAGAAGACAAATCAAAGGTTAAGTATAACGCTAGTAGTAAAGGGGATGTTTTGTATAATTGTAAAAAATGTGGGACACGGCACAAGGCCAGAAATTGTCCAGCGTTTGGCAAAATATGTCATAACTGTAACAAGCCAAATCATTATAAAAAGGGATGTAAACTCATTAATGAAATAAGTACAAGTAATAACATGGCAACTGTGAACACAGTTTCCGAAGACAATAATGTGCATGACTTATAACTTTTAAAAGTATGTCATGGTATTGGGAATACTCAAATGAGATGTAATGAGTGGATTTTAATACTAAGAGTACAAAATAAATGAGTTGATTTCAAGTGTGATACAGGTGCTCTGTTTAATGTATTGTCAATAAAAGACTTAATGAAAATAGTCGATGATGAAACACCTAAATGGTCTGAGACTAAAGTAATCTTAGAAGCATTTGGGGGGGCACAAATTTATCCGGTAGGAAAGACATATTTAAAATAATAAGAGATAACCAAGTATGTGTCACTGATTTCTATATAATTAAAAATAATGTAAAGCCGATTCTGGGACTAAGCACCTTAAGAGAATTAGGGATATTACAAAATATAAGTAGCATTCAGAATAAAGATATAATAATTATTAATAAGAATTGTGAACTGTTTCAGGGAATAGGACAGTTTGAGGAACCTTAGGAACTGTTTATCCAGCCTGGGACTACACCAGTGGTAAAACCTCCTCGCAGAGTTCCACACGCCTTAAAATCTCGGTTAGAAGAAAAACTGAGGAGCCTGGAGACTCACCAAATTATAAGTAAGGTACCACACCCAAAAAGTTTTGTTAGTAATTTAGTAATAATAGAAAAAAAGATAAATCACTCCGAATATGTTTAGATCCTAAAGACATTAACAAAGCTCTGGTAAAAAATCACTACTTGATACCTACATATGAAGAAATAGTGTCAAAACTAACTAATAAGACTGTATTTTCAGTATTATACTTATCTGATGGATTTTATAATATTAAGTTTACCGAAGAGTCTTCTGATCTGTGCACTTTCAATACACCTTTTGGAAATTATAAATTTTTAAGATTACCTTTTCGAATATCAGTTGCTCCGGAGATTTTCCAAAGGTATAGTAAAAGAAGTTTTGGAGATATTCCAAGTGTAATAATGTATTGCGATGACTTGCTCATAGATGCATCATCTGAAGAGGAACATGATGTAATACTGAATAAAGTTTTTGAGCGTGCTAGAAAGTGTAATGTAAAATTTAATAAAAATAAGTTTCAGTTTAAGTTAAGGGAAGTCAAGTATTTTGGTCATATATTCTCCAAGGAAGGTAATACAATTTGAGGCATGGTTAATTATCTGCGTAAGTTTATTCCTAATTTAGCCAAGATGATGTCACCACTAACAGAATTGTTAAAAAAGAATGTAGGTTGGTTGTGAACGGAAGTTCATGAAAAAATATTTAAAGAAATTAAAGAATTTATTACCAAAGCCCCAGTTCTTCAAAACTTTAATAGTAATTTACCAGTAGTGATACAGTGTGATGCATCTAAGGATGATCTGGGTGGTTGTTTGCTACAGAATGGAAAGGTAATAAGTTTTATTTCTAGAAATCTAACACCTGCGGAACAAAGATTTTCACAAATTGAAAAAGAGTTGTTAAGTGTAGTCTGGGCTACTAAAAAGTTTCATTATTTTATTTATGGTACTAAACGTATAGTTTTAAATGATCACAAGCCATTGGAGACATTATTAAGGAAAAGTATTCATGAGATTCCGTCACCAAGACTCCAAAGACTAAAACTAAAACTATTGAAGTATGACCTAGAGTACAAGTATTTAAAAGGAAAATATATGTTTATATCTAACTAGCTGTCCCGGCGAACCCTGTATCGCCTTTTAAAGGTCTTTTTGCTTATTTCTTTCTTTTTTTCAAACCACTTTTCCAGGAAATTCTGAACAAAGTTACCAAAGCCACCAATGCTTAATCTAAAATTTTAGAGTTTACAAAGGTATACAAACAAACGAAGATTGAATTTTATATACCAATGTGTATAGATAGATGACCCAGCAAAAACCGTTCGCCATCTTCGATTTCCCATTTGCCATCTTTGATCACGAAATAGATGTTGTATTTGCATTCCCCATAGCTTAAAACATTGGAGAGGATACCCATATTGACTTAAAAATTTTTTTCATCCGCCATCTTTGACTTCCTATCCGCCGTCTTTGATCACGAAGTAGATGTTGTATTTGGATTCGCCATCCCTTAAAACATCGGAGACGATAACCATATTGATTTTCTAAAACTTTGCCATCCGCCATCTTTGATTTCCCATCCGCCATCTTTGATCACGAAACAGATGTTGCATATGGATTCCTCATCCCTTTAAATATTGGAGACCATACCCATATCGATTTAAAAAAAATCCCATCCACCATCTTTGACCACGAAATAGATGGTGTTTTTGAACTCCGCATTCCTTAAAATACAGGAAACGATACCCATATCGACTTTAAAAAATCCCGTCCGCCATCTTTGATTTCCTATCCGCCATCTTTGATCACGAAATAGATGTTGTATTTGGATTCTCCATCCCTTAAATCATCAGAAACGATACCCATATTGTTTTTTTTTTTTATTTTGCCCATCCGTCATTTTTGATTTCCCATCCATCATCTTGAATCACGAAACAGATAGGTCTCTAGGTAGTAGAGCCTTGCCGATTTCAGCATGAATGGGCCGGCTCGACCGGGGAAGTACTACCCTCTCACAGAAAATCGACGTAAAGTAACGGTACCTAAACTGTTGCGTTTCGTTCTGTGAGTGAGAGTGCCGGAGGCCCTATCCCCTATTCCTTCTTCCTTTATCCAAACCCATCCTATCCCTTTACCCAAACCCAAGGGGTGGCAACGCACTTGTGACTCCTGTGGTGTTGCTTGTGTCGATGAGCGGCGGTAATTGCTTACCATCAGGCAATCCGTCTGCTCGTTTGCCGCCTATTAACATAAAAAAAAAATTAAAAGAAAATGTGTTAGGATTCCCCATCCCTTTTAATATCGTAGAAGATACCAATATTGCTTTTTTTTTAAATTTTCCCATCCGCCATCTTTGATTTCCCGTCCGCCATCTTGGATCACTAAATAAATTTCATATTATTAATCAGCGTCCCGAAAATCTCGAAAACGATACCCATATAGATTGTATCCTATTCGTTTAGCCTTTTTTGCCTTTGACCCAACCCTACCCCTTCTCATTTGACCATTTTATTATTTTTGTTTAGCCCCTAAAAGTTGTAGCGTAATCTTATATAGCCTATAGCCTTTCGGAATAATTGGGCTATCATAGGCAATAACAATTTTTTTATCCGATTGCTAGTTCCTGAGGTTAGCCGAAATTATCTTTTAGCCTTTTTAGCCTTTTGCCCGGCCCCAAAGGGTCAAAGCGTTATTTTAAATAGCCTATAGGTTTCCGGAATAACTGGGCTTTCGTACACAAAAATATTTTTTCAGATCCGACCGGTATTTCCTGAGATTAGCGCGTTCAAACAAACAAACAAACTCTTCCGCTTTATTATATTAAGTATAGATAAGATATAATTGGTAAGAATATCATGTATTGTTATGTAGAAAACACACTCACTTTGACTTGATTATTTCATTCATCTCTGCCGAAACTTTGTCATTAACAAACATTGCATAATAAATTCCGCAAAAACAACCTCAAAAACATGAAACATTTTTCAGTTTTTTATCTACTGAAAATTCTACCAAATAAATCCTAGTTCTCATTACCGTTGAAAATGAGGGAGCATTACCATATTACTCCTTTCAGTGCAGAATGGAAGTCGAGAACATCGCAATATGCGCTCTCCAATGCTGACTGAGTTATGTCAGTAAAAATTGCTTTTAAATGAAAACCCGCAACGTATTTTCCATTCCAACAGGAAGCGGTCGCGTCGACGAGGTTCTGTTACAGGAAATTGCGGGCTTGCATTGCACACATTCCAAGTTTGATCCGGTTTGGTATAACGTACGTTAGTACATAATTATTATTTTCTGATCAATATTGTTGTGTTGATCTTTGCTAGCAGTACTTTATTTTAAGAAGTTGCTGTTTTAAAGCTATTTTGATGATTACACGATAAATAATTATTTTTATCCACCTTTCCAGGCGGGTGACATGGGCTAGAGAGATATTTGTACCCTTAAACTAATACCAACGCTTTCGTTTGGTGTTTTCGCGGAAGTGCTCGTCTGTTCGCGTTTATAATAGTAGTAAACAATTATGCACTTACAAAATGCTAAATAAATTAGTATTCAGGAGAAAACTGTTTTCGTAGTGTAGTCTGTAATTATTTTAAATTGCTGACTTTTTCTACCTCGGTAAAAGATTTAGAATTACTGCGAGTTCGTGCAAAGCAGACAATTTCCATACAATCTCTTTATATTATTTGACTAATCTCAAGTACGACTGTACTTTTGCTATCTCGACACCTAACAAAGTCTAACGCAACTTTAATTTACGTCGTACTAGTTTTACTTGGCTTGTCCGGTTACCCGTCAGTGTGCAATCACCTTAAAGCTTAGTATGCATGCTCGACGTATCGCATAATTGCTATGAAAATTTTGAAGTTGTCACACCTTTACCTGTCCTGAATTGATAATGCTGAGTTTGAGTGCCAAGTGCTTATTATGTTAAATAAACTGACATTTTGTTTCATAAAAGGAAGATTAAATATAAAAGAATAAGAGTGTTTTTTTACCTTCTTGATAACATTTAGGTTTATAATTATATTTGATCCCTCTGAATTTATTGTGAGAAAAGTTGTTAGAAATAGGTCGTCCGTTTACCTCAAACGCAGTGCCTTAAAAAGGTCTGAATATACTTATGTATATTCAGACCTTTTTAAGGCACTGCTTTTTTCTCTTATGAGAAGGAGCGTAAAGTAAGTGGTTTCTGTGAGTTGTCTTTGGGTGCGGACCATGTGTAATTTATATGAATTTAGAATTGAAGCAAGATGGTTTTTTGGTCATGCTAGTTAACATATAGGTATACAGTTATAAGTCTCTTTCTCACACTCTGGCTATTAATGGACCCCTTAACAGTTTTCCTGTCTCGTGCAAGCGTTGTTTAATTTTGCCGATCTATTAAGAATGGCAAGCCAAGTCTCGCTATGAGCGCTACACTGATTTTGACGAAAATGCTCTACTGAAAATAATGTTTTTTTCAACCAAATTTTGTATAAAAAATAGGAAACTTTTCGGGGTTGAGTACAGTCTTTTCGTGATTGAGCACAGACTTTTCGGTTAAACACAATTCAGGTAAACAACGTTATTCTTAATCTACAATAGTACACGCTTCTTAGGGGGTGAGTGTATTCGTTATTATGAACGTCTTATGTTCGGAGACATTTTAGAAATTGCGTAAAATATGCATAAAAATACGAAAATCAAATTAAAAAAATTGAATCTATGAAAATGACGTCATAAAATACTAACAAATAATCCACTTTTTTTTAAACATTTATTACCTTTTTTTTACTTATGACGGACGTTTTATATAATTAACCCACCTGCCAAATGCGGTAGTTATGCCTCCTTTGGGCCTCCTGGCACAACCTGTGACAGGTTATTAATAAAATTAATGAATTATGAACACATCAAACAGTAGGGATATGTGGTATGAGTATGTGAGTATGTGTGACCTAAATTTGGAACACCCTACTCTTAAAGCAAGTACAGAGGGTTTTGATTTCAGCAGCTATGAATAAAACGATCATAATTATGTTTAATTGTATGTGTAAATTAATTGAAAAATTTCATAATGTTATTAAAAGCTAGGTCGTAAGCAGGTTATGTGAAAAGAATTCAAAGCAAAATGGCGTCTTCTTGAGGACATTAAATTATCTTTAACGAGTGAAATAATAAGTTGTATTGATATCTACTGAAAGAACTTAGTCAGCCCGTTATAAACAGACTTATGCACAGCCACACATACATGTACAATCAAACAAGTCGGCGGTGGACCAGTTTGAAAAAATCCCTTGGCTCGCTCATAGAGTCGAGGCACACTAGAAACTGGTTTTGTATACGAGTGTCAATGTGCGTGTAAAGTAGCACTAGAAGCGACGATGTCTTGCTGAGCGATTCTCACCCTTATGGTAGTCTAGCGGGAAGTTGTTCGACTGTACATATATAATTATTATACTACTTGTCTTTAGGACTTCACCCGTGGATCTGCCCGCATGAATTATACACCAAACCTGCCCCAGGAATCACACTATCTATTTGTGAAAACATTACAAAATTCTGTTCGGTAGTTTTCGGGCTAATCGCGTTTAAACAGACAGACAGGAAAAGAACGGATATTATTTTTTAATAATCGTATTTAAAAATAAAAATCATTCACATCGTTTCTGTTGTCACAATTTATTCAATTTTATGCGTAATTGGATTGTAATTATTGAACTTTATCTCGTTTAATGATCGACAGTGCGAAAAAAACATGTAATTAAAATGTCTGTTCAAGTTAAATGAGTACTTTTAATTAAATACAGTTTAAAGTGCAGCACACGTTGTTGAAGTGACAGTGTAATTGGATAAATTATATAGCAGGATATATAATAAATATACATATATACTTATATCCTTATATAAGTTATTCTGGATCGTTTTTATAAAAGGAATTGCATTATTGTTTGGTTTTCTTGCCATAGTATTAAATAATTTTCGGTGGTAAGATTATTTTAGAAATTTTAACTTAATTTCGTTGCCATCTTTGATATGAAATGTTATGAGAAATTATTATCAACGAAAAAAGGAAGAAGTCACACTTAATGAAGTCACCTGTGGTTTTGAAAACTGTATTCTCAGAAGAACGAACTGAGACTTAAATCTATATAGGCGCAACTTTTGAATAAATATGTATAAAATTTTATATGCCCGCTTCTTGAAATTTTTTTTAAACATTTGTGGATTTCTTTACTTATATCTACTGAAACGAAGCCACTAGCAACAACGTCATGTTTTCCTTAATTCTATAATATCACTTTGAAGTCTGTCTCTTTTGAAATTGGATGAAATTATAATAAAGAAAACTTTATTCAGGTTACCAATTCAACTAAATATAATATATTTTACTCAAAAGAAATCACTCGGCAACGCGGTACTAAGTATTCTTTGTACCTTTTTTTACTGATATTGAATATACCCATCGTTAACATAGATTCGAAACATATTGTCATTTAATAGAAAAAATATGTTGAAGAAATTAAATACCTTAACATTTTGTAGTAATTGGAAGTTCTTTATAAAAAGAACAATTATTTATAATTCTAGCGTTATTCTAGTATCGAAGGTGCCTTGGAGGTCAAAGTATGTAGTTTACTTTTTTATTGTACTATTAGCATTCCTTTGTTACTTGTAACCGAATTTGTCCCAAGTCCTAAAAAATATATGTCTGAGATGTAATGAAATATTATGTTTATTTTATATGCCTAACCAGTCAATGCTGATTGGATTTTATTTATACAAATAATTTACATAATCACTCTTTAGCCTTAGCTATATTGTAACATTGAAAACATTCGTTTTAGGACCTGGCATCCGCTTAGTCTAAGCAGTTTTGCCTGTTGTTATATGTTTTTATATGTTGCGACTGCCGCATGAAGTCCGCTTTTAACAGGGTTACTGAGACTTTATGGCTGAAAGGGCAATCACTGAACTGTCTGACTTATAGAGAACTAGTAGATTTTATTTATAATGTATACTTGTTATATACCTACCACAACCATATCTACAAGTACTACAACAAAACGATGAAAGATATTTTATGTCCTTATCATAGTTCTTTTTATAGACTCACGCCTGTATGCCCGAAGGGGTAGACAGAGGTGTAATATTACACCCATATTTCGCCATGAATTTTTAGGTCCCACGTAACAGGGGGCGGGCCTATTGCCGTAACCGGGTACATTACCAGACTCCCTGCTGCTACTGAGGATTCAGAACAACTCAGTAATACTTTTGTCCGACCCGGGAACCGAGCCCAGGACCTCCGAACAGCAGAGGTATACGCTATCCAGTGGACCAAGAAGGTACGCATTATAGTTATATGCCACCAAAAGAAATATCTTTAAAGAAATTCGTATAAGATTTCATGATGTCTCTTGCGCTAAAAGATTACCTAAACCTTAAATACTAGAACTGTCTTGAGGCTGGAGTAACTCTAAACGGTCAAAGCATTTAGCCTAAGATCGGACGAGAACCTTTAAGGCGGGTATTACCGAACCTAAGTCTGGGTGTCCCCTTGGCAAACAGCGCACAGTCAGAGACTAAAAGGATTCTTAGCTGTGTGTTTAAATGATTCATTGGCCCGTCTTGAATTGTTTTAAGTGAAAGTAAATATACAGAGATTGTTTTCGGTAGAGACACAACGAGGACAAGGAAATAAAGGGAGGAAACATAATATTTCCGTGTTATTTTTAATAAAGCTTATGATCCCAATGAAATTTAAGCATCTCACTTGTAATAGATAAATGCCGCGAGATAGGATTCATTATCATTATCATATCAGCCTATAGGCGACTGCTGGATATAAGTCTCACCCAAGACTCTCCACACATATCGATCTTGAGCCCCACAATGAAATTTTCTTCAATTTTAATGAGGTCTACCTTGCGTTGCCGCCACTCTAGCCTATCTTTCTGTCCAATGGCCATCGTTCCTGCTATCTAAGCAAGCAGGTAATTTTGTACTTTTTTATCAACTAACTAGAGGACGCCAGCAGCCTACGCCTGCATTTTTTTTTTAATTTAGCCGTTTTGGCCGATCCCGTGGGAATTTCGGGAAATCCCTTCTTAGTGCACCCATACGGACCCTAGGAACATACAGGCCAAATTTCAGCTTCCTGCGTCCAATAGTTTCAGCTGTAGCGTGTCTGTCAGTCAGTAAGTAACGCAAGGATTTTATATGTTAAGATTATAACTGATCTTCTTTAAATTTTCCATTACGCTGTCTTAGCGGCTTAGCTGGTTTCTTAAAACGCAGTTCGTTTTTCCCTAAATAACTAATTCATTAATTTTATTTTCATATTATACATGATGGTTCATATCTTATACTAATATACTTGAAACGACTTTCTCGTGACATTGTTAGTTCGATATTTTATGTTCGCTTCGGGACCGGTTTCGTATTAAAAGGTTTTGTCACATTTTTTTGGCGAGTCGTGTACAAATTGCGTTATGTAAGGATTTGATGAATGGTATAAATTACAAGCTCCAGCGATTTTATACAGTCAATATTTTTAAATGAAGAATAAGCATGATATAATGGCACTTGATAGCATAAATATTGGGTTTGTGGTGAAACGAATAAGAAAGGCGATTATTGTTTGGCAAATTAAAATGCCTTGAACTTTTGCGATTTGGTACTTCAAGGAAAATATTTAAAAGCTCTCAAGTTTTCATAGGTACATGATAGCTCTCTACTACCGACTTTTCGACTACATCGGTCCTGGTCACAACTAGCACATGGAATTTAATAACATGAAAGCACAGAAACACACATAATTTTGTCTGTTTGAGCATCTGTTACAAGATCTATATAAAAATACTATTACTACAATCTAAAATCTATTTACAATTTTCACATCATAGCTTTCAGCACACACATACAATCATTAGATGGTAAACATAATTATATCGTAACAACATGTTTATTCTTGCATTATTGATGACCAAACTTGTTTGAGCAAGTTATTAAATCGATAGACAAACATGTCTGTGAATGTTTTGTTGAAGTGTGATGTACGGTGTCGTTATTTTTGGTGTTAGGAATCTTTTTCCCTGTTTCTCTGTAATGGCGCTGTTACACCTGAACATTCATTTGTACCAGAACAGCGACATTCGCCGTTTTTTGTTTTTTTTAACTGAGCAACGAACGAAGCCGAACATTGCCAAGATCATTTTCATGATGTTCCTAGCGAACGCTCTAATCAGCAAAAAGTTCGAAGCTTTACTGTCCATTCTATAAAATGCTCACTTGAATGCTCTCTGAAACATTCTCTTTTGTTTTATTGTTATGTAACATTCGAATTACAGATGAATGCTCAAGTGTATCAGTACCATAATGCTTAATATTTGAGAGTCACGGAGTTGGTGGCCGGATTATATGAGAACCCCGGAAAAGCAAGGCCTACTCTCCTGTTTCCCATGTGAACACAAAGTGGATGAATCAGCGGTTGAGCTGGGATATCATGTCGCATGACTTTGCCATTATTACAGATAATATAATAGGCTTTGATACACAATATATGATGATATTGCCTCTTTATTTTTCATTTACTATGACAGTGTTGCTTAATTCTTAGTAATTTTCCAAATACTTAGTTTCTATATTGTTGGCAAAAATATTTTTGGACCGAAAACGACGGTATTTGTTCGAAGCGAAAGTATTTTTGTCCATGCTTGACGTTATACGTAGAAACCGTTATACAAACTTTTAATAAAATTCAGTGTCAGGATTGATTGAACTTGACAGAAGAGATTGATCCGTGGAAAAATATATATAAAGTTGGTTATAACAGCTCTTATATTATAATACTTCGCTAGCATATCTGCTCTATGAAAATATCATGTTAACAACTTGTGAAATACTATACGCTTGGGTTTACAGATATTATGAAACAATTCGTATTTTGTGTTTCGCAGAGTATTTACAACTTTCGGGGATAACACTTTTAAACTAATAGTAACATGAAACGTTACAAAGGGACAGACGTAAAATATTCCCCTTTCTGACTTCTTCGGGTGCGACTAAAGTAAATATGGTTTGTATATTTAGTGACAGAGAATAGTTGAATTCTTTTTTATACATAGTCATTTTATGAATAAAGTTGTATTGACTTGAATCAAAATATTGGTTGCGAGGATGGCGTAGTGGTTTAAATGGCTGTCTTGACGATTAACATCGTCCCGTACGTGTTCCTTTAATTGTTATACCGAGTTTTGATGTTCTAAATACCGTTAGATGAATATATGTAAAAAAAGTTTGTAGTTGTATGTCATAAGCTCCTTCTATTTGGATTGAGCGGGCTACTTAATCCAGATGCATCTTAGCCAATAGACAAAGATCGTCATGCAATGGAAGCCCCAGGACTAACGGCGGAACCAACCCCGACCAAACAGACCCCGAAAACGATGTCTTCACTATCTAGATAACTTTAACAGGATCAGGCCCCATGTTGCGCTAGACAGAGATGCTTGGAAGAGTGTAGCGTAGAACTTCGTCCAACAATGGAACCAGGTTTAAAAAGGAAATGGTCATCAAAGGAGGGCAGACGAGGAAGATGAGAAACAAAGCCCAAGTGATAGAATTAACAACGATCAATGAAATTATGGTATTATGCCGGTCAAATCATCTTATTAGCAATGAAACCACTAATAGTCTGCTAGACTAAACGCAATACTACTATACAACCTATCCAAAAGAGAAGTTGGATTTGGTGGCATTCAAAACCAAAAATCCATTCAGTTCTTTACAAACTGTGTAAACGTTGCAAAGAATCTAGTTAGAAGGACTGGCAAAGCTATTCTAAGCGCTAGCTGTTCGAAGGAGCTATCTCTCACTCAATCCTCAACACGCGCTGTTCTGAAACTGTAACATAGAAATTTAACAAGGCACATACAAAACGTACAGTTTCTTTGGATATCCGTCCGAACGATTGGCAGACAGCCGTTGCTTTATTTATTTCTGCGGAACTTTTCGAACAAATACGAATTGAACGCTTGAAATTGTAGTAATGGCAGATAAAGGAGAGTGGTAGTAATAACGGTTAAAGGAAGTTGGAGCATAGAGCAATTTTGTGCCAATTGACGGCACGTACGCCGCTGTGGTTTATGTGGTTGACTGGCCGTTTACAATTTCTGGATCACACAAAGTGTTAAACGGCCAGTCAACCACATAAACCACAGCGGCGTACGTGCCGTCAATTGGCACAAAATTGCTCTATGCTCCAACTTCCTTTAACCGTTATTACTACCACTCTCCTTTATCTGCCATTACTACAATTTCAAGCGTTCAATTCGTATTTGTTCGAAAAGTTCCGCAGAAATAAATAAAGCAACGGCTGTCTGCCAATCGTTCGGACGGATATCCAAAGAAACTGTACGTTTTGTATGTGCCTTGTTAAATTTCTATGTTACAGTTTCAGAACAGCGCGTGTTAAGGATTGAGTGAGAGATAGCTCCTTCGAACAGCTAGCGCTTAGAATAGCTTTGCCAGTCCTTCTAACTAGATTCTTTGCAACGTTTACACAGTTTGTAAAGAACTGAATGGATTTTTGGTTTTGAATGCCACCAAATCCAACTTCTCTTTTGGATAGGTTGTATAGTAGTATTGCGTTTAGTCTAGCAGACTATTAGTGGTTTCATTGCTAATAAGATGATTTGACCGGCATAATACCATAATTTCATTGATCGTTGTTAATTCTATCACTTGGGCTTTGTTTCTCATCTTCCTCGTCTGCCCTCCTTTGATGACCATTTCCTTTTTAAACCTGGTTCCATTGTTGGACGAAGTTCTACGCTACACTCTTCCAAGCATCTCTGTCTAGCGCAACATGGGGCCTGATCCTGTTAAAGTTATCTAGATAGTGAAGACATCGTTTTCGGGGTCTGTTTGGTCGGGGTTGGTTCCGCCGTCAGTCCTGGGGCTTCCATTGCATGACGATCTTTGTCTATTGGCTAAGATGCATCTGGATTAAGTAGCCCGCTCAATCCAAATAGAAGGAGCTTATGACATACAACTACAAACTTTTTTTACATATATTCATCTAACGGTATTTAGAACATCAAAACTCGGTATAACAATTAAAGGAACACGTACGGGACGATGTTAATCGTCAAGACAGCCATTTAAACCACTACGCCATCCTCGCAACCAATATTTTGATTCAAGTCAATACAACTTTATTCATAAAATGACTATGTATAAAAAAGAATTCAACTATTCTCTGTCACTAAATATACAAACCATATTTACTTTAGTCGCACCCGAAGAAGTCAGAAAGGGGAATATTTTACGTCTGTCCCTTTGTAACGTTTCATGTTACTATTAGTTTAAAAGTGTTATCCCCGAAAGTTGTAAATACTCTGCGAAACACAAAATACGAATTGTTTCATAATATCTGTAAACCCAAGCGTATAGTATTTCACAAGTTGTTAACATGATATTTTCATAGAGCAGATATGCTAGCGAAGTATTATAATATAAGAGCTGTTATAACCAACTTTATATATATTTTTCCACGGATCAATCTCTTCTGTCAAGTTCAATCAATCCTGACACTGAATTTTATTAAAAGTTTGTATAACGGTTTCTACGTATAACGTCAAGCATGGACAAAAATACTTTCGCTTCGAACAAATACCGTCGTTTTCGGTCCAAAAATATTTTTGCCAACAATATAGAAACTAAGTATTTGGAAAATTACTAAGAATTAAGCAACACTGTCATAGTAAATGAAAAATAAAGAGGCAATATCATCATATATTGTGTATCAAAGCCTATTATATTATCTGTAATAATGGCAAAGTCATGCGACATGATATCCCAGCTCAACCGCTGATTCATCCACTTTGTGTTCACATGGGAAACAGGAGAGTAGGCCTTGCTTTTCCGGGGTTCTCATATAATCCGGCCACCAACTCCGTGACTCTCAAATATTAAGCATTATGGTACTGATACACTTGAGCATTCATCTGTAATTCGAATGTTACATAACAATAAAACAAAAGAGAATGTTTCAGAGAGCATTCAAGTGAGCATTTTATAGAATGGATAGTAAAGCTTCGAACTTTTTGCTGATTAGAGCGTTCGCTAGGAACATCATGAAAATGATCTTGGCAATGTTCGGCTTCGTTCGTTGCACAGTTAAAAAAAACAAAAAACGGCGAATGTCGCTGTTCTGGTACAAATGAATGTTCAGGTGTAACAGCGCCATTACAGAGAAACAGGGAAAAAGATTCCTAACACCAAAAATAACGACACCGTACATCACACTTCAACAAAACATACACAGACATGTTTGTCTATCGATTTAATAACTTGCTCAAACAAGTTTGGTCATCAATAATGCAAGAATAAACATGTTGTTACGATATAATTATGTTTACCATCTAATGATTGTATGTGTGTGCTGAAAGCTATGATGTGAAAATTGTAAATAGATTTTAGATTGTAGTAATAGTATTTTTATATAGATCTTGTAACAGATGCTCAAACAGACAAAATTATGTGTGTTTCTGTGCTTTCATGTTATTAAATTCCATGTGCTAGTTGTGACCAGGACCGATGTAGTCGAAAAGTCGGTAGTAGAGAGCTATCATGTACCTATGAAAACTTGAGAGCTTTTAAATATTTTCCTTGAAGTACCAAATCGCAAAAGTTCAAGGCATTTTAATTTGCCAAACAATAATCGCCTTTCTTATTCGTTTCACCACAAACCCAATATTTATGCTATCAAGTGCCATTATATCATGCTTATTCTTCATTTAAAAATATTGACTGTATAAAATCGCTGGAGCTTGTAATTTATACCATTCATCAAATCCTTACATAACGCAATTTGTACACGACTCGCCAAAAAAATGTGACAAAACCTTTTAATACGAAACCGGTCCCGAAGCGAACATAAAATATCGAACTAACAATGTCACGAGAAAGTCGTTTCAAGCAAATTAATTAATAAAGTCGTAGTTACGAGTTTTAAGAGTTATTGTCGCTCGAAAGTAATCGTACCCGGGGGTGGATGGTGTTAAAAATTAAATGATAACTTCATTCCTTAGTTATATTTTGAACGGAATAATTAAACGGAGTGGCGTCATGGCTTTATAATCGGCACGCGAATTTGTGGTGAGCGCACACTGGACTGAACAGATTTTTATTGAAGCGAAATTAAATAAAATCTGTTGTCGTTTATAAAAAAATAGAGGACGCCAGCAGCTACGCCTGCATTTTTTTAAATTTACCCGTTTTGGCCGATCCCGTGGGAATTTCGGGAAATCTCTTCTTAGTGCACCCCTACGGTCCCCAAGGAACATGCATGTCAAATTTTAGCTTCCTGCGCCCAATAGTTTCGGCTGTAGCGTGTCTGTCAGTCAGTCAGTAACGCAAGGATTATATATATTAAGATAAATTGCTAAATTTATTAATACAAATACTTGTACTTAGACGATTTGAAGACAAGAGGTAAGATATTTTTTTATCCCAAATGGCAGGTTCAAGATAATTATGCCTACTAAAAGAAATGCCTATGGAAAACTACAAAAATCCCTTTTTAACTATTTCATAAAAGAAGAGTCCGAGGTCCGCTAACGGGCTCTCACTTTGTATATTATACTAGACTTCGAATCATCCTTAGGAATCACACTAATTATTGGTAAAAACCGTATAAAAACTGTTAGTCAGCTTTTGTATTTCTGGCGTACAGATAATATTAATAAAAACAGTAACGAATATAATTATCTAGATGAACATTTTTATTACTCTCCAATGAATCCTATTCAATAAGTAAAGTTAATGCAACTTTGGTCAGACCAGCATTTATTGTAATCTCAAAAGAGCGATTTAACATATATAATTTATTACAATAAATTACGTAACAATTTTGACGATTTACCAAAAAGATAAGTAATAAAATTTTGAACAACATTTAAATCGACCAATCACGAAAAAAGCTTTAAACAAATTTAACCATGCGTTAATTTTGTTTAAATTTGTAATCGAATCACCTTTAGCCGCCTGGGATTCAATGGAGCTACCGATTTGATAATATATATGTGTGTATTTTTATACTGCCTCCGTGGTCCAGTATAGGGCTAGCGTATGGGTCTAGTGATTGTCCTGGCGTAAAGGCAGGTCTGGGATTCGATGCCCGGATCGGGCAAATAGTCTAATGAGTTTCTCCGTATTCTCAGTAGCAGCACGGATTCTGACAATGTGCCCGCTGACGGCAATAGGCTCGCCCCCTATTACGTAGGATCTAGTATTAATAAGGCGACATGTGGGTGTAATATTACATCACTGTCTTCGGGAATACAGGCATGACGCTATAAAAAAATGTGATATTATTGCTTTATACGTATTTACATCATTATCTTCATAGTATCAGTATTACCGGTGATATAATCTATTTACTGGATACTTTTTATCGTATCATCTAGCATAATAATAGGAACACGGGTAATATTGACCAAAAAGGTAAAGGCCAAAATACAAACAATCTTTTTATTTGCTGTGAACAGTTTTTTAACGTAGTTGTTGTAATATAATGTAACAGAACAGGCCTACATAACTATTTTATTAATAGCATGTAAATAATTCGCTCGTTAAAACATTCTGAACTAGTGCTCACTTTTTATTATTAGATGAGCCCGCGGTTACACCCGCGTTATTTAAGGCTACTCCGCTCCCGTCGCTCATAGCGCGATGTTATATAGCCTTCCTCGATAAATGGGCTATCTAACACTGAATTTATTTTTCAAATCGGGCCAGTAGTTCCTGATATCAGCGCGTTCAACCAAACAAACAAACAAACAAACAAACTCTTCAGCTTTATATATTAGTATAAGATTAGCGTAGTTTTTATAACTTTTTCTCATTAAAGCCTATTGCTATTGATGAGCATTAGACTAACAACATGACTAGCAAAGTTTCTAAGAAACACATATCTTTTGTAACATTTAAAGTATTATGGCTTGTTTTTATTAGATCAATCTACGAAACAATATTTGATACCGAAATATAACAGTGTACCTACTTAACATATTATATTATATCAGTTTAAAAAATAGTCTAGTAAAAATAGATAACCTTTAAACATTCAAAGCGATTGAGACCCGCAGCCTAATATTTGTGCATAGCTTCAATTAGTACTGATATTTAAATTTGCTGTTAGAGTTTAAGTTTTGTGCCGATGGAAATGAAATTCTTTGATATTTATTTTACACTGAATAGTTTATGTTATCAGTTTAAAAGGCAGCGATAGCCTAGTGGAAATACCAACGAAATGCCATGCAGAGGTTACCGGGTTTGAATCTACGGCACGCACCATTGATTTTATGTTGTTATGTGCGTAGTAAATTGTCAATTTTATCGCTTGCATCATGCCTCGACGAGCACGTTAAACCGTCGATCCGGGCTGTCGTGAAAATCTTTGACAGTCGTTACTGGGAGTCAGTCTCCCTCTCTCTCACCAAATAAACTGATACTGGTTTAAAACATGGAATATCGTCATCTTTTTGGATTGCAGACAGTCGCTCTGTAAAAAAGCTGATTTTCTGTCATATCTGGTGAGACTGTTAAGCCCCGGGCTTCAAGGGGTCTAAGTTTTGGCTGCAACCGGAATAAGCTAGGACGATGATGAGTTTACGTTATATGTTTTTATAATGTTTCGTTTTATATTTCGCCAGTAAGTAATATGTGAAATATTATCAAAATGTCAATTAATTACAATAGTTATTATTGCATGAGTACTAAAAGTGATTTATTATTTTATCATATTTCAATCTCATGTCATCGTTAGTGTCAATAAACTTGACACTTACGATGATATTTATTATTAAATGTGAGGAATTAAGAACTGCAATTATCATTGATATAATTATAATACACAATTCAAAACTGTAATATACTTAATAATATCCTTTCAATGTAATATATTATGTCATACTATTCAACCCAATGTTAAAAATGCTCTCGGGGTATAAGAGCGTTTAATCCGTCGGAGGCGATTTTGCGGGTTTTTATTGTTCTATTACGTTACGGATAAATAACAATTAATAGAAAATATGAAAGTTTAGTTCTTTATCAAGAGAGTGCTGAAGAAAAATATATGGGTTACGATAGTAAATATTTTAAAACGGATGAATTTAAAAAAGTCATTTTCGTCATTTCTGTAGTTTAAGCCAGCATTAATGGTCGCTAGTGCTATGAAAACCTATCGGTCTATAACTCTGTAAATGTAAACTATACGAGCAAAAGTTATACAAGCGGGTCCTTAAAAAAGAAATTGTACTTTCATTCATAATTTTCAAGAAAATCGGAGATAAACACAGTGCATTTTGCTTAATTTTAGCCCGCAAATTTGCATTTATATTTAAAAATCTACTGTGATTATTATATACATATTTAGAAACCTTAAGATTCATTTTAAGTCATATAAAAAAATTGTAATCTAAACTTTTCGTTTGTAATGAATATGATTTTTTAAAAAGACCTATAAAGCTCGAAGCGCGATGCCATGTCCGCCATTCAGCGCTGAGCGCTCTCAGAGGACGGACCTGTCGCTCGCGTCCGCATCCGCCCTTTTACGTAAATATTGCATTACAAAACGTTTATAGCGCGGCTAAAGCCTCTTGATCCTTATTTTTTTTCTCAACGTATTTTTTTTTTATAAATATGTAAAGTTGATGTACTTAACTTTATTTATGTATTACGTATTAAACTAGTGTGTTAGTCAAGACATCTGGAGTATAGTGGTTACTGGTTAGTATAGTAGCGCGGTCAACTAGGGACTGGGCGAGACTGACAGAAACGGACCGTTAGATATAATACCTTGCTGCAAAAATCAAGTGGCAATATACAGTATAAACAGGTACAGTAGTTAGACGCATTTGATGTTTGATGGGTGACCATGGGATTGGCTTGCAGAGCCTTTAACGAAGGTTTATTTACGTACAAACTACATAAGTTAAGGTAAAGTAACTGACATCACGGTCATAGTATGGATGGGTGACCGACCGATGAATTTACAGAGCCCATGTATGAGGTTCTTAAGGGGGGCAAAATTATGCTTATTTTTAAGCTAGGACGCGCCGCCGTTAGCATGATACCAATGTAATAGGTATTTACCTAATACGTACTATGCAATGCAATTAAAAGCACACTTGAATCAAACCGCCGCAGCTCAGCTGATCCCCACGAGGTCGCATTGCAGGTACCTCACAGATTATACACTTATACTGGTATAGATAAGCCACTCGCAGTTCGAAATTGAAGTTCAATAGGCATCCTCGACCACTAGATGGCGTTAGTAGTGGATTCATTTTGCAAAATAAAATGTTTAATTTCAGTGTTAATAAATAAGTACTATTATGTAAAATAATATCCAATTTAAAGGTAAAAAATATAACAATCACAAAAAGTAAAAATTAGCTTTTTGCCAAGTGCGGATCCGATCCACGGATTACTTGACGATGGGCACAGCACGCTTCCACTGCGCCACGCATCTCTTATCAAGGTAAGTGAAATTACCGTTCAGTTATCGCTACAGATATTTCTAGATATAAAGCTAAAATGACATTCCCGGTGTTAGTTTGTATGGATAATTTTTAATTACGGGATTGTATGGAAGTTTCATAGGCCTGAGGTACCTAACACACACAAGCACACGTACCTACCGTGCAGTCTTATTCTGAACCAGTTAACAGTTTATTTTGAGACTAAATTCTTCTAAGTATATTTGTTCAAAATGCAGTTTCGATCTAATTTCACTGTCATACTCATGTCACAAATGGTATTCTCCTAAATAAACTGATATTGGAATGTTATCGTGACTAGATCGTTAATTGAACAATGTCATCATCATCGTTCTAGCATACCGTGGATTCGAACCCGATACCCTCTGCATAGCAGTCCGTTGGTATCTCCAGTAGGCTATCGCTGCCTGTTGTTAATTAAACAATGTGTCAACGTCGAACAATAGAAGTCAAATTAAAGTTGGTGCCACGAGAAGATAGACTTTTTGTAAACAAACATTCAGGGCTTCACAACCTGTTTTCAAACAGTTGCGTTTTAGATTTTATGCTTTTGAACAGTCTTTTTTGTTCAATGCCTAATTATGCCACTATGTTTTTAAATTTATATTGTTAAATTTTACTGAAATAAAAATATTTGATTTTGTGTTTTAATGGTCGAATGTTCATAAATTTGCCGATTTTTTGTTGTTTTACAAATAATAATCTGTAAATTAATGAAAAGTAGAGTTTACCGCCTCCGTGGTCTAGTGGATAGCGTATGCGACTGCTGATCGGAGGTCCCGGGTTCGATTCCCGGGTCGGGCAAAAGTGGTACTGGGTTATTACGAATACTCAGTAGCAGCCCAGAGTCTGGTGATGTGCCCGGTAACGGCAATAGGCTTGCCCCCTATTACATGGGTCCTAAAAAATTCATGGCGAAATGTGGGTGTAATATTTACACCTCTGCCTACCCCTTCGGAGATACAGGCGTGAGACTATAAATAAAATAAATAAAAAATAAAATAGAGTACCATGTTTGTTGTCCGTGTGGTGACGGATTAAGAATACGAAATGTCACCACCCTA
The DNA here is from genome assembly GCA_944739405.2 of Euclidia mi. NCBI lineage: Eukaryota > Metazoa > Arthropoda > Insecta > Lepidoptera > Erebidae > Euclidia > Euclidia mi. Next base: position 92,367,686 of record OX123187.2, on the reverse strand, counting down.
TATCATCCCATGGGTGTCGTAAGAGCCGACAGAGGGAGCACATTATGCAGAGAACAACACTGCAAGAGAAGGAAAACTTGATACAAACCCTATACCAACCCGTTTGGCCAGCGTGATATAGTAGGCCAATTCCTCCTTTCAAAGGAGAGGCCTAGTCCAGCAGTGGACTATTAAAGGCTGATATGATGATGACCATGTTTGTTAATTATAAAGTACATACATGTTACTTTATTATTGACACGATTTTTTTTTAAATCAATACGCAATAAATAATTTTGCTCAAAGTAGCATATCTATTCTAAAATAATAAATTATTGACCAACAATGAATAATATAACAGATAACTAGCTAATACATTGCATAAACGTTTCTAGGCATAGAGATTTTACGTTGTCTGTGAATGAAATCGTCAGAATGAACTTAAGGAAAAACCATTAAACGTTACGGTAGTCTGAAAACGCAAAATCTTTTTAGGTATAAATAATTTTCTGCCAGATGATATTCTGCACGCGCTTTTTCGAGATGCCGGCAGCGGGAAGAGCGTTGCGATCCTATAAACTTGAATTTAACTTTACACCAACCCCTTCTTGATAACTAAACATTTTGTCATCTGAAAAAAAGATGTTAAGCCCAAGAATGTATAATTTAAATGAACTAACGCCAAATGTTGACACTCTAGGCGTCAGTACCTCAAAACATTAAAAGATCCTGTTTGCAGCGCATAATATCGATAAAAATCCGATCCGTTGACATATTAGTTTCCAATGACACGTATCTATGTACCGTTGCGCTCATTGGATTTGAAATTATTTGTTTTTGACAGAACTATCGCTAAGTCACTTAGTAAAAATTCTTTGTTTACAAAAAGTCTATATTCTCGTGGCACGGACTCGATGATAATGACATTTAAATTAGAAGAATACCAATGCTGAGTCAATTTAAAATCTAATCTCATTTCGTTCAAGTTCAAAATATAATTTAAATGTCATATTAAATACGAGAATTGGCCTTATTTACTATCTATGTAAAATTTTATAAAATAGGGATTTATATCATCGCACACTGTGTGAAATAATTTTAGGTGAATATATATTGTATAATTACAATATTTTGTAAATGCAAATCAACATATTGTATATTTTTTTCTTTCTTTTAACATACATACATATACTCACGCCTTTTTCCCGTCGGGGTAGGCAGAGACAACAGAACGCCACTTGCTCCTATCCTTACAAACCTCACGCGCTTCCTCTATACTCATTACTCTTTTCATACATGCTCGCCGGTTGCGGGTACTTCGGACCTTTCCGTTTCTTAGGATGTCTCCAATTTGGTCGAAGAATGTCCGCCGAGGTCTGCCGCTACCGACTTGCCCACACACATTTGCCTTATATATCTGATTCGTCATTCTTTCTTCACTCATTCGCTCCACGCTCCACTTTCTTTTAATTAACTAAGTATTTTCTTTTACCCGACTCTTTTGGTTTTGTTTATGACCAAAGTTCCAAATATTGTAAAAAGAGTAAATACTCTTTTTACTAGAACATATACATACTTTTAATACATCAGTTCACACACATTGAAAAAAGAACAAATACTTTTGAAATGTCAATCCAAAAAGTATGTATATGTTTTACTTTTTAGTATGCACGAAATATTGTAAAAGGAATACATTTGAAAATAGATTATAATATGAAGGTATATAAGGCCAAGAAAATCGAAATATTGTTAATCTTCGAAAGGGGCTCAACCAGGACACCAAACAGGACACAGTCTTCAGCAAGGCTTCAACTGAGGCTCATAGTACAAAGTCTCCAACAGAGGCTAGTTCAACAGAGTCTTCGAACGGAGCTCAAGGAGTTCACAGTCTCCAACAGAGACAATAAACCAGTACAACAGTAGATGTGGTTTAATTTATAGTTATCCCAACTAGCTGTCCTTCTAGGACAACACAGATCAAATGGTCTAACGCTTCCAGCGTTAACAGGTTTTTTATTTAGTATTATTCGTGGGTTTTCATGCATTAATAACGAAATAGATGTATATTTGAAATGTGACAATTATGTAATGACAATTATAAATTATTTCTATCATAATTATAATAAAACTGCGCCAAATTATTATAAATAGTCGTTGTTATCCTGAGGAACATCATCCTACTGAACAAATATGTAATATCTATCTTTATTTGATACCTTTAAATGCATGTGCATTGAAAATAATTAATTTGAATACTTTCATATCATATTCGACGTATTACATAAACGAATACTGTTCATGTATGGCAAGAACGATCAAGATTATTATTCCACGCGACACCGTCATAGTGCGCCGGGTCTCGCATGCGCGGTGCGCGGACGACCGCGGTACTATAAAAACCTAAACTCGAGCCGCCGCTCGAGGCGTATACGCTCATAATACAACTAAAGGATATTTTAACTTTGGATACCTTTTCGTTGGTTTTACTATGAATCTACACTAATATTATAAAGAGGCAAAATTTGTATTTTTGTTTGTTTGTAATGGATAAAATCAAAAACTACTAGACCGATTTTAAAAATTCTTTCACCATTAGAAAGCTACATTATCTGCGAGTAACATAGGCTATATTTTATTTTTGGAAAAATAGGGGTCCGTAAGATATTTGGGTTTTTCGGGTACGCAAAGAAGTTCCCTCAGGACGCGGGTGAAACAGCGGGAAACGGCTAGTCTTTAATAATAATATGATTAGTTTGGTTTTTACGTAGTATACTATGACTTCGTACTGGACTAATTGGACCTTTCCTGGGATGTTTCTTAAAAAGTAACAAGAACATTTTGGAAACACCAAAATATGTTTCGTCCTACCCCACTGTGTAGAACTTTAAAAATTACATTTTAAACAGTTTTGTTTATGGAATACGAATAAAGACCAAAACTAGTCTGTTTAGATTCCTTGGCTTTCATGGATACTAAGACTTCGTATTAGTGAACAGCTTTATCAAAGTTTGTTGTTGTTTTGAAGAACATCGATATCTTTAAGTGATGTATATAAGATAATGTTACCTGCTTGAATGCTTAAAGATTGTGTGTTGAAGTTTGTGAGTTTCATAAAGTTCAATCAAGCAACTGTTTCTATATAATTATATTATGTGTGTTTATTGTTTAGTCCAGCGATAGGAAGGACAGAAGGCAGCGATAGCCGAGTGGATATACCAACAGACTGCCATGCAGAGGGTATCAGGTTCGAATCCACGGCGCTCACCAATGACTTCTCGGAGTTATGTGCGTATTGAGTTGTTAATTATTGCTTGTCCCGTGCCTCGGAGAGCACGTTAAGCCGTCGGTCCCGGTTGTCATGAAGATCTTTGACAGTCGTTACAGGGCGTCAGTACCTTCTAAAATAAACTGACACTAGTCTAAACCATGGAATATCGCTATCCCTTCGGGTTGCGGAGGTCAGACAGGCGGTCGGTCCGTGTAAAAGCTAATATTCAGCCAAATCCGGTTAGACTAGAAAGCGGACCCCAGACTGAAACTGGGATAACGCTAAGAGAAAGAAGAAGTGCAAGCTGAAGTGTTCGGGACTAACATAGCATAATTCATACATTTATACATATCAATAACTACATATTAATTACATACAATACATATACACAATAGTAGATACTATAAAATACAAACCTACATAATATATACGTAAATATATATATATATATATATATATATATGAATATATACTTATATATAACTAAATATATATTTATAAGATAAAATTAACTAGAGATATCAATTCTGCGATGATCCTGAAAGTTCAGAGTGTAAGAGCTCTCGTACTTTCGATTTGAATGTGTGTCTGCTGGTGGCCGTCCTGATCTCTAGAGGGAGGGCGTTCCACAGAAGGACAGATTGCACAGGAAAAGATGAGTGAATGAAGTCAGAGTATTTTTTTAAATTTTTTTTTATAGTCTCACGCCTGTATCCCCGGAGGGGTAGGCAGAGGTGTAATATTACACCCACATTTCGCCATGAATTTTTAGGTCCTACGTCATAAGGGGCGAGCCTATTGCCGTACCGGGCACATTACCAGACTCCGTGCTGCTACTGAGAATTTCCTGGAAAAGTAAAAACCCAATAACACTTTGCCCGACCCGGGGATTGAACCGGAGACCTCCCAATCCCAGGCGCACATTTATGCCACGATACCAACGAGGCAGGCAGGCTGGTGTATTATATTAATCATTATCAACATTGCATCGTCCTTTTGTTATACCGGTTGCATCCAATACATTTCCTATTGGAGCCCGCCGTCCACTTACTGGTCTCACCAGATTTCACAGAACATTAGCTTTTCTTTTCAATTTCTCGAAGCATATTTTCTATTAAATACATGACTATTACTGAATGTGATACATATTTCATTTGTGTACTTCGGCAAGCCACTGCAGCCGTATTTAAGCGAATCAGAATACATTTGATTAACGATGTGAGCATTAATCGTGTTCGACTCGATTAATGATACGATACTACTCGATACTGAGTAATGGACTTTCCCGACTGAGAGGCCGAACATCTATTATTGGTCATGTAATCGTACGTTTGTAGTGGATGGAAAACATATAAGTACATGTGATTATAAATATATGTACAACCTATGGTAGAGATTTTCTTCTTTTGACATTTTATTTTGTAATGAATTTTTGACATTTTATCATTACATCCAATTATTATTAAGAAGTTCGTGTTTGTTTTTACAAAGCAACTTTATTTCTGTCAAGAGTTTTCTGTTTCTTATTGATATTTCCATCAATGAGTTTATCTTGAATTTTGAAATTCGTAGGCCCACAAATACAAACGTGCTTATTTCGTAGGCTTCGTCGTTCATGACATGACATATATCAAACATGACATGTTTGATATATCATGCGGTGGAATGAAGATACATCAGGTTCATCATCATCATCAGAATGCCAAAGTCCACTGCTAGATATAGGCCTTTCCAATGGCACGCCACTGAGCCCGATTTTCGGCATTTCGTGTCCAGCCACTGCCAGCCACTTTGAGTATGTCGTCACTCCACTCAGCCGGAGGGCGTCCTACACTACGTTTCCCAAGGCGCGGTCTCCACTCTATAACACGACTGCTCTAACGATATATTACGACCTAGCTATTACTACTAGCTCATAATAGACTGCAATGCTCAACCCGTGACCAAGATCATTGCAGAGCGCTTGAATAGTCTAGTAAAAATAGATAACATTTAAACATTCAAAGCGATTGAGACCCGCAGCCTAATATTTATGCATAGCTTAAATTAGTTCTGATATTTAAATTTACTGTTTGAGTTTAAGATTTGTGCCGATGAAAATTAAATTCTTTCATATTTATTTTACGTTGAATAGTTTACGTTATCTTTTTAAAAGGCTACGATAGCCTAGTTGAGATAGCAACGGACTGCCATGCAAAGGTTACCGGGTACGAATCTACGGCACGCACCACTGATTTTTTGAAGTTATGTGCGTAATAAATTGTCAAGTTTATCGCTTGCATCATGCCTCGACGAGCACCTTTATCCGTCGATCCCAGCTGTCGTGAAGATCTTTGAGAGTCGTTACGGGAAGTCAGTCTGCCTCTCTCTCACCAAATTAACTGATACTGGTCTAAAACATGGAATATCGTTACGCTTTTGGATTGCAGAGGTCAGACGGCAGTCTCTGTAAAAAAGCTAATATTCTGTCAATTCTAGTGAGACTGGTAAGCCCCGGGCTTCAAGGGGTGTAAGTTTTGGATGCAACCGGGATAACGCTAGGACGATGATGAGTTTACGTTATCTGTTAAAACAATGATATGTTTTATATTTCACCGGTAAGTGACAAGCGAAATTTCATCTAAATTTCAATTAATTACAAGATTATTGCATAAATACTGAAATTTATTTTATTATCATATTTCATACTCATGTCATCGTTAGCATCAATAAATCAGACACTCCCGATGATATATAATATGAAATGTGAGGAACTAAGAACTGCAATTATCATTCATATATGTAATAATAATACACAATTCAAAACTGTAATGAAATTAATAAAATTATAACCTGTCAACATAACGTTATCGTTATACTATTCAACTCAATGCTAAAAATACTCTGGGTATACTTTGACTTAGTATTAGACCTTTCCTGAGGTGTTTCTTAAAGAAGTACACAGATATTTGTAAAACACAGTGCCATTATTTAAAAAAAAAAATGGTTTTGATATAGGAGTAGAGGCAAAAATCAGCCTGTCTGGATTCTTTGGATTTCTGGGATACTTAGACTTTGTATTAGTGAACACGAACAGCTTTATCAAAGTTTGTTGTTGTTTTGAGGCACATCGATATCTTTAAGTGGTATATCGACTGTGAACTGGCAACCGGTAATATCTCAATTTTGACAACTTTAGAGGAGGAAGAAAAAACATGTTTGCATCATATATGTATATTATATACAACATCTCGTATGTTAAAAAAAAATACGTAGTTAATAATTTTTTTCATTGCACATGTATTTAAAAACAAAAGTTACATTATATGCTTCCTTTCAATATAAAATCGAGATAGGACAATATAAATCAACACAAGAACAAACATAGGACATTTTACTTGGAACATTATGGGCGATCCCAACAAGATTGTCAGTCCAACTTCCAGGAGGCCTAGCTCTGCTATGACGTCCGATGCGTGGCCGCCACTCCAGAACCTTTCTCCTCCAACGGCCATCGGTTCTTCTGGCTATGTACCCTGCCACTGCCACTTCCGCCTGACTATTCGGAGAACTATGTCGGTGACTTTGGTTCGCCTGCGGATCTCCTCATTTCTGATTCATTCCTCATTTGTGACGACACTGGCTACACACACTGGTCAAGGCTTTCGTCTTGAGACACTGCGGGATATCGGACGTGAAGATGTCTATAGGAGCAGGTACGGCATGGACGTTATACATAATTTTCGTCCTGTTCGACCTACTTGTTGGGAGACTCTACAGACGCCACCGAGCATTGTGCCGAGGTCTTCCATCGTCTCAACCTCTCTGGTGAGGTATACAGTAGTCGCCGTTGATGTTGATACCGAGTCTTTCCCAGTCCAGAAGCTTGAAGACTTCTTCAAGCGCAGCGGTGAATAGTTTTGGAGATATAAAATCTCCCTGCCTCATCCCTCGCTGTAGTCGAATAGGTTTCGAGCTCTGGTCCTGGAGGCGGACTGACATGGTGGTGTTTTTGTACAAACGCTTCAGCACTTCGACGTATTGATAGTCGATCTGGCACCGTTGGAGAAACTGCAGCACTGCTCAGGTTTCGATCGAATCGAAGGCTTTCTCATAGTCTACAAACGCCAAGCATAGAGGCTGTTATACTTGTCGGGCTTCTATATGTGTTCAGTATGTGGTCTATAGTACTATTAGCCTTTTCGGAAACTGGCTTGTTCGGAAGACTGGAAGTCGTATAGACGATTCGTGATGAACCTTGAAAACAGCTTATAGATGTGGCTCAGAAGTGAGATGGGCCTGTAATTCTTTAAAATGGTTTTGTCGAACTTTTGGAAGAACAGCACAACCACACTTCTGTGCCACACCTGTAGCGTTTACTCTCGTGTATGACGGAATTAAAAAGATTACGAAGCATTTCAAAAGCGAGTATACCCTCAGCTTTTAAAAGCTTTGTCGTAATTTTGTCATCACCCGGTGCCTTGTTGTTTATGAGCTGTTTTAGGGCCACACTAATCTCGTGCATGCTGACGTCCGGGATGTCTTCGGTATGGTGTCGGGTCAATCTAGCTCTAGGGTCGCGTGTGGTCGCGGGGTCGTTTATAACTTTCCATAGAACTATTCGATCTCCTTCAAGAACTGGGGTCTGGATGACACAACACTGCCATCCGCCGTCTTCAGTTTTGTTAGCCGATTTTTATCGATAGACAGATCTCTCTGGAATGCATTAGAGCCTTTGTTCCGCTCGATCGCATCATGAACACATTTGATGTTGTACCGGCGGATATCGCGGGTCAGAGACTTATATATCTGTCTATTGAGGCGCCCATATTTTGGCATGTCGCAGCCAATATCAAGACGGATAAATCACTTGAAATCACAAATAATTTCCATTATTATTTATGCTCTACTTAATCCAGCCAAGCAATTGGCTAGTAAGTCATGAGGCGGGTAGAGTTAGAACATAGTCCTGCAATCTCTAAGCAGCAAGCCTGTGTGACTCGATGGGCTAGAGCATCAAGTCGTAAATGCTGATAACTAAAGGGGGTAAAAGGTGTGAGCCTTTTATCCCCGAAGGGGTAGGCAGAAGTGTATTACACACCCACTTTTCGCCAGTTATACTTCGCTCCCAATGTAATAGGGGGCGAGCCCATTGCCATCTACTGGGCACATTATTAAATGCGGCTAACACTTGAATAATGCGTCAATAACAACTTATAGCGGAATCGTGCAACTTAAAAGCATGTATTTTATCGTAAGTATGTATTGAATAACCTAATGAAAGGTATTTTCGGTTGATGTTATGCTTAGTTCAATGCAACCAAGAAGTACTATCTCTGAATAATTCCTATCTGCCAAAAGTTTGAACGGCAATCAACGGCAATGCATAATGTACTATCTCGATTTACAAATTATTAACGAAGAAATCTTAAATATTAATAATAAATGTATAACAAAACCTACCATTTTAGCTTCTAGAAGTCCTTAATAATATCTCTTTATAACTTAGGGGACCGAAACCTAATGAATCCACATAAAACAGTTGTTTGTTTTAAGAGTGCGCGAAATGTCCATACATTTTTAGCGAGATAGCATAAAATGCTCGCAGTCACTGCGCGTTGCAGTTAGTACAAGTTGAATAAAGCGAATTCTGGCGCTAAATTGAAATGTATTTAAATTAGGATTTCTTCCAACGATGTGGAATATTAAATGGTACAAATTGGCATTAAAAAGTGAAATCTGCAAAAAAATTAGATAGGACGTGTTGCCAGTTCACAGTCGATATACAAGATAATGTTACCTGCTCAAAGGTAAAGGTTGTGTGTTGAAGTTTGAAAGTTTCATTAAGTTGTATCTAGCAGTTATGTCTGTATATTATATAATATATGTTTATTAATTGTCTAGGGCCCATAGTACAAGTTTTGCTAAGATAGCATTATGCTTTCATTGCATTATGTTTTCATCTAAGACTGACACACCTTGGGGCTCGAAGTTGGCTAACCAGATATGACGGCATAATGATTAAAATGTTTTTTTCTTTTGCGAAGCATATTTTTTATTATGTCATATCAGTTTTATACTACTACTTAGCCCTATCCTAATTGCACCCATGACTTGTACGCCTTAGAGCCCGAGTCAACATGATTCAAAAATTAAAAAATATAGTACTTATTTTTCGCTACATAATTATAGTATTCTATCGCGATCCTGTAAAGATTCTTATCTTACACCCTTGTTTTCGTCCATTTTTCTCCCCTTTAGGTTAAAACCAATATATAATCCCGAAAACCCTATCTAAAATACCACCTGTACAAAATGTATGTAGTGCGTGCTCAGTACTAATAAATTCACCCCTTGTTAATACGGCAATGTTTCCTGCAACCCAGGGTCAGCATAGACAGACGTACTGACACGTCTGATAGTACCGTAATGTATTAGAGGACGGAACGTTAACATACATTTGAAATTCTATTTCAACAATGAAAAGCAAGACTTAACACGTATTTTTTGTTGAGTAAATAAACAATATTTAAAAAAGTACATAAAGTTTGGCCAAACAACTGAATTTGTTATAGTATTAAGTATATAATTTCAACAAATTGGTAACAGGGATCAATCACAAACCAATCTTTTACGCAGTAAAGGCATGTCTATTTTGGATGTGCATCGTAGAAGCAAACAGTGTACACCCAATGGAGCAACTTTACTGTTACACAAAAAACTCAAAGCCTACGAAATAAGCACGTTTGTATTTGTGGGCCTACGAATTTCAAAAAAGAAATAAAGTTGCTTTGTAAAAACAAACACGAACTTCTTAATAATAATTGGATGTAATGATAAAATGTCAAAAATTCATTACAAAATAAAATGTCAAAAGAAGAAAATCTCTATCATAGGTTGTACATATATTTATAATCACATGTACTTATATGTTTTCCATCCACTACAAACGTACGATTACATGACCAATAATAGATGTTCGGCCTCTCAGTCGGGAAAGTCCATTACTCAGTATCGAGTAGTATCGTATCATTAATCGAGTCGAACACGATTAACGCTCACATCGTTAATCAAATGTATTCTGATTCGCTTAAATACGGCTGCAGTGGCTTGCCGAAGTACACAAATGAAATATGTATCACATTCAGTAATAGTCATGTATTTAATAGAAAATATGCTTCGAGAAATGGAAAAGAAAAGCTAATGTTCTGTGAAATCTGGTGAGGCCAGTAAGTGGACGGCGGGCTCCAATCGGAAATGTATTGGATGCAACCGGTATAACAAAAGGACGATGCAATGTTGATAATGATTAATATAATACACCAGCCTGCCTGCCTCGTTGGTATCGTGGCATAAATGTGCGCCTGGGATTGGGAGGTCTCCGGTTCAATCCCCGGGTCGGGCAAAGTGTTATTGGGTTTTTACTTTTCCAGGAAATTCTCAGTAGCAGCACGGAGTCTGGTAATGTGCCCGGTACGGCAATAGGCTCGCCCCTTATGACGTAGGACCTAAAAATTCATGGCGAAATGTGGGTGTAATATTACACCTCTGCCTACCCCTCCGGGGATACAGGCGTGAGACTATAAAAAAAAATTTAAAAAAATACTCTGACTTCATTCACTCATCTTTTCCTGTGCAATCTGTCCTTCTGTGGAACGCCCTCCCTCTAGAGATCAGGACGGCCACCAGCAGACACACATTCAAATCGAAAGTACGAGAGCTCTTACACTCTGAACTTTCAGGATCATCGCAGAATTGATATCTCTAGTTAATTTTATCTTATAAATATATATTTAGTTATATATAAGTATATATTCATATATATATATATATATATATATATATATATATATATATATATATATATATATATATATATATATATATATATATATATATATATATATATATATATATATATATATTACGTATATATTATGTAGGTTTGTATTTTATAGTATCTACTATTGTGTATATGTATTGTATGTAATTAATATGTAGTTATTGATATGTATAAATGTATGAATTATGCTATGTTAGTCCCGAACACTTCAGCTTGCACTTCTTCTTTCTCTTAGCGTTATCCCAGTTTCAGTCTGGGGTCCGCTTTCTAGTCTAACCGGATTTGACTGAATATTAGCTTTTACACGGACCGACCGCCTGTCTGACCTCCGCAACCCAAAGGGATAGCGATATTCCATGGTTTAGACTAGTGTCAGTTTATTTTAGAAGGTACTGACGCCCTGTAACGACTATCAAAGATCTTCATGACAACCGGGACCGACGGCTTAACGTGCTCTCCGAGGCACGGGACAAGCAATAATTAACAACTCAATACGCACATAACTCCGAGAAGTCATTGGTGAGCGCCGTGGATTCGAACCTGATACCCTCTGCATGGCAGTCTGTTGGTATATCCACTCGGCTATCGCTGCCTTCTGTCCTTCCTATCGCTGGACTAAACAATAAACACACATAATATAATTATATAGAAACAGTTGCTTGATTGAACTTTATGAAACTCACAAACTTCAACACACAATCTTTAAGCATTCAAGCAGGTAACATTATCTTATATACATCACTTAAAGATATCGATGTTCTTCAAAACAACAACAAACTTTGATAAAGCTGTTCACTAATACGAAGTCTTAGTATCCATGAAAGCCAAGGAATCTAAACAGACTAGTTTTGGTCTTTATTCGTATTCCATAAACAAAACTGTTTAAAATGTAATTTTTAAAGTTCTACACAGTGGGGTAGGACGAAACATATTTTGGTGTTTCCAAAATGTTCTTGTTACTTTTTAAGAAACATCCCAGGAAAGGTCCAATTAGTCCAGTACGAAGTCATAGTATACTACGTAAAAACCAAACTAATCATATTATTATTAAAGACTAGCCGTTTCCCGCTGTTTCACCCGCGTCCTGAGGGAACTTCTTTGCGTACCCGAAAAACCCAAATATCTTACGGACCCCTATTTTTCCAAAAATAAAATATAGCCTATGTTACTCGCAGATAATGTAGCTTTCTAATGGTGAAAGAATTTTTAAAATCGGTCTAGTAGTTTTTGATTTTATCCATTACAAACAAACAAAAATACAAATTTTGCCTCTTTATAATATTAGTGTAGATTCATAGTAAAACCAACGAAAAGGTATCCAAAGTTAAAATATCCTTTAGTTGTATTATGAGCGTATACGCCTCGAGCGGCGGCTCGAGTTTAGGTTTTTATAGTACCGCGGTCGTCCGCGCACCGCGCATGCGAGACCCGGCGCACTATGACGGTGTCGCGTGGAATAATAATCTTGATCGTTCTTGCCATACATGAACAGTATTCGTTTATGTAATACGTCGAATATGATATGAAAGTATTCAAATTAATTATTTTCAATGCACATGCATTTAAAGGTATCAAATAAAGATAGATATTACATATTTGTTCAGTAGGATGATGTTCCTCAGGATAACAACGACTATTTATAATAATTTGGCGCAGTTTTATTATAATTATGATAGAAATAATTTATAATTGTCATTATATAATTGTCACATTTCAAATATACATCTATTTCGTTATTAATGCATGAAAACCCACGAATAATACTAAATAAAAAACCTGTTAACGCTGGAAGCGTTAGACCATTTGATCTGTGTTGTCCTAGAAGGACAGCTAGATGGGATAACTATAAATTAAACCACATCTACTGTTGTACTGGTTTATTGTCTCTGTTGGAGACTGTGAACTCCTTGAACTCCGTTCGAAGACTCTGTTGAACTAGCCTCTGTTGGAGACTTTGTACTATGAGCCTCAGTTGAAGCCTTGCTGAAGACTGTGTCCTGTTTGGTGTCCTGGTTGAGCCCCTTTCGAAGATTAACAATATTTCGATTTTTTTGGCCTTATATACCTTCATATTATAATCTATTTTCAAATGTATTCCTTTTACAATATTTCGTACATACTAAAAAGTAAAACATATACATACTTTTTGGATTGACATTTCAAAAGTATTTGTTCTTTTTTCAATGTGTGTGAACTGATGTATTAAAAGTATGTATATGTTCTAGTTAACTCTTTTTACAATATTTGGAACTTTGGTCATAAACAAAACCAAAAGAGTCGGGTAAAAGAAAATACTTAGTTAATTAAAAGAAAGTGGAGCGTGGAGCGAATGAGTGAAGAAAGAATGACGAATCAGATATATAAGGCAAATGTGTGTGGGCAAGTCGGTAGCGGCAGACCTCGGCGGATATTCTTCGACCAAATTGGAGACATCCTTAGAAACGGAAAGGTCCGAAGTACTCGCAACCGGCGAGCATGTATGAAAAGAGTAATGAGTGTAGAGAACTAATTTAAGCTATGCATAAATATTAGGCTGCGGGTCTCAATCGCTTTGAATGTTTAAATGTTATCTATTTTTCCTAGACTATTCAAGCGCTCTGCAATGATCTTGGTCACGGGTTGAGCATTGCAGTCTATTATGAGCTAGTTGTAATAGCTAGGTCGTAATATATCGTTAGAGCAGTCGTGTTCTAGAGTGGAGACCGCGCCTTGGGAAACGTAGTGTAGGACGCCCTCCGGCTGAGTGGAGTGACGACATACTCAAAGTGGCTGGCAGTGGCTGGACACAAAATGCCGAAAATCGGACTCAGTGGCGTGCCATTGGAAAGGCCTATATCTAGCAGTGGACTTTGGCATTCTGATGATGATGATGAACCTGATGTATCTTCATTCCACCGCATGATATATCAAACATGTCATGTTAAATTGTTAGGAATAGAAATAAGTATGCGATAGTCATCTTAGCGTTATCCCTGCAATAAAGGTCTTATTCCGTATCGTATGTCTGTCGAACATTTGACAAGTTTCTCGCGATAGAGTGCTTATAACTGTGTAAATACTAGTACTAGTATATGTTAACAGAAAAATCCAAATTATACACATACAAAGAGTTTGAACTTACGTATCAATACATGTCAAATAAAAAGTGATTATAACAAATAATACGTGTTTCCAATAAATTCAGCCATTGTGAACAAAAAAATCTTGGTCTATATTAAAATTTCAGGGCGGAAGCTACCGAAACGTCCGCGCTTTCATTATTAATGTGCTGCAGAACGTCCAAATATCGCTGGAATACATTTTGTAGGCGTTATAAAATTTATAGTACGCTTTTAGCTTTGAAAGAAGAATTATGAATATATAATTATAGGTTACGTATATTGCGAATGGATTAAAGTCTAAACAAAGGTATGTGGTATAAATCCTGAAATGACTGTGTCTTTTCAATCTGAAATCAAAAAATATTTTTCTTCAAATTATTTGCTTAGATTTTATATTATTTAATTAGAGTATAGACATTTCGAAATTGTGGCAAGCGCCAACAAGATACGTGGTATATTATATCCGGAAAGACTATTTTCAACTAGTGTTAATGACCACGAAAATTTCAATTCATAATATATATTCGGACGACCAGTTGGCGCAGCGAGAGTATAAGCGACTGCCACGCCGAAGGTTGCGGGTTCGATTCCCGCTCAAGTCAAACATTTGTGTGCGTGAACATGGATGATTGTCTTGGTCTTAGAAACTTTTAAGAACTCGCATGTTTAAGAATATATATATATATAGACGGGAATTAACGCGAACATGCAAATTAGGTATTTACATACCTTATTTTGCTTGACGTTGGTGTCTTGGTCTTGGTGTTTCTATGTATAATAATTATGTATGTATTTAAAAAAAGTATATGTGTATGTTTATCAATTGTCTAGTACAAGCTCTGCTTAGTTTGGGATTATATGGTGTTGTGTGAATGTGGTAGAATATTATTATTATATTATATGATGTTGAAAAGGCACAGTAAAAATAATATTATATAAAATAAAAAATCACCGGTTCAGTCGCCCCCGTTTTTATGTTGGGTCGTGATAAATTGTGCACCTTCATCATGAATCAATATATTCACACCAATAACTACTGCATTTGGTAGTCAGATATGTATTGCAGAAGATATTTATTCCAAACTATATGATAAACAATAGGTGCTACTCAGATCACCTACAGTAGAGCCAATGCTATAAAAGTAGCGAGATAAGTATCCCAGATAATAAGTGCTTCCCAAATCTCCTGTAGTAATATTGAAAGCTTCAGCTGCCGGTCAGTAAAGAACAGCTGAGACCAACATTTTATGTACTCTTTTAAACTACCAATTTGATATATTAGGCTACAGAGTAAAAAGGTCCTAAATTTGCTTACTCAATAAAGGATAACACGCCTGAACACAAACATAAACCTCTTATTAGCATTCACGCAAAATCAACCGATAACATATCTGTATTTGTCAAGTTATAAAACATGCGACCGCAACATTTATTTTATATGTAGTTACATATACCGTAAAAATCTGATTCTTATTACTTATTTTTGTCACTTCAAAATCAACCGTAAATGTGACAAAATACGACTCATTTTCTTCTGCACTAGTTGAGGTGTACTTATTCCCCGTTTACTGGACTATGGATATGGCATGGTTGTCCCCAATTCCAGCAGCACTAACAATACGGCCTGCATTCGCCTTAATCGTTTTTATGTTTTAATTAAGCTGAGCGACTGATGGTTGTGTCACCTGTGCAATTATTTTGGACTTACTGTCCGATGATTATGCGAAGCTCTGGATTTCAAGCACATACGAAAATTTTACATTAATAAAGCGCAGTTCCTTGTACTGCCTAGTTTATATCCATTAATAATCCAGGATTACGTGCTCTAGTAAAGGAAAGAAAACACGGCTGTTGAAATGTGTATGTACCTCTATCCTGCCACGAGCTTGAACCAAGTGCACTGGGGCGTGTGTACTGTTTTAAATAGCAGTGACAGATATAATTATACAACGGTGTATATCGTGTATGTACTAGTTTGAAGGACGGGATACTACTTTTTCTTCATTTTATGGGGGGTCAACATGACCTACTGTCAAGGACAAAATAGCCACGAGTGTCACGACTAGTGTTGCCCAAATTCAGTCTTGGTCTTGCAGTCTTGGTCTTGTTCTTGCGTTTTTGCAAGACCAAGACCAAGAACAAGACCGCGTATTTTTAGCAAGACCAAGACCAAGACTGATCGTGCAAGACTTGAGCAAGAACAAGACTAAGCCTGCAAGACTCTTGCGTCTTGCAGCTAGGACTTAGCGCTATTTCACGGAGTAGTTAGGTGTAACAGTTCGGTGTATAGGTACGCTTAGGAATTCTATGAGACGCAAAAAACTGTATCAAAGAATATGAAAAACTGGACCTATGCGCATTACGACTAATAGGTACCATAAACATACCTACATAGCGAATAAAAAAATATCCATTAAAATCAAACTGAGTGCATGCATAGTTATGTTTTAACCATCAGCACTTTGATAATGCGGCATCAAAGGTTTTGTACTTACTTCTCAAAGAAATTTGAATGAAAAAAAAAAAAAAAAGATGGCCCGTGATTTTCTCTCAATACCTGCAACTTCAGTACCTACTGAGAGATTATTTTCTAAAGCATCATTAGTAATTAGAAAACATAGAAATAGGTTAAGTGATGAGTCAGCCAGATGGTTACTTTGTATTAATTCTTGGTCAAAAGAATTGATATAAAGTAACATAACCTAATGATAAAGCTGTTGTGTACTGTTATGTTTGATTTGTGTTGTATTTTATTTTTTTATTGAAATAAATGATAAATCGTAAAACTCTTTTATTAAATTTAATATAAGTTGAGGGTTCAATCTCTTTCTAGACAGATATTGTTCTTTAAAATACAGTCAAGTTATTGTAATTAATTTGTTTTTTTTACATGTTTTAGCAAATGTAAGCTTATAAATCATAAATGTTTATTAAGAAACAGTTACTTCCATGGAAAACGACATATAGGTCAGTTGATTTTTCGAATTTCTTATCAAATCTTCAGTTATTTATTAATCTGCTTGATCTTTACTATGGCTGTGTTAATTCAAGCTCACAATGTTCCAATTCTAATACGTTTTTCTAAGATTTAAAAACTTTAATAAATAGTAATAGACTGATAGGTAATTGCAAGACTTGCAAGACTCTTGCTGCAAGACCAAGACCAAGACCAAGACTGGGAGCGCAATACCAAGACCAAGACCAAGACCAGGTGTATTGGCGCAAGACCAAGACCAAGACTGGCTAAGTCTCGTCTTGTTCTTGCATTTGGGCAACACTAGTCACGACGATGTCCGAAGGAAGCCGGCTGTAACGTCGCGGAGTTTGCAATTAAAATAAGTATTAACACGGTTAAGACTTATTATAGAATATCAAAATATATAAAATCCTATGTATATGCGGCGATTTTTTTTATTATTTACATATTTTGATGCGTGACTATTGAGCACTTGTTTCTAAAACTGCTACTTTGTATATGTTTGAGATAGCTGCAAAAGCATGAAGTTCTTAGGACATCACACAAATAATATCAACGATTGAGCTAACCTATTAATCAGTTATTGTGGTCCAATTTTTAGTCAAAATTGGTAATGTAGTAATTTGTTGACCTGTAACTGATTGACTGTGTTCACCCCAATCAACAAATTGATGTGATTTGAACACGCAAGTTCTACTGCTATAAGTCGTCTATTAACCATTGTATTCTGAAGTTTACGTTTGCATTAATGTATAGAGTAGATATTATAGTTGATTTTCATGCGGGAAATGGCTTACAACACAGCGAGTAATCTATACAATTTAAATATTAATAAATTTGGATTTTATGCTTAATTTTCGCGTATACAAAGTATAGTTTAGATTATTTTATTTTACAACGATTTTTGGTATAGGTTAAACCCCTCCACCTAGTCCTTAATGCTAAGTGACGGGGATCTAGCAAGAAAATTACAACTGTGAAACAAAAAAAGGGTCTATGGTTCTCGTTGTTTATAAACAAAATTTGTTCTGAGACTATATATTAATATACGGGAATTAACGCGAACATGCATTAGGTATTTACATACCTTATTTTGCTTGACGTTTCGAGACGGTTGCACGTCCCGTGGTCGCAAGCTGACTGGTGTAGCGATGTCACGTCTCCGAGTGCGAGGTAGAAGATTCTATTTCTACCCCCAGGTTGTTGATTTTCGAAGTACCGGCGCAAAACACACTAACCGTTTCAGTATATTGAACATTCGCCGACTACGCATTAAAGTGGGGTGTTGTTAGTCGAATCACTGGATTCCACGCCGATGACAATTTGAAGCCCTCTTCCCGATTGAAATTTTTATGTTTTCTGATTTCGATCGCTTCACGCACAACTCTTGGGTAAAAGTGGCGTTCCATGGAGAGGACTTGGGGACGATGAAATTCAATCCAGTGATTGGTGCCCGATTGAAGTAAATGTTCCGCAATCGCCGATTTGTTCGTTTGACGGTTCTTTACAGCTGCGAAGTGCTCCTTTATACGTTCAGCGATAGTCTGTTTCGTTTGCCCTATGTAAGAGCTCCCGCAGCTGCAATTGATTTTATAGACACCTGGGGTTTGTAGCGGCAGAACATCCTTTGGTGTGCCCACCATGTTGTATACTTTGGCCCCTGGTGTAAATACGGTCGGAATGGAGTAGTTTTTTAACTTGGCTCCAATTTTATCCGTCACAGCTCTAATGTAGGGCATGTAGGTCGGTTGTCTATTTACCGCCGGATGTTTTTCTCGCGTGATAGGCCGCGTCATACGTCGTTGTACCTGGTATCCGTTCTTCATTAGTACCTCCTGAACATGGTCTAGCTCTAGCTTCAAATGCTCAGGGTCAGGTTTTTTTTTTAAATTTCAATCGGGAAGAGGGCTTCAAATTGTCATCGGCGTGGAATCCAGTGATTCGACGAACAACACCCCACTTTAATACGCAGTCGGCGAATGTTCAATATACTGATACATATTAATATATTTTCTTATAAACATGCAACGCGAGTGTTTAAAAGTTTCCATCATTCTAAAACATTGATGAAATCGCAAAAATTTGATTTTCCATACAATTTGTCAAGATTAAAAGTCGATTATGTGTAGATCAACTGTTTTTTTTAAATTTAATATCAATCTGTGTTATATTTTGAATAATATAAACCCCTAAGAAGGTGTTCTTAGGGGTTTATATACACATATTATTCAAAGTCATAACATTGTGTTAAAAGTCAACACTATGAAGCTATCCATTAACCGGCGACATCCGAAAACCGTGTCGTCTTTAGAGACTAAACTATTCGTGTCCCTGTAGCAAGCGCCGAATTCTTCCAGTACAAGCATTCAGGAGATGTGTTAAAGTCCCACTTACCACATTGTTGAATAACTATGCGGTCACTACGATATAACTAGATACAGAGTGTGTAACAATGTCATTTAAGGTAAACGACGCCTTTACTTTATTAAAATTATCTTCTAAGCATTTTTAATGTTAAGGTAATTTAATATGAAACCTTTACAATTATGTAATATGTATGCATGATTCCACTTCAGTTTTACTTTAAGTACGCCATCATAGCAAACGAAATAATCTACCATCTCCAAAAAAGAAAACCTAAGCGTACAGTCTTAATTTGCACAATTTAATAGTTTATTCTGATTTACTATCTAAGTAAAATTTAATGAAAATAGGGTTTTATATCATCGCACACTGTTTGAAAATAATTTTAGGTGAATAAGTATACTGTCTTTATTGTATTACTAAAATATTTTGCAAATGCAGATCAACACATTGTTTATTGAACTTAATTCATCACAGCAATTAAAGGTTGTGGCCCCACCAAGCATGACAGCTACACGGCTTATTGGTCTGGGGTAGACAGTACCACCAGAGCCTGCAAGGGAGTTGGTTTAATACTGTCTGCGCGAATGAATGAGTGCGTTAAGGAATATGAATGTGTAAATGCTAGATTATTGTGGATGAGAATGAAAGTAGGACTTACTCGTCTCTTTATTGTAGGGGTTTACGCCCCGGTCAATATAGTAGCGGGTATGTCACAGCAAGAACAAGACGAAAGGCAGGAATTTTTGGGAGAACTTAAGAGTGATTTTGAGGAAATGTAAGGATAACGAAAGATTGATCTTGTTAGGTGATTTCAATGGATGGGTGGGAGTAAAACGAGATGGATTTGAAAGGGTTTTAGGTGGATTTGGTGATGAGAGTGTGAATGAAAATGGAAAAGTTTTGCTTGAGGTTTGTTTAGAGTGGAGCCTTTGTGTGACAAACACCATGTTTGATCACAAAAGGATACACATGTATACGCGTGAGGCTAAGAATGTTCCCCCCCGTGGGATCTCCACCTTGTCGTGGTGGGGGGGCTCAGTAACCGTAGATTGGTCACCCGCGGTGAAGCTAAGAGGGATCCAGGAGGGGACGCTCCGCGTGGGCTTGACGGAGGCCTGCGCAGGATGCGTCCGAAGGGGCGGGTGCGAGGGACAGTTCTTCTGTCTCTCGCAGTCGGGTGCGGTCGCGGGGGGAGAGGCGTGTCGGTGTTGCGTTGCCGCGCGCCCTATCTCCCGCGACCAAATGGAGGCGCACCATGGTTGCGTCGCGGTGGGGCCGCAGAGGAAGAGGAGATGCGGTGTTGCGTTGCCGTCCTCCCTATTCTCTGCGGCCGCTGAGTGTTTTGGCGGCGGAGCCCAATACCTTCATCCGCCGCCAAGGGGGTTTTGTTCGGGGCCCGCCTGATCATCTGGCGGGCCAATACCCGTCGGGGGGTAGCGAGGAATGCTTTAGCGATACCCGACCCTCCGTCACACGGGTACGTGCGGAACACGGGTTGGTTTTTAGTCAGTTTTTAGTCAGTAAGAGTCTGACAGTCCCTTTCGTCCTTCCCCCAGGGCGGAGGGACTCCATGAGGATTTTCCACCAAAAAAAAAAACAAAAAAAAAGGCTAAGAATGTTAGAAGAAATATGATTGATTTTGTAATTGTAGATGAACGTATGAGAAAGAATGTGTTAGATACAAGGGTGTATCGAGGGATCGGCATCCACACAGACCACTTCTTGGTGATGAGCCGGATAAGTGGACTCTTTAAAGGATGGCGACACCGCGAACATTATGAAAATAGGATCCTAGAATGAATAAAAGTAGAAAATCTGCAAGAAAAAGATGTGAAAGATGAGTATAAGCGAAGATTGATAGCAAGATTTGAGAGGTTCGATGGCATAAATGATATGGAAGAATTATGGCAATCTTTTAAAGAAGAGATAGTATGTGTAGCGTCTGAAGTATGTGGTGTGATCAAGAGACGGGAAATACGAAAGGTTAAAAATACATGGTGGAACAAAGATGAACAATCAGCAGTGTCAGAAAAAAAGAAAGCTTGGTTAGGTTGGTTGGCTGCCAGAGCAAATGAAAGAATGGGAAAGGCAACGAGTGATGACATAGATGAAGCAAGAAAGGAGTTTGTTAGGTCAAAAAGAATTGTGAAAGAAATTGTTAAAAGGAAAAAAGAGACAAAGAAAGATGAGTTTGATACACGTCAATCAGAGACAAGAATGGAAAGATAATGAATGGTGAATCATGCGTGCTGAAAAGATGGAAGGAGTATTTTGAAGGTCTATATGAAAGAACAGCGATAGAGACATTGATCGACGAAATTAATGGTAATAATAGCAATGATGAAAGCGATATTGGTGTGGATGAGATTGTGAAGGCGTTGGGAAGCATGAAATTAGGTAAGGCTGCAGGATATGATAGGATTACAGTTGAAATGCTGAAGGCTGGACAGGGCATCACATTTGGTCAGCTGCAGCGCTTATTTAACTTGTGCAGGAGCACCGGCCGAGTACCTGATGACTGGACCACAGCGGTGGTTGTGCCTCTTTATAAGGGAAAAGGCTCGCAACAAGACTGCAAGAACTATAGAGGCATTAGCCTTCTCAGCATTGTTGGCAAATTGTATGCGAAGGTACTGATTGAAAGAGTTATGGAAGTAACCGACAAGAAAATATGGGATGTACAAGCAGGATTCCGAAAGGGTATGGGGTGCACGGATCAAGTCTTTTCCTTGCGGTGCGTAGCCGAAAAATTCTTGGCAGAAGGTCAAAAGGTCTATTGCGCATTCGTGGATTTGGAAAAGGCTTACGATAAAGTGGTGAGGAATGAAATGTGGTCGGTACTGTCGATGTATGGGGTGAACAGCAGCCTCATACGAGCTCTGAAATCCCTTTATGAAAATTCTAGAGCTTGTTTGAGGATAAACGGGTCGTACACGGATTGGTTTACGATCGAAACAGGTGTTAGACACGGATGTGTAGCGTCGCCGTGGCTGTTCAACCTCTTCATGGACAGTTGTTTGCAAGATTTGAAAAATAGTGACTGTGGATTAAGGCTGAATGAGTTACTTGTCAAATGCCTCCTTTATGCTGATGATCAGGTTATACTTGCGTCTTCAGCGGAGGAGTTGCAGGAGATGATAACAATCATGCATGGTGCGTTAGAGAGGAAAGGAATGAAAGTAAATGTAAGTAAAACGAAAGTTATGGTTTTTGAAAAGGAGGAATGCGTTACGGCTTGTAATGTTATGATCGATGGACAGCGAGTGGAGCAAGTGAATGAGTTTGTATATCTAGGTACGCTGTTTAGAAGAGATGGTAAGAATGTAGAAGATATTGAAAGAAGACTTAATGCAGGTAATAGAGTGAATGGAGCTCTGAAGGCGTTTATGAATAGCCAAAACGTGTCCAAAAAGGCACGTTTGGCTGTCCATAGGGGGGTGTTAGTACCTACTCTTATGTATGGTAGTGATAGTTGGGTATGGCAGAAGAGTCATGAAAGTAGAATAAATGCTGTAGAAATGACAGCACTGCGAAGTATGTGTGGTGTTTCTTTGACTGACAGAGTAAAGAATTGTGTGATAAGAGAGTGTTGTGGGGTAAAAGAAGATGTAGTGAAAAGCATCGAGAAAGGTATGCTAAGATGGTTTGGACACGTGGAGAGGATGGATGACGAAAGACTGACCAAGCAGATATATAAGGCAAGTGTGGAAGGGACAGGACGAAGGGGAAGACCTAGGCGGACGTTCTCTGACCAGATTGGAGACATCCTAAAAACAGGACAGGTTAGAAGCACCCTGAACAGAAGACCATGCATGAGGAATCTGATGGGAGTGAATGAAGCAAGAGAGATATGTCAAGATCGTTGCAAATGGAGCTCCGTAGTCTCTGCCTACCCCTCCAGGAAACAGGCGTGAGTCTATGTAGGTATATATGTATGTCATCACAGCATATATATTCTACGTAAAACGTCTAACTACAACACTAAACTGAATACAGTGCGTACCACAATTCCATAACCTTCTCATAAGCTTGTCTACCGTGCGGTCGTTCCAATGAACGTTACAGTCGGAATATCACTTGTATTGTACCAATACCATTTACCTAAACATAACAGCGCTATATTGATTCCGTCCCAATTCATGTCATTTATCATTCGGTCGATGGTTTTATTAGAAGTGGGTTGATGTGTCAAGGGATACCGTTTTGTTCGGTTATTCCACGATTTGTTTCCTTATATAATAAGTGTTTTAGTGTTGTAATAGCTTTGTTAATCGGGAATGCCATTTGTTGTATGGCTATCTGATAAGCGATCTGTAGGTAAATATTGGTGTGATATTTCAGTGGTACATATTTATTTTAATTTTTGCATGAATAAATGCATGTTAAGTATGTGAATGAACTCGAATTTCTATTTGTAATCTTAATATATAAAATCCTTGCGTTACTGACTGACTGACAGACACGCTACAGCCGAAACTATTGGGCGCAGGAAGCTGAAATTTGGCATGTATGTTCTTTGGGGACCGTAGGGGTGCACTAAGAAGGGGTTTCCCGAAATTCCCACGGGATCGGCCAAAACGGGTAAATTTAAAAAAAATGCAGGCGTAGCTGCTGGCGTCCTCTAGTATTAATAATAGAATTAATTAAGGATTAGCTTCATAAATGTGTTATTTTTTATGTATAGAAACTTATTTAAAACGTCTTATTGTTTTATTTTCCTCCTTGTATTTATACCCCGGTTAGTAATCTAAACAATATAAGCCGTATCACAAAATGTAAAAAGGCGCAAAAATCTATTTTTTATATTTGCGCCTTTTTTTAAATTAGTACTTTTCTCAACTTCTAGAGTTAAAATATATCACGACAACAATGTGTAAGCAAAATAAATCCGAATTCAAGAGATTTAACAGTACACAGACTGTATACTTAAAAATATCTATAATTTAATACTCATTTTCAAATTTCTTTAACACACAAATTGACAGATAGCAACAGCCTATTGGATATACATTTGACTGCCATGCAGAGGATATCGGGGTCGGATCCATGGCGCACACCACTGAGTTTTCAGAGCTATATGTAAGTACTATCATTATTCTGTTATCCGGGTTGCGGCTAACATTTCAAGAGCAATTGTCGTCATGACCTCCATGATATTTCACTTTTATGTCGACAAGAAGGAACAAGTTGAAGCTAAAATCATTCTTCTACGACGTCTATTTTTGATGACCTTATAATATACAAAAGCTCTATTATTCCAACTTATAGAAATTGCATACATAATTTCGATGACAATATAATCTTAACCCATAGTCTTAAGAGCAAATTCCAAGAACGCCATTAATTAATTATCAGGCAAGCTGCAATGTTAAGCAGTATAATATGAGACTGACCTGAATGCCTTGTCTGGAGGTGAAACCTGTATTAATACAATCTAAATAGGTGCATAATATGTGCAGTGTTCACCTTTCCATAAGGCTCATCTTTATCCTTCAACCATATCAAAGGATTAAGCTTTCTATTCTAGAAAGGCGATATCTGAAATGGAGAGCTCAAAATCATTTACAAAACAGTAGAAACACTTTTTCTGCTTCGGGAAAATGCCGTATAAAATATTGAAATGAAACATAAACATCACAGATGCTTTTGTTCCAGGTCGGTTTGAAACTTGAATCCCAAAAAGATTTTTTAATTGTGAATAGAAAGATAAAACTTCTGCTAAGCTATATTTTAAAACAAGACATAACTTATTATAACAGCATTTAATCCGAGACTTATCCTCTTTTACACCAATAACCATCGTTACTGATAACTTCAGCATTCAATTTACTTCAGTATCGAGAGAAAAGAACTAAAAGCAAGTGAACGCAAGGTATATATTGAAACTGACACAAAGTCTGAGTAAATTTCGTATTCACCAACAAAAAATATACTATGGATGAATACGAAATTATATATTACAGTCTGAAAGTCTAATCAATATTTAATACTCATCTGTGCCTTAAGTTTTGAATACACGAAACTTTTTCAGTGAACCCAAGGCTATTGAATTCATTCACGTTTTACCTAAAATAACATTGTCAATATTTATATCTGATTTTAACTTTACGCATTGTAAGTACTGAGTGAACTTTCATCTAAAAACATAATGTTGAGATTGTAGAGACTTATCAACAAATGATATTATTGAAGACATTTTTTTGCTGTTTATATTAACATTTGGTTACAAATAATTAAAAACATTCATGCCACAGACTATAATTAAGAGGGACAAAAAAGGTGTAAAGGTGCGAAACCAACTTTAGTACCTTGGACCAATTATTATTTGGAAATATTGGATGTTTAGTATAAAATATAAAACCAAATACTATGTGCAAAGGCATTCAAACTTTCGTTGTCATTAATATCCTTTTACATTTCCTTACGGGATATATACCACGTACCTATGTATGTACAGGGTGGCGCAAAAGTAGTGACCCTATAGAAATTCCTTATATTTTTTATGACATCTGCTGTCATTCTGATATTGAAAATGTTGTAGTAATCAAATGTAAAATTCACTGAAAAAATTCATGGACCGCTTTACTCCCCAAGAACGTGGAATAATGGCGTCATAAACCTCAACCTTGAGGATATTTTTTCTTCAAAATTGATTATGAGTGACAAACGACATTTCCATCTCTCCGGGCATGTTAATAAGCAGAATACTCTCTTCTAGGACACTGAAAATTCGCGCATTATTCAACAAACATCTTTACATCCACTAAAAGCAACTTTATGTTGTGGCGTCCAGACTTCTTTCTTTGGGGTTATTTGAAATCTCGGGTGTATGTGAACAAACCACAGACTCTCGCAGCTTTAAAAGAATACATACACCAAGAAATAAGAAACATATCGCAGGAAGTGTTACGGCTAGTTATGGAAAATGTCATAATTAGGGCTCAAATGTGCTTCAACTCTAGAAGTCAACATTTAAAAGACATCATAATTATTCAAATCATAACGCAACTAAATTTGAAGAGCAACTGAAAAGAAGTTGTAGCTGAACCAAATAGTTTTGTAAATTGTATTGTAATAGTATGTATGTTAGTCTGTAAGGTATATATCTGTATGGGTTTTATTACCTGAAATAAATCAATATAATTATTATTACTTTTGCGCCAACCAGTTTGATTGGAGTAACCGATAATTCGGCACTGTTGCAAACGCCATGTTCACGTATGTTACGCGAAATAAAGGAATCCCGTAGGAAAATTTCAAAGGAACAAACTTCTTTATCATAACCGCCGACCGTCGATCTTCATTGCCGGCTTATCTTTGATATTATATAAGTTATAAATCCTAATAGCATCGGCTTAGCAACGTTTTCTGACAAAGTCGCTATAGCTTTATAGAGCCATCAAACTTCATGGCATCAATCGAAGCAATAAAATCTTAGCTCATAAATATGAATCACAATATTTATATTTTTCTTCTAGACAATATTCTGCTGAGCATATTTAGCTTCTTCTTTTGAGTAAGACTTTAATATGTAATATTAAATTGAATGATGCATTAGAAAAGTGCTGACTCTGTAAGAAAATTCTTTGTGCATTTGTCTTGTTTGCTAACGTAAACAGAACGTGAAAATCTCTAGAATCCATTCAATCTATTGATCAGCGAAGTGCATGCGTCGCCGTCTGTTTCAAGATGAGTAACCACCAGGTTTCAGACCATACTACATCTCGACAGTATGAAAATAAAAGTAGTAATGGGAAGTTTTAAATGTATTTATTTTGTATTTATTTATTTAATAATTATATAATAATAATATCATTATTATATTATAATATATTTATTTATCTCATAAGGTACAAAGATCACAAACACAAAGTGATTACAACAAATTACCAAATAACTAAGCTGTTCCTTGGTGAGAGCTGGAGTCAATACTAGGTTCAAGACCTTTATTACGAAAATTTCGGGAATCAAGGAAGTGACACAATATTAGTATTTAAAAATGTCGAGTCAATTCCATTTTCTCAACGACTAAACAAGTTAGACAAAACCTTGTGACAAGACCGAGAATCTTTTTTTAAAATAAATAAATGGTATTCAATTTTTAAAACCAAGGAGTTTTCAATAAAAAAAAAATCATATGACAGGAACAGTGGAAATATTCCATTCCCGATACTTTTAGTGCAGCCTATGTACTATAGGCACAGAATAAATAATGGTACTAACGTACAGAAGCTTCACTTTTCAAACCAATTTATTGAAATTGCGACTCTTGGTACTAAGCAATAAAGTTCAATTCAGCTCGCATAAGCACTTAGTGCCTAATGCGATATTAACCTAACAGTTCCCGTTCTTTTGTAACATATAACGCGGTCGCTGTCTGGCGCGGAGTGGCGCGCTAGGGTTGTCGACTTGGTGCTGCTACTATATTTATTCATCGTCTATCTACCTACTTGACCACGTACCTAATAATAAATAATTATCCTATAAGTATCCTATCCCACTATTTGAGCTAGTAGAACAAAAGCACAAAAATTCTGGTCGTTTACATTTTTACTATACAAATTCTTAGTTATTTCCTAAACGCGTGGACCGATTTACATGATTCAAACAGATAAAATGGTTTTTGAACTAGATCTTTAATTTGACACTATAATCGTTGAGATATCTCAACAAACAAAAAATCTAATTTTCAAGTTGCTCTCGTAATATAAATAAAATCAAATTTTCAAGTCGCTTTCGACACACAGTTAATTAAGCAATACTTTGCATTAGACTTGTGATGATACATTTTTGTTGTTAAAGGCGTTTAAGTATATAATTTGAACAGTGTATGAACACGGCGCGTGAGAATACGGAGCGGTCGCCCTCTTTGCGTGACGTCTAATGTGAGCGGCGCGCGGCAACCTACTAAATCCAACCATGTCGACATGGTCGGCCGAGGTACTTGTAAGTTTGTACCTAAAATGCGAAGTGCGCCCGGCCTGCTATAGGTCCATTTATCACACTTTTGGTAAAACACAATTTTGTATAATAAGATTTTAGTTAATACCTTGGTACCTGTATGTACCGACAAATATAATAATAAAATGTTATATATATAAATAAGTAAAATGTTATATTATGATTGTGGGTGTGTATGAATGAAGTGTATGTCTGTGTGTGTGGGTTGGCGTGTAAGTGTAGGAGACGTGGGCTGCGCAACGGCGCTATTGAGCGAGTGCGAGCGTATATGTGTGTTTGGTACTATTGTATCTAGTATACTGAGATCGAGTATCTTTAATAGCGTTGATTTCATTATTGACGTGTTCATGCTTTCTGCATAGTTTTCACCTTGCGGATTAAAATGCTTGAATTAAAATGCATTCACTGACGAGAAAACTTGAATAGTATCCAAATCTAAAGAAAAGCGGCGATAGCCCAGTGGTGTACGTAACGGAATGCCGAGACGATGGTCTCGGGTTCGATCCCTAGGTACCCCGGGCACACACCTCTGACTTTTCGAAGTTATGTGTGTATTAAAAACGTTAATTATCGCTCGCTTAATAATGTGCCCGGTAGATGGCAATAGGCTCGCCCCCTATTACATTGGGACCTAAACATAACTGGCGAAAAGTGGGTGTAATACACCTCTGCCTACCCCTTCGGGGAAAAAAAAGGCGTGAAGTTATGTTATGTTATGTTATCCAAATCTGACGAATGCTTGCGCGCCGTTCGCTTTTGCCAGATTTGGACTTCAATCCTTGACTGGTAAAAATCGACACGAATTGCGTAAATTGCTTTATAATTCACCTTTGGAAGAGTAAACAAAATATTATATTATAGGTATATTACCTATAACAAAAATATTTCATAATATTCATAATCTATATAAATTACTGAAATGTTTGTACGTGTATAACTTCCAAACTTCGGCACCAAATTGAATAAATCTTTATTTTATGTGATCTTTAATAAATCGTTTAAAAAATAAACAAGTGATAAAAAAGAAAATATACTTAGCGGTACAGGTTTGTCGAAGTATATTATACAATGATTTCATTAATGCCTAGTTTGACCAAAATTAGGGTCTCATCCCATCTAATTTGTTTTCAAATCAACGCACACAACACTGTGTGTATTAGTTCCATGAACCCAATCAAATAACACGATGTTAGTCGAGTTAATGTTGTATGCATGGAATTATTGCTGAATATTGTACCGTTAATGAGTCCACTTCAATGAAGCTACAAAGCAGTTTTGAACAACTGTTGCTTTTCATTTAAATAACTAAAGTATTATTTGTATTCATACCTTGAGAAGAACTGTTTTTCGACCTCATCTCAAGAAAATATGTTATGGGAACCAGCGTATCGTACTACATGAACACTTTTGAATAGGTTCATTCGAAAGGGCGTCTTCAAAACAGTTGTATGAAGGAAGAAATAATGCAATTGGTATTGCGTGAACAATTCACTCGAATGGAGAGTCAAGCATACCATGATGGGCATCAATATTTTTTAGTAGAACAGGCATCCTTAGAACAGTTGGATAATAGAAACAAAGAATCGAATCAAATGTATTTTGTAAATGAGTACTTCAAAGAATCTTGGCGAATGATATTGTAAAACACAAAAAGGGTCACAAAAATTATAAATTCAAGAAAAAATAATATGGTATTTTCTAGAAAACGAGCATTAAATTTATTCTAACACTAATTTACTTGTAAGATGTAATCACAACATCTTAATATAAAAAAATCCTTGCGTTACTGACTGACTGACAGACACGCTACAGCCGAAACTATTGGGCGCAGGAAGCTGAAATTTGGCATGTATGTTCCTTGGGGACCGTAGGGGTGCACTAAGAAGGGATTTCCCGAAATTCCCACGGGATCGGGCAAAACGGGTAAATTTAAAAAAAATGCAGGCGTAGCTGCTGGCGTCCTCTAGTTACGTATAAATTCTTAATATCTAAATGTTCTTAATTATACAGTTAACCACTTTGAACGATGAAATAAACGCAGCCCAGTACTACTTAATCTATTTTAGTGGCTAAATAAATTGTTCTAGTTGCCTAATCTGCTATTAAGCTAATGTTTCATTACTGAACCTTTTTATATAAGGGGTCGGGTGCCCTTGAAAACCCTATTGTAGTCCCCTTGATGTAAAGTGACTGACTCCAAGCTTAATGGACCTGGAGTTTCTACGTATATTTTAGTTATGTGGGTGTTATTTTGCTGTAATTATGTGAAACGGAAATTTGAATGGACCTTAATGCGTTTAAAACTGTTAACTTAACAGAGAACATGGCCTGATTAAGATTCCTAATATTTACAGTGAACAAACTTTAAATATAACAAATTTTGAATATAAGAATAAATGCGAATAAAAGAGATATTTATACCTTTTCATAGTCTGCTTAGCCTCTGAAGTCATTGACTTTATGTGGTCTGATTAAAGGATAGGTAAGCAACGGCGTAAATTTTGGCCGCCAAACTTTTACTTTACCACTTTTCATGTTTCTAGGACGGTTGTCAAAACAAACTTTTCCAGGTTACCAAAATTCAAGATATTTTCTTTTAATATCTTTTTATTTAGGAGGTTTTCACTAAATTAAGGTCACGTTAGCTCCATCATACCCTTAACTATCTTAGTAATATATATTTAAACTTAAACTTATCTTATAAAGTAATTACAAAAAAAAAACAAGATAAAGTTTTCACAATCCACATGTCTAAAACAGGTAAATATACATTAATTTTGTACAGTACGTATTATCGAGTTTATTGTTTTATTTGCCGTAGATACGTCTTTCACGTCGTTTAAGTAAATTTGAATAAACGTATTTCTAATCATTTAGGCAAATTTTGTATTTTATAGGTAACAACGTCGTGGCCTACAAATAATTTACATGAATGTTGTGCCTATGAACATTTATTTATTGCATGCATAAATATCTCATGATTATAAAACGATGATTTCTAATAACATATACCCCTTTGAACTGAATTCGAGGAACTCACATCAAAAGCAGGTTTCCCCGAATGTTGAAATTAAATTTAATATCTCGACAAAGTAACAAATTTTGTTGATGGTAGTATTATGTTCCCAATAAATAGACATTTACACAGCTCAAACAATATTTAATATATCATAAATATTAAAGGAAATAAATTCAAAATACCTGTAGTAGTAGTATTTGTTCTTACTGTAACATTACAATGAATTTAGGATATTATAAAATTGTTTATAGCAAAATATCACACACCTTTCGCATACTGTATAAACCGAACCTAAAGTCTGATTCATCGAACTTAATATCCTTCGGAATAGAATAGAATAGAATACTTTTATTTGTAAACATAGGTAGTAAGAGATGGTACATTTATATAAGGTTTCGCTATATTTTGCCATGTGGCGTACAAATATTTTGTCTTATAACAACTCTAAAAACATGCCTTGTACTCTTTCTTACAATACAATTAGGTAACATCAATTAGGTATTAGGTTAATTTAATATTCAGAATTAATACTGATTAGGCTTATTTGATAATTCAATGATACCTACCTGTTAATGTCAACCCTTGTTAAAACATATTATGATAAAATTAAATTAAGATAATAATAAAATAAGGAAATGTCAATTAACTCTTCAGCATCATAATAAAATAAAGATATGTCAAATATTAATGTCAGAACAAATATTGCCACCTGAGAAAGCATAGATTATCACAATGTTGCAATTTCAAAAATAAAATTGAGTCAAAAGACATGCCGATCTGAGTAATTATGTCAAATTTGATAATTACAATTTCAATAAACTAATATAATTTGTAAATAGTAATATAATTTATTCATAAATTAAATAGTAATAAAATTATATAAAATTATAACCCAATTTAAATAATAATGTCAATAATTTCATCTAATTCAAAAAAATAGAAAAAAATACAGATAGAATAGTATTTCTAGTATAGTTAATCGGATATATCAGAAAGGTAATGATTTAAGATTTATCATTTAAGTAATCAGTAACCGTATAATAGCATTTCATAAGTATGTATGCCTTTAAGAGTTTTTTAAATTTGTTAATATTCTCAATGTCTAATATGTGTTTTGGTAGGTGGTTATAAATTTTGGGTGCCATGCCTGTAATGTTTTTATTGAAAATGTCCTTTTTGTGAGATTTCATGCAGACTTTATTTTAATGGCGTTCACTTTTTAAGTGGGTGTATAGATGTAGGTTTTCTTTTACATAGTTACAGATCTCGTAAAGGTAAATACATGGGAGGGTAAGTAGCTGAAGTTTTTGAAAATATGGTTTGCAGCTTTCAGTGCTTGGTATACCACATATTGCCCTGATGCATTTCTTCTGCGCTTTGAATGCTGCCTCTCTATCCGGGCAGTTCCCCCAAAAGATAATTCCGTAACGTAGGGTTGACGAAACTTGTCCGTGATATGCCGTTATCAGTGTACTTTGGGTTGTTACTTTTCTAAGATTATAGAGAGCGTAAGAACATTGACAGAGTTTTTTGCATATATTTTCTATGTGTACTTTCCAATTCATATTTTTATCAATCCAGACGCCTAAAAATTTTGTGCTATGAGTTTCCTGGATGGGTTTGTTGTTATATCTAATATCTAGCTTTTTGTTGTTTGTTTTTTGCTCAAAAGAAATGAAGTTGGTTTTATCTAGATTTATTCTTAGATTGTTCGCTATTAGCCAGGTTATTATATCCTTTAAATTGTTATTTATTTCTTTTTCAAGTGTCTCAATATGTTTGCATTTAAATTATATTGTAATGTCGTCAGCGAATAGGATCATGGGATTTGCAATAATTTTGGGCATGTCATTAATATATATATTAAATAATAATGGAGCAAGTACGCTGCCCTGTGGTACTCCATATACACAATTTTTCTGGCTGGAAGTATATATTTGTTCAGTTTTTGTGCGAGAGCAGATTCTATAGATGCAGGTATATTGTTTACGATTGGTAAGATATGATTGAACAAGTTTTAGTGCGTTGCCTCTAATTCCGTATCTTTCCAGTTTGTTTAAAAGTATTTCATGACTGACATGGTCGAAAGCCTTCGACATGTCCATGAATAACGCTACGACAGGAGTTCTGTTTTCCATGTTACTTAGTACATGGTCAACAAGAGGGTAAATAGCGGAATTAATATTTTTATTTTTTCTAAATCCGTGTTGTTCCTTTAATGTTGTTATTTTCTAAAAAGGAATATATACTTTTATGAATAACTTTCTCGATTATTTTGGAGAATACCGGAATCAATGCAATGGGTCTGTTATTACAGGGCTCTTGTCTGTCACCTTTTTTATACAGTGGCTTGATAACAGAAGTTTTTAATTTTTCTGGGTAGATAGCATTTTCAATGCAATCATTTATAATGCGGCTGAGTATTGGAGCAATTATTGAAGCGGTTTCTTTGAACACTTGGGTAGTTACCTCATCGTATCCGGCACTATTGGTGTTTTTGAGTGTATTAATTATTTTAACATATTGGGAGATTTTAATTTATATTCTTCTCCTTTAAATATTATTAATTACTATGAGTGTTTTCATATTGCGAGTTCACTCAGAGTAATGAAGTATTAAATTGTTCTGGTCGGCAATTGGATTTGATACTGAATACAGGTATCATTGGTGCGGTGACGGTATCGGCTGCAGACGTGTCTTTGGTGCAAGTGGATCCATACCACCCGCCGTTATCGGTGGGCGTGCGGTGCACGAGCACACACAGGGCTTGTGTCACTCATGCATTGCCTGAAAGCTCGCCAACTACAGGTACTGAAAGTTTACGGCCACAGTGGAACTTTTTTAAAGCCGACTTTCAATCTTTGTATCACGCTTTAACTACTGCGGATTGGAGCTCATTGTATGAAATACAAGACTTAGAGGAAGCACTTGATTTTTTTTACAGTAATTTAAATAACATTTTAGATCAATATGTTCCCAGGAAAAGGCCGTCTAAGGTTTGCCCAGGGAACAGGTACCCGGAATTTTACACAAGTGCCATAATAAAGGACTTAAATCTTAAAAGCAAGCTTCATAAAAAGTATAAGCAGACAAAGTTGGACAGCGATTACCGGAAATTCGCTGAGTGTAGAGCGCATATTAAAAAAGCAATCGAGTTGGCACATAGACAACATAATGATACTATTCAGAGTCGATTTGCAAAGGATCCAAAATCATTTTGGTAATATTTGAGAAACAGGAGGAGAACGGAGACTAGTGTACCAATAAAAAAAGATGGCAATACTTTAACTAACGACGAATGTGCAAGGCATTTCGCGAAGTACTTTGAGTCAGTTTACAGCAACTCACCACCACAATTGGATGCGGTGTTGGCACAGGCGTTGGTGGCACAACATGACGCATCGAGCGCACGCGTAAGTATTAACGCTCTGACTTTGAAGGAGGTAAGTGAAGCACTCGCTCGTCTCAAGCCAAAGCTTTCATCAGGCCCAGATGGTATACCTTCATTTCTTTTTAAGAATTGCGGTAGAGTATTGGTAGAACCTCTTTGCCATTTATTTAACATTAGTCTTAAAGTAGAGACTTTTCCAGTTCGATGGAAAGTCACCCGAGTTATACCAGTGCCTAAGGGTAAAGCAGGACCAGAAGTTAGTGGCTATAGACCAGTGGCAGTGTTGTCAACTCCGGCCAAGGTATTTGAGTCGGCTCTTCAGCGCAGTATGCAGGCACAGGTGCAAGCACTATTATCGGACGCTCAACACGGATTCCGTCCGGGGCGCAGTACGGCTACCAATCTTATTAATTTTATGTGCCAGGTAGTGCCTGCTGTCGATTCAGGGATTCAGGTGGACGCTGTCTATTTTGACTATAAAAAAACCTTCGACACTGTCGACAATGATATCTTGTTAAGTAAACTTGCTAAAATGGGATGCACACCACATTTGTTAGAATTCTTCGTAAGCTACATGAAAGATCGTCAGCAATACGTTGACTGCAGTGGATATGTATCTGATACATATTTTACTAGATCAGGTGTGAGTCAAGGCAGCAATTTGGGTTCGCTAGAATTCATCATAATGATAAACGATTTGCCCGAGGTAATAAAACATGCGACGTGTTTATTGTTTGCTGATGATCTTAAGTTGATGTTGGAAATTAATAATATTTCTGATTGTGAACATCTACAGGAGGATATAGATAGAGTAGTGGAATGGAGTCAGCAGAACAAACTCGTATTTAATGTATCCAAATGCTCTACAATGTCATTCACCCGCGTCCGTACCCCTATTACTTATGACTACAAGATAAGGACAGAACCGATGCAAAGAGTGTGGCAGGTAAAGGATTTGGGAGTTTGTATGACTCCTGAGTTGTCTTTTAGATATCACATAACCAAAATCTGCAAAAAAGCGTACAGAAACTTAGGATTCGTCCTTAGGCAATCACGGCACTTCACCAATCTGAGCACGTTAAGGGTTTTATACGATGCGCTTGTTAGGAGTCATCTCGAGCATGATGCTGTTATATGGGCTCCCCATGAAGCCAAATACAGCGTCATGCTTGAGAGAGTACAAAATAAGTTCACAAGATACTTATACATGAAAATGTATGGAGTATATCCATTTTATCCTTTAATGTACCCCACATTATTTGTGCTTGGAATGGTTGGGTACAACGAGTTGAGAGTGCGTCGCGAGTTTTCGTTGGCAATGTATGTGATCAAACTATTGCGGAACCAGGTGTGTAATCAGACGGTGCTGGGGCACCTGGGCCTCTGTGTACCCGACCGCTACGTATGGAGGAGACGACGTCCGCCCCTACTAGCTGTCCCGGTTGCCAGGACTAATATAATGGCGAAAGCGCCTCTAACCCGGTCAATCCGAGTAGTTAATGAAATAAGTAATAGAATAGACATATTCTCGTGTCATCTGAGTGAACTCGCAAAATTGATACTATATGTAATATCATATGATTGAGTATTGTGGTCCTGTATTATTATGCTTGGGTCTTAGGTTATGTTTAAGTATGTATAGTAGTAGTCCTGTAATGTTTAAGTAGTAATTGTGTTTTTCATTGCTTTTTAATTTTATTTATTATTATTATATGATTAGCTGTTTGTGTAATGTGTACTATAGTGTAGTTTGTGTGTATTCATTTGTTTTGTTTATATAAGTTGCTATAATTTGTTTTTATTTTTAACCCCACAATTGCATTGGGTAACCTGTAATAATTGTGTTGGAATGTGTGTAATAAATAAATAAATAAATAAATAAAAAAACAATGTCAAATGGAGTGGTAGGTGTCATAAAAAGTGAGTGAGCAACTGAAGGTATGGTGTATTTTTTTGTATTATTATTGCTCTTATTTGTCTGGATGTCGGTCAAGTTAATAAAATAGTTGTTGAAAGATTCTGCTATCTGCTTGGGTCGCTGTCCTGTTTGGGTCGGGGTATAAATATTCGGAAACCTTCCGAATATTTTATACCCCGACCCAAACAGGACAGATTAATTGGTGAAACGGCCACCCTCTATGAAAGTGAATGGGCTTCCTTGATTAGAAAACGTCTTAAGGTAATATTAGATGGGCCCCTATTTTTGGAAGTTCACACTTTGTAAGGTAGACTATCGGACAAAGATATGCAGTACAGAGCGTTATTAAACGATTTTAAACTTTCGCGATTAGTATACATTATACAAGGTTATATAGCGGGTCTTACTCGCGATAAATCTTATATTTAAGGCATAAATACCTCGGGTTTTTGCCAACGTTTCGGCTGACTTGCTTCAGCCGTGGTCGCGGCGCACAGTGTTATTATTGCCTCGAAAAACGGACATCACCTTTTTATTAACTTATCCGATAGAACAGGTTACTTCAAAAGTAAGAGTAAAATACCCATGTGACAATTTTGTCCTAATCTAGAGATATAATTTTTTTCTATAGTGTCCATGAAAACCATATAAATTGCAATAACTTTAGATCCAAACCCTTTTTGTTATGTCTTTGATTGCAAATACTTGATGCTTTACATAAGGTAAATTATCAAGCAAATGCTCAAATTTTATCGTTAACCGGTGGTGAGTAACATTGAATTTTACATATTTTCGA
Organism: Euclidia mi; assembly: GCA_944739405.2. NCBI lineage: Eukaryota > Metazoa > Arthropoda > Insecta > Lepidoptera > Erebidae > Euclidia > Euclidia mi. Next base: position 92,330,087 of record OX123187.2, on the reverse strand, counting down.
TTTTATTTTTTTTATGGGCTTATTTCATGGTATTTGGATTCAATATCGAGACAATGTGTTGCTTTGGCACTAAGAAGTACTGATTTAAAATATCATATGCAAATCTTAAGTTGTTTAGAATATACAGGTCTCTGAAATTTAGGCACTAGGGTTGGCACAACTCTTATATTTTCATGTTTTTTTTTAAATAATTACTTAATAATAGGACGTTCTACCGATACCGAGGGGGTCCACCCTCGTTTGGCTTAAGGCAAAACCCTGTACCTATACATATTGCCTGGAGGAACAGGGGTGAGGAGCCGCAAAAGACCCATGGCGCCACTTTGCCTCAACAGGACTTGACCCGACCTGTTGAGGGATGTCTGTCCGGGCTCCGACCGGCTGACTATAATAATGCTATGATAAAATAAAATCCAACATAAAATTTAAATCTACAAACAAAAATATTAATTTTTTGTGAAGTGATGACCCTAAAATCAGAATTATCAAAATAAACTTTAGAAGTTAATAACTCCTAGACAGCGTGAGATTTGGATTTGGTTTTTTTTCTCGAGATTGGTTGGGGTCTATATATAGTGCACCATAAATATGAAACCCAACTAAGCAAAACTATAACCATGAAAAATCTAAATCTAAAAACACAAAAATAGCATATTTCTTCATATCTGTACCAGTTAGTGCTCGTATGTATTTTTTAAATACCTTTAATATTGTTTTATTACACATAATAAAGAAAAGGGTAGAATAATGCGTATTTTTTTGTTATTCATTAATTTAGAAAAGCTAAAAAAATACAAAACTTTTTTTTACTCATGTTTGGTGTAAAATTGTCACACGGGTATTTTACTTTTACTTTTGAAGTAACCTGTTCTATCGAATAAGATAAAACGGGATGTCCGTTTTTCAAGAGAATAATAACACTGTGTGGCGGGACTGGTGAGCTCAGCGCCGTCCTTGTGTTGTGCGGGTTTTGGCACCTACCCTCACTGGATTTTTATTTTTGTTTTTAACCGCACTGTCGGTACCTCGACACACTACACTAATGACGTCTACACACTGTTGAGCTGTAATCATTGCGGCGCTGTTTACACTTATTGATGACTGGATTCCAAGTTGACAATACCTGTGGTTGATGTAGTTCTATCCAGTGGTTTGGTCCAGACTCCAATAAATGTTCAGCTATAGCGGACTTATTTACTTGTCGATTTTTCACAGCTGCGATATGTTCCTTGACCCTTTCCGCAATTGTTCGCTTGGTCTGTCCGATATAGGAGCTACCACAACTGCAATCGATCTTGTAGACGCCAGGTGTCTGAAAAGGAATGACATCCTTTGGGCTCCGCAGATTGTGTGCTATCTTGGAAAGCGGACTATATACAGTCTTAATGGAGTATTTCTTTAGTACTGTTCCAACTTTGTCCGTTACTCCTTTTAGGTAAGGCATGTAAGCTGGCACCCTGCTCACCTCAGGTTTACGGTCCCTCCTCTTCAGATGGTGTATCTCATTCTTGTGTCCGTTACGTCTAAGTACCTCCTGAACATGTGAGAGCTCACTGTTTAAGTGTTCAGGGTCACAGAGGTCATACGCGCTGTTCACTAGGGACGTCACAACGGATGCTAAGTGTCGCGGGTGATGATGCGAAAACGCGTTGAGATACCTATCAGTGTGTGTCGGTTTTCTGTATACAGTGTGTCCCAGGGTACCATTGTCTTTAACTGTCACTTTTACGTCAAGAAAGGACAACGATCTATCCACATCCATTTCAAATGTAAATCTGATGCTCGGATGTATGGAGTTTAATCTATGTGCGAATTTTTCTACGTCTTTCTTATTGCCCTTCATTATACAGAATACATCATCGACGTACCTTTTCCATAGCTTCACATTGGATGCCTGCATGTCTATGGATTCTTCGAAGTACTCCATCCAGATATTGGCTATTACCGGTGCTACTGGGCTACCCATAGCCACCCCGTCAATCTGGAGATAATGTTGTCCTCTGTATAAGAAGTAGTTTCCTTCTAAGCTATTCTTTAGCAGAACAGTGTATGCTTTAGATATACCGTTACATACCGTACGTCATTAGTGTAGTGTGTCGAGGTATGTCAGCCGAAACGTTGGCAAAAAACAGAGCGTTATTAGATGAAAGCATTTACAATCATTATTAACTGAGCTAAGCTAGGTTTGGAGAATATCGTTATACTTATGGGTCGCTATTTCCTCGCTTAGCTCCCTTGCTCATTTTTCTTTGATTTGCAGCCTTAGTACCAGAAATGCTTTGTCGATAAGATAAGCACTGCTTATGTGGCTTCGAAATGTATGACCGCTTTTAGATAGAGAACATTTTGTATTATAAATTCAGTTTGGGACATTTTATGGCTATTGCGCCGAGGTAATTTAAAAGAGCCCTATTATTTTATTAGATCGAATTTGCATTTACCCAATATCGTGTTGCGAATAGGTTATTGGTTAGAGCGAGGATATTAATAAGTTTAGGATACCAAATAATAAGGTGTATATGTAAGGTGTTATGTAGTGTGTATAATCTACTTGTTTTGAGAACATAATTAGATTTTAATGCGGATCTGAGCTTAATTCTTCAGATTCTGGTTCTCAACGTAAATTATTTTCAGAATACGAACACTTTCAAAGGGCTCTAGCATGTGTAAAAATTTTGTTTACTAGGATTTCTTTAAATACCTTCCATTTTGAAGACAAAAACCTTGACATAATACTATGTGCTATGTTAAAAATATTCGTCGAATATTGTAAACATATGTCAAAATATGTAACATCCACTCAAACACTAATATTTTGTTGGCAGTGCGCTAAGACACATCACGATAAATGGTTGATGTCGATGCTAAGTATATCGGTAATAAGATAGACTAGAAAACGTTTTCAAGCCATTGTCTTATTTCGAGATACTTTCTGATGCCATGTCATAAGTCATAAGTTATTTATTTCTTAACAAATATACATTTATGTTGAAAATAGGGTGCATAGGGTTCCCACCAAGAACTTAGGGTCCCGAGCCAACCTCACCTGCAAGTGGTGCACCTGCCGATCAACAGACGAGGCTCTGGCAAACAAAATATCCCGATAAGCGGCAATAGGCTCGCCACCTATTACGTGGGATCAAAACCCTGGCGAAATGTGGGCGTTTTATATGCCTCTGCCTACCCCTTCGGGGAAACAGGCGTGAGTCTATGTATGTATGTATGTTGAAAATATAGTTACAAGATTCTTAAACTAATACACATTTATACACACAATTATTAAACACTAAAAAATAAATACATTAATTACATTATTCATTGAATACCATTATAAATTATTACAAATAAAAACAATAAGAACAATAATAAAATATGAATCAACTAACAGAATAATTTTAATATTATTAAATTAAAACATTTTCGTCGTTTCTAAATTCATCTACGCTGTAATACCCTTTTTGCAATAAATACGCCTTCAGTTTGTTTTTAAAAATATTTGGGTTATAAATAATTTTAAATTCAGTAGGTAACTTATTATACAAACTGATAGACTGAAAACTACGACTATGCCGAACTACATTTTGAGGGTTCACGGGCAAAATATATTAAGCGACATCTTGGCCGATATTGAGTTATATACATATTCGGAATCGCTTTTCACTTTTTTGGCGCTTAAAACAATAGTAAATTTAGGCGCAGTTCGGAGAAGCTTTGATTGAAGCGACAACATTTTTTTACAATTTAAGAAAAAATGGACTTCATACAGGCGAAATATTTAGTGTTTTTGACTTGAGCTATTTTCCCCGGCATAAGTTTGGTAAGATAAGGTGTTTGAATCGTCTTGCCTGCGCCTAAAATATATACATACCGTCGCTTAAAGCATTTTGCTTGCACCTGAAATTCATACTTGATGTCGCTTAACACATTTAGCCTGCTGCTGAAATCTATACCTTTTGTCGCTTAAATCATTTACCATGTATCTGATATTAATAAACACAGGCGCTTAAACCATTTTCATATGTAATAAAAAATCTTTATACTCGGTGGTTGAATCCTTCTTCTTGAACTAAATTAATAAAGACTCGTCTCATCAGACATATTGTATTCTAAGTTGTGGAAGTTAAAACATTTTTACTCTACTGGAATTAGGAAATCTATATTCGTTAAGATAGTCAAAATTTTGAATAAATCGTTTATCCGTTGTCGGGTAAGACATATCGTTTCGGCGCCAGAGTCTTTGATTTAACTCACTGTGAGTAACGCGCGTGCCCCCGCGGTGCTTCAGTCGCCGTGAACCGTGAACGAGTATGGATATGGGTCGAAACTGGTTGGGAAGAGAAGGATTGGAGGTCTTGGCTAGAGGGATAACGTGGGCCTTGCCCCACAAGGACGGAAAGGAACCAGACTCAAGGGAAAAGTTAATGACGTGAGAGATCACCGGAAGTAGTTGGTCCAAGATGGTCATAACCATACGGCGGCTGATGTTGTCATGTCCCACGGCATTAGATTTAATGGAAAGGATTATCTTTTTGATATCATCCGAAGACTTTGGAGAAAATTGGAAAGATTGTTTTTTGTAAGTTGATTGGAAGATGTCTAGGTCGGGTAAGTTATTTAAATAGTTGACTGCCAGTCTGGTGATCCAATGGAGTGGGAGTGGTGAAATATTGGTTAATACCATCCAAACCAAGTGTCAGACGGAAGTCACACCGATGATGCTTGCCAAAAAGAGTTCCAAGGAACTTCCAGATATTGGCAGGCGATGAAGAAGTGATATTGCTGAGAATGTGTCGGCGTTTGGCATTTCGCACCATTTGATTACACCGATTCTTTGCAGATTTCAATAGCGCCCAGTTTTTCTCGCACCGGTCCCTTTTATATTTCCTAAACGCCCGATCCCTACGGCGCATTGCCATACGGACACCCGCCGTAAGGTGCTGGAGGATGCCTCAGTTTGACCTGCCTCACCGGGGCATGAACATCGTATAAACGACAAATCAAGCTATTAAAAAGAAATACTTTTTCGTCAACAGTGGAGGTAGAAAACATGTTGTCCCAATTTATCATGAAGTATCCTGAACGAGTTTGTTAACATCCATGCGACCAAAACAACGAATGTACCGGACTATAGGAGGGGATTTAGGAGGTTTTAAGCGTTAAGTAAGGAAAATAAGGTCATGACTGGAAAAAACCTTTTTTAATACATAGGCTGCACTAAAAGTATCGGGAATGGAATATTTCCACTGTTCCTGTCATATTAAAATCTTTTTAATTGAAATCTCCTTGGTTTTAAAAATCTAATACCATTTATTTAAAAAAAACAGATTCTCGGTCTTGTCACAAGGTTTTGTCAAACTTGTTTAGTCATTAAGAAAATGGAATTGACTCGAGAAAATTCAAGACCGATGATTAATTATGACTTTTGAAGTCGTTTAACACAAAAACAGTGTGTTGACCGGATGGTTTCTGCATTTGGTGATGAAGCCCTATCCAAAACCACAATTTATCGCTGGTTTGCTGAATTTCAACGTTGACGTGTCAAGCTCAGTGATGATCCCCGTCAAGGTCGTCCAAAAACTGTAGTCACCCAAGAAAACGTTGATGCTGTGGGTAAGCTGATTGCGGAAGATCGACATGTGACATACCGCGAGGATTCAGGCAACTTTAGACATTGGCATGAGTTAAATACAAATAATCTTGCATGAACAATTAGGTGTAAAAAAAGTTGTTTCCCGATGGATACAGCATTCGCTCTGTGAAGAGCAAAAAGCGGCTCGCGTTACTTGGTGCGTCAGAACTCTCGAAAGATTCCACGCAGGATCTTCCAATGCTGTTTACAACATCGTATCAGGTGACGAATCCTTTTTTTTTGTGTCGGGTTGGAAAATCCTCATGGAGTCCCTCCGCCCTGGGGGGGAAGGGCGAAGGGGACTGTCAGACTCTTACTGACTAAAAACCAACCCGTGTTCCTCATGTACCTGTGTGTCGGAGGGTAGGGTATCGCATAAACATTCCTCGCCACTCCCCGACGGGCATTGGCCCGCCAGATGGTCAGGCGGGCCCCAAACAAAACCCCCTTGGCGGCGGATGAAGGTGTTGGGCTCCGCCGCCAAAACACTCAGCGGCCGCAGAGGATAGGGAGGGCGGCAACGTAACACCGCATCTCCTCTTCCTCTGCGGCCCCACCGCGACGCAACGATGGTGCGCCCCCATTTGGTCGCGACCGACACGCCACTCCTCCCGCGACCGCGCCCGACTGGTGCGAGGGATAGAACAACTTTCCCTCGCACCCGCACCATTGGACGTCAAGCCCACGCGGAGCATCCCCTCCTGGATCCCTCTTAGCTTCACCGCGGGTGACCAATCCACGGTTACTGAGCCCCCCACCACGACAAGGTGGAGATCCTACGGAGGGGAGGTGACGAATCCTGGATATACGCGTACGAACCCTAAACAAAAAACAAGACACGAGTTTGGGTGTTCAAAAATGAGTTAAAGCCAACAAAAATTTTTCGTTCACGGAGTGTTGCAAAAAAAATGGTGGCCACGTTTGTCTCCAAAACCGGCCATGTTACGACTATTCCTCTTGAGGGACAAAGAACGGTTAATGCAGAACGGGATGCTAGCATTTGTTTGCCACAGGTCGTTTCTGAACTCCGTAAAGAGAACTGTAACCGCCGCATCATCCTCCATCACGACAATGCGAGTTCTCACACCGCGCACAGAACAAAACAGTTTTAGAGCAAGAAAAAATAGAATTATTAGACCTTCTGCAATACAGCGCCGACCTAAGCCCTAATGATTTCTATACTTTCCCTTAAATAAAGAATAAATTGCGTGGACAGAGATTTTCATCACCTGAAGAAGCTGTGGACGCCTACAAAACGGCCATTTTAGAGACCCCCACTTCCGAATGGAATGGTTGCTTCAATGATTGGTTCCATGGTATGGAAAAATGTGTCAAATTTCGCGGAGAATACTTCAAAAAGCAATAAAATACATTTTTAAATAGTAATGTTGTGTCACTTCCTTGATTCCCGAAATTTTCCGTATTAGTACCTGATTATTTTTAATGAAGAGAGGAAATCAAAAGGAAGAGAGGAAAATAATGATGTTATTTAGTTTTTCTCAATTAGAATTGATGTTTTTGTTACCTAATTTTTATTATTATTTTTAGAAAAGCCTTTTTTGTTGTTATCACCTCCTGTTATCTGAATATTTTTCAAATAGCGAAAATTGTGAAAGGATTCACTATTATAATAAAAACGACCACTTGTCTGATTTTAAATACGTATTTGTTTTATTTTAAAATTTCTTTCGATTTTTCATTTGTAGGAAATAAACAATAGTCCAAATTAATGTTGATCTAACCGCCAATCCTAATTACACATACAAATTAATTGTTATTTCAAACAATTTACTTTTAGAGAAAAGTGCTACATAAATCATTTTAATCTGCAACTACTTTATGATATTTCAATTGCTTAAACCGATTAGCCTGATTTTATTTTAGTATTCCAATGGTTGTTCATATATTTAGCCTTACACAAAATAACACCAGAGTGTCGCTTAAATCGTTTTTCCTATACCTGTATTGTGAAGTTTATGGCACTTATATCATTTAGCAGGTTTCTAAATAAAAGTAAACTGGAGTAATATTGTATCAAGCGACTTTTATTTCTATTAATTGTAGCTTAAAAGAAATGAAAACTATACTCAATTATGCAGCTTTTGTCATGGAAATCTACTTCGGTCGCTTTTTCGTTAATAACCTTATACTTTTTTTATAACGATTTTTTTTCGTAAAATTGAAACTTTAAAACGCTCTCCTGTAAAGTTTAAAAAATGTCGCTTAATACATTTTGCCCGTGAACCCTCGATTTAATTCTGGTTGAATAATATGCTGCAAATCCTTTCTGCGCGTACTTGCTCTGATTTCTCGTTCAGTATCAGTTTCATATTTGCCTAGATATTTGACTAGATTGCTCAATAGGACCAGGATATAGAGACACGGTACTGTTAGAATTTCAAGCTTAATGAAATATTCCCTACATGAATCCATTTGATTTAGTCTTAACATAGTCCTGATAGCTCTCTTTTGCATTACAAATGCTGAGTTTGTGTTGTAATTATAGTTGTTATTTCAATACTATATCTGAGTTTAGATTCGACTAAAGCGAAATATACAATCTTTAGCTGAGGCAACGTAATAATGTCCCTCAAGCTTCTGATAGCATAGCATGCTGAACTTACTGAATTTGTTACGGACAATATCTCCTCTTTCCATTTCAATAAGGCGTCTATATGTATCCCCAGAAATTTTACATTGTCGACCACTTCTACAGCGTTACCGCACGATTCTACATGTAGACTATCCCTGTTCCGTACCGTTGACCTAAACAATAAACATTTGTTTTATTTGACATTCAATAATAAATTATTTGTGCCAAACCAATTTTCAAATTATTTTAATATATTATTAGTTTTTGCTTCGAGTTCAGTTATATTACCAGCAGATATTATGGCGTTAGTATCATCAGCAAAAATGATGAATTTCGTCTCCGGTATTTGATTTTCTATAAAGCCCGTTAAGTCATTAAGGAACAGAATAAAAAATATTGGTCCCAAAACAGAGCCTTGTGGAACACCTCTAGTCACAGTCACCGGTTTAGACTTATCTATCCTTTCTCCACCATTTATGACTGTCTTAAGCTCTACATACTGACGCCTATTACTTAGATATGAACTGAACAGCTTCAATTCATTATTTCTTATACCGTAGTGTTCCAACTTTGCCAAAAGAATGCTATGATCGACAGTGTCGAAGGCCGAGCTAAGATCTAGGAATATTCCTGCTACCTTCTGCTTTGAATTTATACTGTAAACTACATAATCTATTAGAGCCCCAATAGCATCAACGGTTCCCAGTGATTTTTGGTAACCAAACTGTTGCAGATTTAAAATATTATTAGTTACCATATGGCTCAATAGGCGACCTTTAATAATTTTCTCAAAGAGCTTAGATATAGTTGGTAACAAAGAAATAGGCCTGTAATTTGCCGGATCAGTTTTAAAACCTTTCATAAAAATAGGGACTATCCTTGCGATTTAAATTGATCGGGAAACTGTCCTGACTCAATGCATTCATTGAAAAATAATGCTAAAGGATTTGCTAATATATCAATGTTCTCCTTTCTAACAGTTACAGGGATTTCATCATATCCAACAGAGGCTTTGTTAACCATTCTATTTACAATTTTTTCTATTTCTAACGGTGTGACCAATTCAAATACCATGCTGTTATTTATTCTATTAGTGCTTTCTGTTAAATATGTTATAGCTAATTTTTAGTCACAAGCATTTAAGCGCGCCTTATTAGTAAATTGCTTTAAAAAATATTAGCTACCTCTGATGCATCACTTGTTGCTTTGTTATTAAGCTTAATTGTAATCTGCTCATTATTTTGTTTTTTAATAGCATTACGATTTGAGTTGACCACTTTCCATATCTCTTTACAAGAGTCCAATGCTTGGTTCAATTGTGTCCTCTCTGTCGGCCCCTTTATATACCGGCCCTCCATCAGCGTTGGTGTCGGCGCGTTACCAAATAAGGGCAAAACTTACGAGCGCGGACGATGGCTTTCTCTGATTGGCCGAGCGTATGGGCGGTACTGTGACGCAACGCGGCAAGTACCGGACATACGTTACAATTTATTTTTGCACAATTAACAACCCTTCGGTATACTTTCATATATTGCGATATATATGTATTGCGATACTGTAGCAGCGAGTTATCACACCGTGCCTTACCTATGGTGTTTAAAAAGCGCTTGACTTTACTGGCTATACGTATTCCTTTAGTTAACCATTTAAGACGCTGGGTTTTATTAGTATTAACTTTAATTTTGATTTTTCTAAAAGTTGCTGCATGTATGGTTTTGAATTTATTTATAAAAGTGTTAATACCAGTGTTCCAGTTGCTCTCCAACAGTGATTTTCTAAAGATATTGTTATATTTTTCATTATATTTTCTTCTGTACACATAGACAAAATTCGGCTGCCTTCTAAGACTATTGTTTTGTAACACTAAATTACTAAAAATACCTGCATGTCCGTCTGACAACCCATTGTGCTCAATGTATGCATTTTGTATACATTGAGCGTAGCGTGTGAGGTGTCAGGTAAATTTGTTAAGAAATTGTCTAAGCAGGTTTCTGACTTATTTCTAATAAAAGTTGGCGAGTTTATCAAATGCCTGAAGTTATAACACTTTAGAAGTGACAAGAACGACTTTGACCTAACATCATTTTTTAAAAGATTAACATTAAAGTCACCACATATTATGCATAATTTATTGAAAAAATACTGTAACATCTTTTCTAATCTTTCCATAAAATCATCAAAATTGTTGCTGTTAGGTGTTCTATAGCAGCAAACAATGCACAAATTGGTTTCAATATCTTTAGCACCACATATTTCAAAACAATCCGTCTTATATAATTGTTTACATACTTGAAGTTCATCAATTTTTCTATTTTTAAGGGACATGATCAGTGACCCTCCTCTATGTTTTTTCAATCTAGTGTTATATGATACTAAATTATAATCAATCATATTAAATTGCTTTATTAATGTTGCATTGAGAAAATGCTCTGTGATACATATGAAAGTTAGTTTGCTAGTCAGTTCACTCAAATATATTTCCAGGTCATCTTTTTTACTGTAAATTCCACATACATTTTGATGAAAGATGGACACTATAGAATTACATTTATTGACGAAAAAAATTAGTACCAGGTTCTACTATTTTATGAAAATAATATGGATTTACCGTGTGGTTGACGGCATAGAATACAAGTGTCACCACCCCCTATTTTACCGTGGGTGTCGTAAGAGGCGACTTAGGGATAACACGATGCAAATACCATCTTTGTGTAGAGACGGAAAACTCGACATCAAACCCTATACGACTGCCTCGTTGGTCTCACGGCATAAATGTGCGCGTGGGATCGGGAGGTCCCGGGTTCGATTCCTAGGTCGGGCAGTGTTATTGGGTTTTGCTGTCACGAAATTCTCAGTAGCAGCACGGAGTCTGCAAAATGTGCCCGGTACGGCAAAAGGCTCGCCCCTTATTACGTGGGACTAAAGTATATCTGGCGAAAAGTGGGTGTAGAAATACACCTCTGCCTACCCCTTCGAGGATAAAAGGCGTGACGATATGTATGTATGTTGTGCCACGTTTGTTTTGCGAAGGAGAACTTAATATAATATTACACCTATCTGTAATATTCCTTCTAACACTGATGCTTGCATCACACTTCATCTTAGAGAAATAGTAAGGTATGGTACCTCGTTTATATGTCTTTTCTTTGTTATATAATAAACAATGTTTGGGTATTGCACAATTTTTCTTTAACTTATTTTTATTAAAATTGAGGAATCTCTGTTCATATTTAAAAATATTAAAGCATCTATTGTTCATATCTATGTTTTCAAAAAATATCAAAGTTATTTTTAATGTCTAAATCTAATAAATTAACAAACCTGACATAATTAAAATTTTTACATATAAGTTTTAAAGTCTCATTAAGTTTACTCTCATTTAAATGAATGTTATTGTAAATACCTAACACAAAAATGCTACAGTTTGCTAATATTTTTAGTGTGGCGCTTAGCTGCACCATAACATGAAATGGGTTTGAATCATGTTCACCAACAGACAAAATAAAGATGTCATCAGTGGTAAATTTTATTTCTGTACACACCTTCAAAATATATTTAGATGTAGCTTGCGGTTTTGAGATGGCCATGTACTTGTAGATTCCATCACTGTATGTTGTTAACTTTGAGGCCAGGCCAACACATTGTTGTCCTCCTATAATGTACACATTTCTCTGTTGCATGGATGAATTATGTTGGCCGGAGTTGCAGCTTTCCATGATGTAATTTGTGTTCTCCACAAGTTCACTCTGCTGAGTTTCAGTACCATTTTCTACAACAAGTGGCTCCATCTGTGATTCTTGTACTGACTGCTGAATGCCGCAATATTGTTTAATTGCCTCAGACGTTGCTGGCTGTATAATACACTCCTGGACTTCCTGGTCGGTAGAAATACCCTTAGGGTTTTCAATTGTATTTTTGTACAGGTTATTCAGGTGTTTCAACTGACATTTTCTTTTATTTGGTGAATTTTTTGGTGATAACGCCGGACTAGTCGCAATTTTTTTGTAGAGAGCATTTTTTCTTAGGAGATGTTCATTTTCTTTTGTTAATTTAATTTTCTAAAGTTAATATATCTATTTCTGCATTAGCACTGCATAACTTCACGGTAAGGTCCTCAATTCGTTTCTTTAAAATAGTAATTATGTCATCGTCTTCGTCGTCCGATATTGAAGGGACGCTGTGCATAGTGCCATCTAACGTTTCATTTGCCGAACTAACATCGACGTCCTTATGCGTATGAGACTGTGTGCGCGCACGCCGCGATACACGGCGCCACCGGTGACCATCTCTCCGGAGAGGTTCCCCTCACCCCCCCAGATGGCCGAGAAGAGGCAGGCAATTTTTACAACGCCGCCCTTCAGCCTAACCAGCACGACCTTGGTCTCACCCATGGAGACTGGGCCGTCCTACGCCGCCGTTGCCACCGTGACCACAGCGGGTGCGTCCACCTCTGTCGCACCTACTGCCGTCAGCACTGCCGCAGCACCGCTACCTACTCCAGTGGCTACCACCACCACCGCCACTGTGACGACAACCACCACACCCGCTCCTGCGAAGGCCAGGTACCCGCCACTCGTGGTCGAGGTACTACCGGACTGGCCGACGCACCTCAAGGAGCTCAAAATGCGGCTTGGGTACACGCCGAACAGCCGCGCGTACGGAAAAGGCATCCGATTCATGCCGAAGTCGGAGGCCGAATACCGGACCACCCAACGCTACCTCACACAGCTGGAGAAGGAGACCAGGATATGCTGGTACTGTTACTCCCTCCCAGCCGAGCAGAGTGTGAAGGTGGCAATACGAGGCCTGCCTTCAAACACCGACCCCGGGGACATCGAGAGGGAACTCCGGGTGCTCGGGTACATCCCGGAGTACGTCCGCGCCATACGGGCGCGCACCGGCCGTCCCGGCTGCCTGTTCCACGCGCAGCTGCAGCGGACCCCAGACATCACGCCGGGCATATATGACATCACAGAGTTACTCTGTATGCCCGGCGTCAAAATTGAATCATGGCGCGGCAAGAAAGGCCCCGCGCAGTGCCATAGATGCCAGCTGTTCCGGCACTCATCGCACAACTGCCACAGGCCCCCTGCCTGTGTGCGCTGCGGAGAGGAACACGCCGCGAAGGACTGTCCACGCCCACTTGAGGCGCCACCCACCTGCGCGAACTGCGGAGGTGCACACACGGCGAACAACGTTGCCTGCCCGGTGTTCCGCAAGGAGGCGCGGAACCAACGAGCCGGCACTGTTGCTCGCACTTCTGCAGCTATGGCAAAAACAGCTACTGTCGCTGCCGAAGAAAACGCCCCCGGTTCTCTTATGGCCGCTGCTAACCCTGCTCAGGCGGCAGCCGGTAAGAAGAGGAGGAGGCGAAGGAGACCCCGCAGTAAGTCTGCTGCGACATCCACGCAGCAGACCAAGAAGAAGGAGCAGTCTACTGCACCTGTGGTCGCTGCCCCCTCAAGGGGGACGAAGGCGAAGCAGGCTGCAGCGACAGCGCCGGTGCCAACCACGCTGGCGCCGCCACGAGTAGACCCGGTGATCACCATGGCCATCGGCGCGCTCAACGCCGTGCTACAGGCCCTGCAGGACGGGCGGGATCCAGTCCCGCTCATCCTTAAATGCGTAGGCGAACTATGCGCTTATGGCCGCTAGTAGCCTACGCATTGTGTACTGGAACGCCGACGGAGTGTCCCCCGAGAAGACCAGGCTCTTAAGGTTGCTGCTCTCCCAGCGGCAGGTTGACATTACCCTCGTCAACGAGACGCACCTTAAGGCCAGTATCTCCTTCAAGATGCCAGGGTACCAATGTGTACCGAGAGGACCACATCTCTCCAGCTGGGACTGCGTACAGGGGATTAGCAGTCCTAGTGAAGAGAAGGATCGTCCACCAACCGCTGCCTGTACCAACGCTGCAGTCGTCGTACGCCCTTGGCGTAGAAGTCTGCATCGACAGCCGCCCCATCCGTGTGTTTGCTTTCTACAAGCCGCCCAACAACAGACTAGCGATGGCTGATGTTCACGCCCTGCTGGACTCGCCGAACGTGACCATAGTCGCGGGCGACTTCAACGCCAAACACACGGCCTGGAACTCCACCACCACTTGCCCTGACGGCGGCCGTCTACTGGACGATGCAGACCGCAACGGCTATGACGTGCTGGGGCCAGAAGTCCCCACGCACTATCCGTACCAGGCAGCTTTCATACCAGACGTCATCGACTTGACGGTCATCCGCGGCCTGCCGACCGCACCATCGATTGACGTCCTGGACGACCACCTCCTCTCGGATCACCAACCCGTACTCCTCACACTGTCGAGTGCTCCGGCTCGAACAGTAACGCCACCCTCTCGACACCGCCAGGATTGGCAAGCATTCGCCGACTACATGGCGAAGCACGCGCCCTATCACCGGATCGAGACCCACGCAGACGTCGACACACTCGCTGAGCAACTCAGCGCTGTGATCAACACAGCGCTTCGAGTCTCGCGTCTGGACGCTGCGTCGACACGCCGGCCTCCCCAACTCCCGGCCTACATCATGGCGATGATCGAAAGGAAGAGGAAGCTCAGACGCCAATGGCAACGCACCCGATGCCCGACCATGAAGTCCCAGCTCAACGCTCTGGCTGCGAAGATCTCAAGTGCACTGGAGACAGTCGCCACCGAGTCCGGGCATCGCACCATCGAGCGAGCAGGTGAAGACTGGTCAGGCATCCACCGCCTGTGCCGCCAACTCTCCGGGAAGCAACCTCCTATTAGGTCTCTCTTGGCTGGTGACGGTACTCCACGTTACCGCCCCGAGGACCTAGCGGAGATCTTTGCCGACCACCTGGAGACCCAGTTCCAGCCGAATCCAGCTTCCAACATGCAGCATTTAGAAGCTATCCAGCAGCGCCTGGAGTCATACTTCCAATCGCCGATAGCCCCCACGGAAGACCCAGTAGTCTTTTCCCCGGGTCAGGTGCAGCGAATGATTCGCCGCACCAAACTGCGGAAAGCCCCTGGTCCCGACCGGATCACCAACGAAACTCTGCGTCACCTACCTCCGCGAGCAATCGCGACGCTGACGCAGCTGTTCAACGGCATCCTCCGCACAAGCCACTTTCCCGCAGCATGGAGACTCGGCCGAGTCATAATGCTGCCTAAGCCCGGGAAGAACATACTGAAGCCCGAAAGCTATCGGCCCATCACGCTGCTGTCGACACTCTCGAAAGTCTTCGAGAAGCTTCTACTGCTGCATCTTGTACCACACATCCAGCCACGCGACGAGCAGTTCGGGTTCCGAGCCGAACACTCCACGACGCACCAGCTCGCGAGAGTACTGCACCACATGACGGTGGCCCTCAACAAGAGGGAGGGCCCTGTCGCAGTACTTCTTGATATGGAGAAGGCGTTCGATCGCGTCTGACACGCCGGCCTGGTCTACAAGCTGTCCACGTCTACTACTCCCCGCCGAGTAGTCAAGACTGTGGCCACCTTTCTTCAGGACAGGCGCTTTCAAGTGACAGTTGACGGCGTCCTGTCAACAGAGCGCCCCATCAGAGCCGGCGTCCCTCAAGGGAGTTGCCTATCGCCCGTGTGCTACAGCAGGTACACGGACGATATCCCCGTCGCTGGAGGCGCCATGCTGGCGCTGTACGCAGACGACGCTGCCTATATCACCACCTCTCTTAACCCCGTTCACGCGGCGGTTAAGATGCAGCGCGCACTGGATGCACTCCCGCCCTGGCTGGAAGACTGGAGACTGACGGTCAACGTGGCGAAGACCCAGGCGATCTCCATGGGTGGACGGAGACTGCCCCCGCCTCTCACCATGCTCGGACACCACGTCGACTGGTCGCCGACGGTGAAATACCTAGGCGTGACCATAGACCGTCGTCTCACGGTGGCCCCACACATGAAGAACGTTGTTGGCCAAGCGCGAACCGCTCGAGCTCTCTTGCGTCCTGTCCTGGCGTCCGAACTTCCCCTCCATGCGAAGCTGGCCGTCTACAAGGCATACATCCGCACCCGCCTTACCTATGCCTCCCCAGCGTGGTATGCGCTGACTGCGGAGACTCTCCGCAAACGGCTGCGTGCGCAGCAGTCGCTCGCCCTACGCGCCGTTGTAGACGCCCCTCGCTACGTGAGGAACGACGTCATCTCCAGGGACCTTCGCATAAAGAGCCTCGACGACTTCGTCGGTCGCCTGAGCGCCAACATGTTTGCCCGCGCTGACGGGTTATCCTTCCGCCACCTGCGGGAGCTGGCGCCCTACCATCGGCGCCCACCGGACCGACCACTGCCGCGGGACCTGATCCCCGCAGCAACCACACCGGACTGACTCCAGCTCGCTCACGTGGGCTGACGGGCGCTTGTCGGGAGCCTCCCCGGGCAAGCTCGACCTCGCCAACGTAAGCGAAGCCCCCACCGAACAAGCCGCCGCTGGCTCGTAGACCGCTCACCGGACGTTCCCCTCTTGGGAATACTGCCGGTGGGGTCAGGTTTCGCTAGCGGGGTGTGCTTCACGCCGCTAGCGAAACCTGACCCCAACGCGGACAAGACGCCCGGACATGACTTCAGTGGCAACGACCACAACCCCGTGACCCGCCTGCAGTTGCAGGCGGCGGCTGACACCACTGTAACAGCACACCACCTGTAGCAGTTTCCCCCCGGTTCCCCTAGGGGAATCGTGAGAAGACCCATCGATACTGTGTGCGCGCACGCCTGAATGTAATGTTGCCGGCTTGGTTCATAGTTGGATCCAGTGCCACTAGATGGCGTTATTTATGTGTACAGTACTTGTACCAAACTTGGTGTTCTGTCAGTATTGTGTAGTTCTCCTAGATGTCGTTGTTCTGGATAAACAAAAAGTGCGAGGGAGGTACGAATTTATATCAGTTCAAAGTTCAAATACTTCAAATAAAAATAACGATGTTTTTCTATGATCTCACTTAAGACCTCTTATGCACTGAATTTTATAGTATATATTGTAGATATGCTGTGTTGCAAGAATTGCTTACGGAGTTACACCAATGTTTATAATGTTTTCAAATCGTTATTTCACTTCAAATATTCCACAAAGTGTTTGACTTTCCACTTTAGTCCATATTAGTTATGAGTTATCACTTATCACAGTGTACTATTAACACAATCACACTATTATATATCTATTTTTCGATCTTTTAACTTAAGAACAGACTTAAATATGAACTAAAACTATTTAATAAGCATTTATAATTACGGAGCTAGTTTGTTTAGATGTTTACTTGTCAACGTCAAAGTGACAGATCATCACATGTGTATGTAAGCTACTCAATACTCATAAAACAAAATTTTTAAAACGTCTTGTCAATACTTTATGACTACTGGGGTGAACAGACAGCTAAATTATAAGATCCCATTATAATTTACTACGTAATGCTAAAACAAAATATTTTTACGCTTAAGGCTGGTTTTAGTCTTACGCTGATGGCACGCGCACCGTCAGCTCTGATGGCCGAGATATATGAACTTCTAGGAAGCGTTTTTGTATAACGCGTAGCTATCAGCGCGCACGGTGGTCAGCGCTGATAGCTACGCAGACGTACGCGTCGCGCGTCGGCCCCTCGTAGCTGTCAGCGCTGACGATCGCTCGAGCGTCTCTGCTTTCAGTGAGCGTTTTAGTGTCAAGCGGAGCCGATTTCATCAGCGCGTACAGTCATGGTGAATCACGAAGTGGAGTCGAGTTATCGATGAGGTACGCCTGAGGAAGAAATTGTGGGACGCATCCGATCCACTCTACAGTGACAGCTGTCACCGCAATGTAAACATTGTTTGCGTAATTAAATTTCTATAAATCATTAATTGCTTATCAGATTGTTTATAATGTAATCAGTTGGTGCCTAAGTGTATAAAAACCTATCGAATAAATATTTGCAGCAGTGTACGTGTAGCCAAATCGTAAAAACTACTTCCAATACTACTAACGGATTAACTTTTTCACTGCGATTTTTGTGAGGCTTGTGAGTTGTTGTCTGAGGAAATCGTGAGTACTTACCATATTCTACACTAATAAACACATGCTCACTATACAGAAGTGAGGTATAACAACGCAATTATAATTTAAAACCGTTGGAGAAAAATTGTTTTGAATCACATTGATATGACTAATAGCAAAGACCCATCTGACATTTCATCCGTAGTGTTGTGACATATGACCGATTAGTAACTAGAACCAGAGACAATAAAGCCGACCACTCATGTCGATATTGATCGAACTATTTTGGCATTGGTTTGAATTAGAAACATGTCATCTAAAATCAATAAAAATACTTCTAGCAGTGGCCGCAAGATGTCTACACTTGTACAGTGCTTCAAATGTAAAAAGTCTGTCGATATAAAGAATACGGCGTTATGTATGGTTTGCAAAAACAGATACGATCGGGACTGCGACGGTTATCCGGCACAAACATACCGAATGAAGGATGAGGAAGCCAAAAAGAAATGGCGATGCAAAGTATGCATAAAGCAAAAAAAGGGCAATAGCTCCGCTGACTTACCTTTAGGTGTTACTACGAGGAAAATGTATAAAATTAACTCCAAAACCAGACCATCCCACTCACCGCCAGAAACATCTAGCAATAGAATGATTATTCAATGTACTGACACAGCAAAACTCACGGTTCACGATATGCCTAGTCTGATGGATTCACAAGTACTTACTGATTTGGACGAGTCATATGAATCATATACCACACCCAATAAAATGTCAAAAAGCTTGGATACTACTATTAATGACATGTTATCTAATGCTGAAATGAAGGAAACTATATCTGAACTCACTTCTAAGCTATTAAGTACGGAAAATGAGCTAGAAAATGTAATTCTGCAAAATAACGACCTTAACAATCAGATACAAAGACTTAGTACAGAAATAAAAATGCTGAGATCGCTGTGTCATACTACCACAGCATTAGAATGTAGCCCGTACAAGAACTCCAGAGAGAAAGCTATTCTGCAGCTAAACTCATCGTCCACCCCTTCCTCGCTGTCAATGGCTTCAAACCTTGACCCTTGTACTAAAATCGCATCATCTTTAGCATTGCAGCGGGAAATAGTACAATTACAGCAACAACTCAAGGACGCAGAGCAGGAGATCACAGCACTCACTTTACAAATAGACAGCCTTACGAAATCCTTACATTCAGACGAAGCGACGGAAAAAGAACTCCAACATTCCTTTTTCTGTCATTCTACTGCTCACCAACAAAAATATGACGAACTGAGAAGAAAAATTTATATCTTCGGTACTCAACAATGCGTGGACCTGGCCGCTGCCATAACGCACTCCCGAGTGAACACGAAGCATGAGACGTATAGTGTCACCGCCGTAACGAGCCCAGGTACCCCAACTTGTGAAGTAATAAAAAACTGTCGAAATATCAAACTAAAGTCGAATGATAAACTCATATTATGTGTCGGTGAAAATGATTCTAATCTGAATTCTGTTATCACACAGCTTCAGAATTTATTGGGAACATTTCACCTAAACACTGTTTTTGTACTTAAGACCTTTTGGAATAATCAATTAGATGTGAATAAACTGAACAATAGGATTAAAAAAATGTGCAATGGCCGAGAGAATTGTCACTTTCTAGACTGCCAAAATTCTAAATTATATAATATTTGTAGATCTATTAACTTTTACATAGATAGCTGTGACTACAATGATAAATATCTTATTCCTAGTAATCTTAAAAAGCTAATGGCCGCTAACAAATCCAGTTTTAAATTAGATAAAAAGACAAGTGAGTTTAAAAAAGGGACGATTCCTTATTATTTTAAACGCCTGAAACCAGCAGATGTTGAACTCTCAGATATTGATATATTACCTAAAAAGCCTTATATGAAGCCGCAAAAGGGTACCATACCATTTTATTTCCCAGTAATTAATACAAGCAATACTTTTTTTCGAGCCTAATACTTATAATTCTGCAATATGTCATTTTAAAATAATGCATCAGAACATTGCCAGCGTTCTATTGAAGCGGGAATTGCTGGAGATAACAATAAAAGACTTACAAGAGACAGGAAACGCTCCTGACGTTATATGCCTCTCTGAAACATTCGTAAAAAAAGGATACGAAAATTATCTTAAAATCCACAGCTACAGTCTAGCTGCCAGCTATTGCAGGGATAAACAGAGAGGTGGAACTTGCATTCTGGTCAAAAGTGGTATGAATTTCAAAGAACTACTATTTGTTAAAAATCATGCTACTCAAAATACATTTGAAGCCTGTGGCATAGAAATAAGCTCCAATAAATTAATAATTATTTGCCTATATAGGACACCTCAATCTGACCCAACACAGTTTTTATCACGCCTAAATAATTTATTGGATGAAATAACAAACAAAAGTAAATTAAAACTACAATTGGTTATTACAGGAGACTTTAATATTAATACCTTAAAAAAAGGAACGATTACAAACGAATTACAAGATTTAGCATACAACTATAATTTGAAAATCCATATTGACGTGCCTACGCGAAAATTATCTTGTATTGATCAAGTATTGAGTAATATTCCAAATGCAACCGCAAAAGTACTACCACTTCTCCTCTCAGACCATGACACAGCACAAATGCTGAGTTTTCCGCTAAAACGTAACCTAAAAACAGTCGCAACATACTACATCTATAAAAGAGACTATAATTTACAAAACATTAATAAGTTTAGAGAATGCTTACAACAACTATCATGGTCAGATGTGTATATTGAGAAGGATGCCAATATAGCATTCAATAACTTCCATGAAATTATATGCATGTTTTACCGTCTGTGTTTCCCCAAAAACAGAATAAAGATAAGTTTTAACAAAACTCAAAAACAAAATTGGATAAGCAAGGGCCTAAAACAGAGTTGCAAAACTAAACGTGTTTTACGGTACAACTATTATAAAGACAAAAGTATACAAAATAAAATTAAATATACTAGATACAACACACTCCTAAAAAAATGTATTTACAGAGCAAAAAAGAATTCTAACATTAAATTTATCAATAAAAATGAAAACAAATGTAAAGCGACATGGACTATAATAAAAAATGAAATAAATGCACCAAATATGACAAATAGTATTGAAAATATAAAAATTAAAAATGACATTATTACGGATCCCTTTGAAATAGCTTCATCCTTTAATAATCACTTCACCAATCTGAATCTCAACCCAAAGCACAAAAAGGCCAGCTATAGTCAAAATTCTTGTGTAAACTCTATGTTCATCACACCTATGTCTGAACGTGAGGTTAAACAAGAGATAATGTCACTAAAAAACACAAATTCTGAAGGATATGATGAAATCAGTACACGAATCATAAAAACATGCGCTACTGAAATAATTGAAGTTCTTACGCATTTAATCAACCAATCGTTTTTACTAGGAACTTTCCCAGAGGCACTAAAGTTGGCAATTATTAAACCTCTTTTTAAAAAGGGAGATAAATGTGACATGAATAACTATCGGCCAATGACGCTTGTACCTGTCATACCCAAAATATATGAAAAGTGTATGCTTAAAAGATTGATTAGTTATTGCAATAAATGTAATATAATAAATAGAAATCTGTATGGCTTTCAAAAACATAAATCAACGACTTTAGCAATGTTTGCCTTGTTCAGAGCTATATTGACGGGCATCAATGAGAACAATTATACTACAGGCCTATTTTTTGATCTAACAAAAGCTTTTGATCTGGTTACGCACGACATCTTACTTGAAAAGCTTGAAAAACTAGGGATCAGGGGACTAGCACTACAATGGATATCCTCTTATCTAACTAATCGACAACAACGGGTTATCATTTCCAGATTAGATAAAAATAGAGATATGTCGCAGTACATATCAGAATACACAGGGATCAAACACGGTGTCCCACAAGGGAGCGTGTTAGGACCGGTTTTGTTTCTTCTATATTTAAATGACATAATTGACATAACGAATCATAAGTCTGTATTATTTGCAGATGATATTTCCATTATAGTGACATCAAATAAAAATAAATATAATATCCATAATCATGAAACTGACATAAACAATACCATTGACAAACTTACTGACTGGCTCGACTTAAACAATTTGATAATTAATCTTGACAAATCATTTTGTATCCAATTTAATAAATCTAATAATAGTATATATGACATTAAACTAAATATACCAAAGATAAAACAAGTAAGTCAAACAAAATTCCTAGGATTGATAATAGACGAAGACATGAACTGGAAGGCACAGCTTGACAATGTATCTGGTAGAATAAATAAATTTGTTTATGCTCTAAAGCAAATTAGAAACATAACTAATATCAAAACAGCACTGATATCTTACCATGCTTATATAGAATCAGTTCTACGTTATGGTCTTATTATGTGGGGCAATAGCACTGATATAAATAGAGGATTTGTGGCGCAAAAAAAATGTATTAGGGCTATGTACGGCATTAAGTCAGATCAATCTTGTCAACCAATATTTAAAAAACTTGGTTTGTTACCGCTGCCATCGCTTTATATTTATGAAATATGTGTCTTTGTACATAAGCATAAACATTGTTTTGTAACGGCCAACGATGTAAACCCTCGAAACCGTCGAGATCCAAATCGATTGGTGCTAAATGATATTCCCAGATCAACCAAATATAATAAGAGTTGCCTAGCTATGTGTGTTCGCATGTATAATAAAATACCTAGCCAAATTAAACTCAGTAATATGCACTTGTTTAAAACTAAATTACACGCATGGCTAGTTGAGCACAATTTTTATAGTGTTAAGGCATTTTTAGAGAAGAAATTGCAAAATGTTACCTAGTGTTAATGTATGATGTTTATAAATAAATTTTAATATTATTAATGCATGCTATAAAACCGTAGCAAAACATGTGATCTAAATGTATAATGTACCATCCTCGAATACCATGTTTTATGCAAATAAATATATGAATATATGAATGAATACAAAAATAAAGATGCAAGAAACAAAGCGTTTCCATTAATCGTTCAATCGGTGGTATAGGCACCATTCGTTAGCTGCAATGGACCAGTTTATCCTGTATCTTTGCCAGTAATTCGTCAGAAGTTCTAGTTGACATTCGAAAGTTCTTTGAAAAGACAACTGGTCGTCGACTGTACAGTAAGACGGTCAGTACGATACTAAAACGAGACACGCTGAGCGTCAGCGCTGAAAAACTACGCGCTGAGCTAAGAGCGCTGACGGTGAGCGTGAGACTAAAATCAGCCTAAATATCTCGAAAAAATACCGATATAAAATATGCGATCCGATTTCAAGTCTAAATCAAATCTCGCATTCGTAGCGTATTGTCAGAACGTGCTACATTGGCCTTGTATTGCGCTACGTGTAGTGCTATATCGTAGCCGATATGGGACAGCTACGAACCACAATGTATGCCAAGTCCTAAATTTAGTTCTACCAAAATGTTGCGTGAATTTCTAAAACTAAAGTCTACAATCGCTGCATTTTAGGCGTTGGAGCCCTTTATGTAGGCTTTACAGTACGAGTATATCAATTTAAGGTTTTAAAAGGCTTTTATTTTTAAATCTACTGTTATATAAAATCCTTGCGTTACTGACTGACCGACCGAGAATATTCAGCTAAAACTACTTATTGGGCGCAAGAAGCTGAAATTTGTCATATATGTTCCTTGGACCCAGTCATTTCCTGAAATTCGCACGGGAGCAGGCAAAAACAGAGAAATAAAAAGAAACCGTGCGGGCATCCTCTATTCCATATAAAACTGAAAACTGCTATACAATTTAGCAATTATTTCTTATCGTGGCTTTTAAGTTCGATACACGTACGAGAAAATAATGGTGCAATACACAATATTACTGATTGAGGGTGAAATATTTATAGAGGTTGAATGTTAATGAAGTACGCGGAATTTAAACCTTTAGGAAGAGAGAGAGAGAGATATTTTATTTTTCGATTCAAAAGTTAGGGAGACTATTGCCACAAAATCTATACTTGTTGCATATGAATGTAAGCTTCTCTGCTTATTAACTTTAGTAGTAAATTTGTTTGGATATCAGCACACCCATCAACATTGCGCTTTCAACAGTGCTTAAATATTGGATACTCGAAACAAAGGCACTTGGTACTCAGATATAATTTAAAACTAATGTATATTTGCTTCTAAGGCTATTGTACAGCCACTTGCAGATAAAACGTAAAGTTATTCGCCATCAATTCTGCAACGATGAGTAGTTCCACGTCTGTGTAAATGTGCCTCTAACTAGACGATAGTTCGGTTTTATAGTCATACATAATTCAGAATATTTTTGAATTTGTAATAATATTCATCAAGGAGCTGGGAACTAGAGCGTTGAGCTACAGTCGCGGGGTGAATGACCTAGGAATAGTTTCCTAGTTCTAGTACAAGGATGAATAGGGATTATTTGGGATTAGACTGTTCTTTTTTTTATAAATTATGGATTATAAAGCTCTTTTGGTAAAATTAGAGTTCAAATCCAATTCGTAATTTTTAGATAAAAGCTTTCTTAAAATAACTTTGTTTGATGCAAATTGTAATGAATAATTTTGAATTTTCGCGACTTTACATATAGTAATGTTTGGCGTAATACATACAATACACACCCGATACATATTATACATTACTATATGGAAATTGTAGTTTTAAGTTTGGTAGTTTTTTTACGATCGTTTATTGAATTTTTTTTTAGTACCTTGGTCATAGTCGTCTCAAAGAGAGTAAATTTGATGACCGTAAAAATTTGTGCGAATAAAATATCACAACATATTGGTGATCTTTTCCCAAAATCTATTCTACAGTATGAGTATTAATACTATTTGTTACTAGCAAAAATATACAATAGAACTTAACATAACACAGAGTTATTTTATTTGTGTAATTGTTTGATTTTTTTCCTTTTATTATAGTGTTGTAACACTTTTCTTTTAGTTTACGTGTTTCATAAAATACCTTAATCAGGTTTAATTAAAATATGCTGGTTGACTTTCGTGAGTCACTTATCCGCAGTTTACGGTTGAAAGTCAGTGTCTGACATAATTTTATGTCAGACGTATACTGAACCGTGACCTATTTTTTCCATATTCAAAATTAATGTGTATGTATTTTACTGTGTCGTGTATATGTATGTATATTTGATCCTTTTTTGTCCTTGTAGTGTATGTATGTATGGCAAAATAAAAACTTATTTCATTGCATTTCATTTCTTTTCATAGCTACTTCAAAGTGTTAAGTGTTAAGGCTGTAAAAATTTTATCATCAATTTTAAAAGTCCAAAACTTGTCCAGTTTCAGTAGCTATCATTCCCCCACAACAATTAAATTATAAGAAGAAGGATACAAATTTAACAACAATTAGAACAAATTTTAAATCTAAATAGCTCTATAATTGCTGGGGCAATTTCTATTACAACTTTGTATTCAAATGCTTTGGAATCTGATAAATTTAATTTTTGGTAGCTGTACCTTAAATTTATTTTAAGCAAGTAATATAAGCTTGCGGCAACGAAATATGCATGCCAAAACTAGATACAATTTATTACGATTAACTTGACAACATTTTACGATTTTTTTGATAAGTAACATTTTGATACAGTTATACAAGCTTATTTTTTGCAGGTTATCCTGCTGCAATAAAAAAATTACTGCAACGTTAATTTTTTATTGTTTTAGAAGGGGGTCTGATGGGTATTACATTAAATCTTTGTTTGGAGGGAATGCATGTTATATTAATCAAACTAATGTTTATAATATTAATTAAATATGCACTTACACAACTAAGTTAGTATTGTATAAAATTAAAACCGGATTTAATTTATCATACTCTTCACCAAATCAGTAAATGTTGATACGAGAGCTTCTGAACACATTTACTTGGTTAGTTCAAGTACTTCAATTATTTGCCCAGTACCACATTACAATATTTCTAACTAAATATATGTAATTTACTCACTACATAATAGGCAAGATCACACAGAGTATTGTCCCGTATCAACCACAACATTCAGCGCAGCATTAAGCAGCAAAGCACCCACTTAAACAATCCAAACAGCTAATTCAAACCTCAAACATAGATTCACCCCCCCCCCCCTCCTCCGCTCGACGCGCTACCGATCGGACGTGTTCGTGTACTCTCTATGTTAAAAAATACTTTCAAACGTAAATAACAAGTATTATTCGGTTAACTTATGCTACAAAGTACAATACCATCACAGCAAACACAAATAACAAGTGAACAATCGATAAAGTGCGTGAAAACTATACAATAACAACATTCAAAGTTTTAAAAAAGTTGTGAAGTGTTTATAATAATCGTTAAATGCAGTGTATCGGACTATGACACTACCCGCATGGCCGAAAAAAGTGAGCGACAGCGAATTTGTCACACAGTATACGACAACTACCAAGCGAACGCTAATTTCGCCGTCCCAAGTAACTTACCTCGTAGCTGAGTGGTTTAAGACTGTGGCCAACATGGTGGTATCATTGTGGTCGAGGTTTTAAATTCCACCTATCTGCGAAACACTTTTTGAGATTGTTCTTCAACTATTTCAACTAAATCAATAGACGATATATCAAAATTGCTGAGAACGCCACCAAACCAAAAAAATACACCTTCACGTTCTGAGTCTGACTTACAAAAATTATACGCCACCGAAGAGCTCGGTAATGATGTAAACATTACCCAAAGATCAAAACGGCGTCGTCAATCAGACGAAACCACGAATGATAACTTAGCTGACTTTAAAAAAGAAATAATGGATATGTTGCAAAGTATGATATCTGAACAAAATACGCGTATGGACAACTTAGAGAATCATATTATTGAGATTAAAGTAATCAACACGAAGATAAAAGGAACAAATATTGAAATAGAAACGTCTATGACTTATATTACTGATCAGTTAACTTCGCTGGAAATAAAAATTAACTCGCTCGAGAAAGAGCGAATGTCAACATTGACAAAGATAAACACACTCGAAGAGAAGTTGGAGGCCTTTGACCGTTCAATGGTAAAAACTACTATCGAGCTTCGCAACGTTCCTAAAAGGCCAAACGAAACAAAGGAGATGCTATATAATTCCGTACAAAAACTAGCTAACCAATTAGATATTAACATACAAACATCTGATATACGGGATCACAGAGTACATTTAATATAGGGAGAAAGAGATGCCAGTCAGCTAATACTCTAGTAGCGACATCTACCGAGTTGTTTTGTAAACACGAAACTCTATATACGTAAGTATTATAGGTTGATACAATATATATTTATGCACTTTTATATTAAATTTGTAATTATAGATGTTTTGTGATTTTTCGTTATGGTTTTTATAAGGTAAACCTTAAAAAAACCATAACGAAAAATCACAAAACAACAATATTATTACATTATTGAGTTAGGAAAAATGAAATAATAAAATCATTTCTTATTTTTTATTTTTCTTTTACTGTAGTAATCATTTGCCATTCTCTGAATTTCATTAGCAATGTCGAAATCGGTTCTTTTGCCATTTAATAATTTATTGGTGTCTCTGCAAAAATTAAAAATGAAAAACCTACAAGTTAAATCTTGGATAAAATCAATATTTTGCTTTTTATGCACTTCACAGTGCATAAAATCGTAATTAATGACAATGCATAAAATTGTTTTTATATAGGTTTTTAATTGCTGCATTGTGCAATCAAAATTAATAATATTTATTATTGTGTCTTGCATACACGAGAAGCATTCTATCAATGCATTGTTTGGGTATGCAAGACACTTTTGTCAGAGACACGTTCTCTTATTTTTATAAATGAACATGAGGTCGCACTATTAAAGTCAGCTGTACATATACTGCAATTTTTAAATACACCCATTTTCAACTATCTCAGGATGTAGCCAGTAATATATTCTAATTGCGCTTTAACCTTAATGTTTTTAATTTTTTCATTAAAATCTGTGAAATTTTCAATAGTATGATGCTCATGAATTGTTAAAGGAACAAGAGACTTTTTGTGTTGGTCTTTTATAAGAAATATTTTTTTAATAGATTTGAACATTTTGCAAGTATCCTCCTCACAATTAGATCCTGGAGAGGAGCTGCTTAAGTTAGCAACCAAAAGCGAAGCGAAAGCTGCTTCAAATTGTGCGCAAGTTGGTGAAATATTTCGCCCTCCATGGCTACGGATACATCCAAAGAAATTTTCCAATGGGTCCTGATTGAAGTGGCGAAGCCACACTGGGGTACTTTAAATTGTTCTGACAAAATATGCAGCAAGTATTGCATATTCTCAATAGTGCGTAACCAGTTTTTAATTGTTGGCATAGAACAAATTTGCCCAGACTTGCTAATAAATTTCATTGTTCTTATAATTTGTTTTGCCTTAATCCAAATATTGGTGTGTACTGATTTATGACTGCTTCTCGCAGCTCCCAAAAGTGGCTTTCCTTTTCTTTTTTCAAAGTTTTCTTGGCTGCCATTCATGGAGTCAAACAATTCGTCGAAAAATAATAATATTTCTGCTGTATCCCTGCACTCGGTTGCCAGTATCCCTTTATCTGCAAAAGAAAAGGGTTCTTAATTTGTTATAAAAGATCCATAATATTTGTCATGTTCTAATCTCAATGCTACTGTTGCAGATATTGGAAAATAAAAGCTATTTCAGTGCTACTCATGTATAATTTCCATCCCATGTAACATTTCTCTGTTTTGGTTATAAATATCCAAGAATATAACGATAATGATACAAAAGTAATGGTTTAGTACTATTAAAAGAAAAATAGGTATATAAAGTCTTGCCAGCCAAGTAACCCATGGTAGTAGCCACAGCACGACTAAACACTTGTGTCGCATGTTTCACCTTCATCTTCGGAATTTTTTCAAAGTACACATGATTTTCTGTTAATTTGGGCAGTAATCTAAGTCCCATGAAGCCCACATTTTCTTCATATAATTTAATGACATGTTCCCATTTGGCTATTTTTACATTCTCATCTTCGGTTTTATATATCAAATTCTTTTGGAGCAAATTATTGCGAATACCCTTCATAAGGTGTGGAGGGTCAAATAAAGGCACAATTATTTTTCCATCAACTTCGAATATGTCATGTCGTAATTCTAATCCTTGCCTAGCTTTTTCATTTTTTGTGTTATTAATTAAATGATTAATCGCACTCACATTTGTAGCGCCTTGGTCACACACTGTGGCAACTACATTAAAACCAATGGATTGTAATTTCTTAATAATTTCAAAAATCTGATTAGCCAAACATAATTTTGGTGTACTTCCATGACAAAATGTGTATGCTATAGCCTGTTTATAATTTTTTACCACACCACGAATCATGAAAACTAGAGCATGATCTGCAATTTTTTTATGTTTTTGTTGACCATCATCTACAAAACCCACTATAGTGTCTCTTCTTTTGTTATATTCCAGGTGAGGCATCAGAGACATCTCATCAAATAACAAAGTACACAACTTGTGGTCAGGCTTCATATATTTGGCATTTTTCTTTAATTGAGCAAATAATTATGTTATTATTAATGCCTGCCTTAAGGTCAGCTTTCCTTATCATTCTGCTCAGGGTGGTCGGCGCAGGCAAAACAAATATTTTTCTTAGCCATCTATAAGCCTTAGGACTCTTTTTATACAAGGCTATAGACATGATTTTTTCATCTTTTGTAAATCTTCTGCCCATTTTTTTCTTGGAGCTCTCCCGAAATTGCAAGAATGTGAAGATAGTCACCATTGTGGTAAAATTTTTAATGGACTTTAAAAATGTTGCATTTTGCCCTAAATTCATTGCTTGCTTAAGCCCGAATTTATACTTTTTATTCTCCAGTTGAAGTTTCTTAATATTTTGCACCATACAAGCTGTCTCATTCAATAACTTCTTTTTCTTTTCTGTCCGCAACACTGAAACATTAATAATTGTAGAATTATATCAGTATTTATTAGCAAATACAGATATCACATATAGAATAACATTGATGAAATGGATTAATCAAAACTTAATTTAACCTACTAGTTGCATTCAGCAAAATATATGATACAATAACATCAGGCGGCATGAAGTCAATTTGATGGGTCAAAAAAAAAAGCCATAAACTATTCCTCCTGGTAACTTATAATATAAATCCAGGAATAAGTAAGGGTAACAAATACTTAATGAAAATAATTATAAAGAAATTGAATGAGATATTACCAAATTCATTGTTACATATTTTCATAAAATGTAATTTTGTTACTAAAATTAATTCAACTAAATCTAATATCTATAGGGGATATTTAAATAAAAAAGGAAAAAAAACATTGCAGAGCTTTTGATAGATGAGCAAGCCTTGAACCTGCATTGTTTTGTGTCAATTCTGGGTTCTCTGTCAATTGGTTTATAGATGCATAAGATAGATTCAAATGAAATTAATCATCCTTTAGTAGAACCCAAGGTTAAAAATTTGTTGTTAAATTACAAATAAACTTACAATGGTATATATAGCATATGGTACAAATCATGAGTGTAATTTTATTTACCTTTATGATGAGATATTGTAAGTCGTTCACTTTCAGTGACTTGTCAAAATTGAGATGTTGAAGGTTGTTGCGGGTCAACTGTTACTGCTGTAAATGTAGGTTGGTTATGGATTTCGAGATTGTCATTTGTAATGTCACTTAGAGCCCTCCTTTCTCTAATAAGACCTGGAATGAAGGAATTAAAATGTAACAATGATTGTTTTCACAAGCATTCTGGGGTGATTTGTTTCATCATATCAGCCGAACAATGTTTTATCATTAATATATTAATGATGGGAGGAAACACACCACGCAAAGATTAACATTGCAAAGAAAGAGAAAACTCGAAATAATACCCTATAACAACCTACCTGGCCAGCATGGCATAGTAGGCCAAAACCTCCACAAGGAGAGGCTTAAGTCCAGCAGTGGACTGCAAAAGGCTGTTGATGGGTATGGCATTCCAAGCAATACATATAAATATTAGTCAACTAACCTGGCAGATGACGTGTAGGAATTGCATTTGCTGTTAACATTTTACTTCGGGTAAAAAATCGCTCTTCAAAATGAGTATGACACACTCTGCGGTTTTTAAAAATGTAGTCATTATCCAAAGCCAGTATATCGCCACCAATTCCATAGAGCCAGCTTCGGAATAGTTCAGGATGCAAGTTCGGTTTTAGAAAGACGTGAAGAATCACGTTGTCTTTTCCTGAAGAATTAAAATGATTTAAACAAACTTAAAATACACCAAACAAATTGTATCATTGACTTGATAGGTACTAACGGGTTTTGTTGCAGTTTGGAACACAACATTTAGAAGCCGACATGATGTCGGAAGTCCTTGATGCTTTGCCGGTTGTCGTAAAATCGAAGAATTGTCGGTGTCCGTATGTATAAGCCAAGTCGTATTTAAAAGAAACAATCGCCAGAGTCCATAAAAACGCGCCAAGTAGTTTAAAAAAATCGATAACACAGAAAGTAAACATTCAGTAACCAAAGCGGGAAACAGAATGAATGACAACTCAATGACATATCATAAAATTACTTGACAGTTGACAGCTGAAATCATTCCTATTCATGGAATGACTTTTC
Source organism: Euclidia mi (assembly GCA_944739405.2). NCBI lineage: Eukaryota > Metazoa > Arthropoda > Insecta > Lepidoptera > Erebidae > Euclidia > Euclidia mi. The sequence goes on along the minus strand of OX123187.2, from coordinate 92,298,246 downwards.
TTGATATCAGGTTCGTTTAGTTTTCAATGATGTAGCCAATTTTATATGCTGTAAATAAATTAAGATCATAATAGAACTAGTTTTGTAATTTTTTATTCATTTTGTTCAAGAAAAATGTAAACAAATTTTGTGAGTTCGATCTAAATATTCTGCTGAAAATGGAACGTTAACGTTGCTAGATTTATAAAAATCTGTTCTTAAATGTTACCAGTACAGAAAAGCAAAAAAAATATTTTTTACTATAATGCCATCCATTGGCTTGTAACGTAATTATATACTAGACGAGTGAATTTGGTACAAATGAAAATTTGTACTAAGTGAAAACACCGTGTACGGGATGCGCTACGCCAACCCTCGAGAAAGGAAAACCCTAATTCCACAATAGCAGTCGAGTTCACAAATACTCTTATAAAGAATAACTTTTTATCTGCTGTTAGGGCATACAACAAACTTCACTCTAACAACAAGTTGAGCTCAGCCAGCCTGGATATAGCACCTAATACTCCTGTTTTCATCGCAGAACAACTAACAACACACTCCAAGCGACTATTCTATCTGGCTCGAAGCTATGCTAAGTCAAATGGTTTCCACTACTGTTGGACGTCAAATGGGCGTGTAATGCTAAAGAAAGATCCAGATAGTCAAGCCATTATTATTAGAAGTGAATCACAGCTAAGTCAAATATCTTCAGGATATAGTTAATGACTAAATTCATTTACCTTAAAATTTAATGTGATCATTATTTTTATTTACACTGCATTGCATTTGCATATTTTAGGTCATACTAACATTATAACAAAACACTTTAACATACAAACACGCCATCACGCGACCTACAAAACACACAAACACTACACATACAAACATAACCTATACATATTTATTTCACAAACACTCAGAGTACATAAAAATGTGCCCACTGTCACACTTTATTTGTGCCTTTACCAATCCAAAAACATCATCTTAATACACACAATAATATATCTTTTGCCTTATTCACAGTTCTTTGCATACTTTAAACATTTTAATAAACATGATGAACACGGTTATTGACTTAAGTGACACAATTGACTATTTTTCTGTATCGGATACTCACACATGCACCCCGGAACAAACCCATGACTACATCAAACTAGGCACCTATCGGTTAAAAATCCTTTCACAAAATATACATTTTATAAACGCAATTGTTTCAGATCTTCAAAGTTAACTGCAGAGGATTCGGTCCCGGGATCCCGGGATCCCGATCATATTTTAGTCCCGAAATTTTCGGGATTCAATTCAATGGATCCCGGGATTTTCGGGACTAGTATATTTTTTTTATAAGTCAATAAAAATGTGCGTGAAACGAAACGCACTTACTTTCATTTGACGTTAAATGTCAAAATTTGTCGGCCATCTTGTTTACACAGTTGATTGCGTTTGTTTTGTTTCTGCTAACGACTGTTGTCGGATTAAGTATGTGTGTAAAATAGTGTAAAAATTACGCTTCAAATTGTGTAAGTATTGATATTTATATTGTTAATTGGTGATAAACAATTAATTTATTAAAAAACAACAATGCATTAATGTGTATTGGCGCCAGTTAAATTATCTGTAGAAGCATTTTGTCGTTCTGATGCCAATTTGTGCACGGCGGATGCGACACTCAAGTTTCTTTTTCAAGAATTGCGTGACAATGACTCAATTTTGGCTTCTTAATTGAAGACACATTTATTGAACCGCTTGAAAAATCGTCGACGAAGTGAGTTAAGTGGAGTACTAAACTATCTACAAAATCCTCATACTGAGAAGACTGAGTTGGAGGCTGATTATGATATAAAGGAGTTATTTTCAAGTCCAAGCAATATGACTATAAAAAACAGATTATTTTGTTAACTGGGAAAATTGAAAATAGTGATAATGAAGAAAATGACATGAACATTGAACTCACGTAGACAACTAGTAAAACTGATCTAACATTAAAAGAAAAGCGTCAGAACGAAATAGAAAACAGTATGATAACTATAAATCCTGAAGCATATAAAGAAACTGATCTTTCTAAGATCATTAAACAAGTAATGAATCTTTATGAGGCTATTTCTACACGAGGTTATAATTTGGAGAAGGCTTATAAAATTTATTGACGATTCCTCCAACTTTCATCGAGCCTGAACACGCGTTTTCCGCTGCTTCATATTTGTGCAACAAATTAAGAAGTATGCTTTCGGATGAGATGTTGGATGCGTTGTTATTTCTTAGATTTAAATTATAGTTTCTGGTCTATTTGATTTAAAATATGAGTCCTATTAATATTGATCTCTTTTGACAAATTTTAAGGAGTTGATTTTTTAAGTTTATTGTAAAATAAAATAAACAAACTAAGCAATAATTTATTAAACTATTTTATAAGGGCCTAGTTTGATATTTTATTAGAATAAATTATAATTTTGTTTTGTTTTTGAAGATTTAAGTAAAGATTTAAAATAGAAGGTTGATTTTGATATGTTTTACTTTATTTTTGCTACCACTTTCTACTACCAATACAATCCCGGGACTATCCCGGGATTCCGGCATTAACTGTTGATAATCCCGAAATCCCGGGACTAGAAAAATCGACCGGGATCGAATCCTCTAACTGCACCGTATTAATATTGAATGTGAACTACTCGTTCTGACTGAATGCTGGCTAAATTGTACCAGTAAAAACCGCATTCCTATTTTATCAAATTATATAGCATATAATACTACGCAACATATAAACAAGAGCGATGGTGTCGTCGTTTATGTAAAATCCACACTTATATCAGCTTACGAAGAACCTGATTTTAACGGATCAGCCTCTGCTTTGATAATAAAATTAGACGCAGACATAGCAATACTTTGCATATGTCTGCGTCTCGGTCTCCCTCAAACGATAATATCAGTATATTTCTCTCAGCACTCAACAATATACTTCAGTCACTCGTAAACTTCAAAACAGTAATTATGACAGGAGAAATAACATTGATATCAAACACAACTCTTCTGATACACGTTCTCATGAATACCTTAATACTCTAACCCATAATGGATTTTTACCTGCACACACTAAGCCAACCAGAGCGAATAATTGCCTAGACCACCTTTTAATTCGATCCAAGTCTAAAACTTTGACTCTCATCTATGACTCAACTATAACTGATCACTGTTCTACTATGTTGTGCCTTAACAAAATTAAAATACAATCGAACGCTAAACAAACTACCAATAAACTAAACTATGACGCTCTTGATACAGTTATGGCTAGTTTAGACTTTACACCTGCTATCTATGACGGACCCTAATATTGCAATCGAAAACTTTATATTGCTATCTAAGAAAGCCATTGATAGCTGCACCATAATCCAAAAACTACCCGCCAAGAAAAGAACAATGAAACCATGGATAACACCGGGGTTACTCCGATGTATTCGAAACCGTGACTTTCTCCATAAAAAAGTGAAACAAGCACCGGATATCCTCACAGCTATTACTACCTACAAAAGATACAGAAAATTTTGTTCTACTATATTAAAAACAGCTAAAAGAGATTTCGACTCACGAGAATTAAATAAGGCTATGAATAACCTAAGAAACTTTGGCATACAATAAAAACCATTACAAACACAATCAAAACTAAACACTCTTACACACAAATATTGTCTACATCATCATCACCAAAACAGTCTTGCAATGTAGTAAATAATTTCTTTGTCGGTATTGGCAAGAAGCTTGCAAACAACATAAACAATGCATTAAGACTACCTAAAGTTATACTCCCCGATACTACCAACTTTAAAAATTCGTTTGTGTTGGAAAATACCGACTCTACCGAGATATTGTTAATTATAAATACATTGCGAACAAATGCGGCTGTTGGCTGGGACGGAATTTCTGTCGTGTTCTTAAAAAGATATGCCTATATGCTTGCACCTATACTATGCCACATATTCAACCTTTACTTTGATACAGCTATTTTCCCTACTTCCTTTAAGAAAGCAGCTATTCATCCTATTTTCAAGGGTGGTGACGGGAGCCAAGTAAATAATTACCGTCCTTTTGCGGTACTTTCTACTTTGTCAAAGATCCTCGAACGTTTAATTAACAAGAGACTCACTTGTTATCTAGAGCACTACAACCTCTTATCTCCTCATCAATTCGGATTTCGTAAAAACAAATCTACAAATGAAGCCGTACACGAATTGGTGGATCACATTGTGGGAAACTTAGATAATAACAAAAAGGTTATGACAATATTTTTAGATCTCGCCAAAGCATTTGACACGGTTCCTATTCCAACCCTTCTACTTGAGTAGAACGCTTGAACGTATAGGTGTTAGGGGCACCCCATATGAGCTTTTTAAAAGCTATTTAACAAACCGAACCCAATTTATTACTATGGGTGGTCACAATAGCGACGTAGACTACATTCAATATGGAGTCCCGCAAGGCAGTATTTTAGGGCCTACACTCTTCCTCGTGTTTATCAACGATCTCTGCAACCTCGATATTCCTCACGCGAAAACCACATCTTAGGCTGATGACACTGCAATAACATTTACAGCCAACTCTTGGTTCGAACTACAGTCGATGGCACAAAGTGGCTTTAATTTGGTACTGAAATGGCTTTATACACACTCCATGACACTAAATACTGATAAAACCTACTTTGTCACTTATTTTTTTAGCCCTATTTCCCAGCCTGTAGTTCCAATCTCCCTCCTAGCTCATTCATGCTCCCTAATGCCTCAACTCAACTGCCAGTGTCCGTCACTTACACCTGTTGACCAAATTTAATATCTCGGTGTAGTAATTGACAAGTACTTAAATTTCAAAGCACACATCAATAATCTCACAGGCCGAGTAAGAAAACTCATATACATTTTTAAAACACTGCGACATGTAGCTAATGCATCCATTATTCGGAGGGTATACTTTGCTCTTTGTCAATCACTCATTACTTATTGTATTTCCTGTTGGGGTGGAGCTGCAAAAACAGTGATTAAACCATTAGAGATCGCTCACAGAGCCATACTTAAAGTAGCCACATTTAAACCGATCCTTTTTCCAATCGCCTAACTGTATAAATTCTGGAAAGTTCTAAATATACGGCAACAGTATTTATTACATATAACTCTACTCCAACACTCTAAAACACCACATCGTCAAATTACCAACCGGCGGAAAAACAAAATTTGCACTATTCCACCTCCACATACCTCTTTTGTAAAAAGATTCGCTATCTATCTAGCCCCATCCATTTATAATAAAGTGAATAAAAAAATTCCAATCTTCCGACTCTCGCTCTACAACTGCAAGAAGACTGTTCAGGCTTTTCTCCTAGGCCTGGATTATGATGGCACTGAATTATTCCTTACCATATAATCAGGTACACTATAAAACACACACACAAACACACACACACACACACACACACACTTTTTATTGTAAAATGATGTAATTAAATAACTCATGAATACAACTTGTGTAAAACTTACAATCCCAGTGTGTAAATAAACGTTTTTATTATTATTTGTTATTATTTCTCGGGTATTATTCTAATTTGTTAGAACAATACCCGGCCCTTTGGCAGGCGTACACGGAGACATAGGTCCAACGCGCAGAGGCCCTTTGAGAGTTTTAATCTAGAATGTAATGGAACACCTATTGAGGCGCCTCCATCACCGCACTATTAAGTACAGTCACTGGTTAGCCGCAGCAGGTGAGGGCCTATTGCTACTTATATGGAAACTAATTACTCTGGGCTATTGGGATGGGTGTTTAATGGATAGGTTTAGATGAAAACTATGGATGAATGCCGGCATCTACCCTAAGTACTCTTATAGTATATCGAAAAGGGGCAGACGGTGACTCGCCAGCTCACTAGATGGACCCTCTCTAAATAGCCGCCTCGGCAAACAAACTCTACCATAAATCCAGCAAACCAGCCAGTAAAGGCAAGCCGGAGACGAGGCCCTGACCGACTCCCTGAAGTATTCGGGACCGCAGTGTCGCCACACACATTCAGCTCGCCACAAAGCTGCCCTGCGGTTTGTAAGCTTTCTTTCTATCCTGTAATATATATCACAAGAGAAAGGTGATGTTTAAAAGCTGTTACTCTGCCCTCTGAGATTGCGTTAGTCTCATGATAAGATAACGACTGCCCCAGAGGGGTTATTATTATTAAAAAGTGTTGAGGTATTGGGAAGGAAAACTTGTGCGCATGAAATATTGTTCAATTTGACTTCTATGTTTGAGGTTTGAATTAGCTGTTTGGATTGTTTAAGTGGGTGCTTTGCTGCTTAATGCTGCGCTGAATGTTGTGGTTGATACGGGACAATACTCTGTGTGATCTTGCCTATTATGTAGTGAGTAAATTACATATATTTAGTTAGAAATATTGTAATGTGGTACTGGGCAAATAATTGAAGTACTTGAACTAACCAAGTAAATGTGTTCAGAAGCTCTCGTATCAACATTTACTGATTTGGTGAAGAGTATGACAAATTATTTATTTTATTAATTTTATACAATACTAACTTAGTTGTGTAAGTGCATATTTAATTAATATTATAAACATTAATTTGATTAATATAACATGCATTCCCAATGCCATCTATTTAAGTATCCAAACAAAGATTTAATGTTATACCCATCAGACCCCCTTCTAAAACAACAAAAAATTAACGGTGCAGTAATTTTTTTTATTGCAGCAGGATAACCTGCAAAAAATAAGCTTATATAACTGTATCAAAATGTTATTTATCAAAAAAATCGTAAAATGTTGTCAAGTTAATCGTAATAAATTGTATCTAGTTTTGGCATCCATATTTCGTTGCCGCAAGCTTATATTACTTGCCTAAAATAAATTTAAGGTACAGCTACCAAAAATTAAATTTATCAGATTCCAAAGCATTTAAATACAAAGTTGTAATAGAAATTGCTCCGGCAATTATAAAGCTATTTAGATTTAAATTTTGTTCTAATTGTTATTAAATTTGTATCCTTCTTCTTATAATATAATTGTTAGGGGGGAATGATAGCTACTGAAACTGGACAAGTTTTGGACTTTTAAAATTGATGATAAAATTTTTACTGCCTTCACTTAGTAGCTATGAAATGAAATGAAATGCAATGAAATAAGGTTTTATTTTTGCCATACATACATACACTACAAGGACAAAAAAGGATCAAATATACATACATATACACGACACAGTAAAAATACAAACACATCAATTTTGAATATGGAAAAAATAGGTCACGGCTCAGTATACGTCTGACATAAAATTATGTCAGACACTGATTTTCAACCGTAACCTGCGGATAAGTGACTCACGAAAGTCAACCAGCATATTTTAATTAATCCTGATTAAGGTATTTTATGAAACACGTAAACTAAAAGAAAAGTGTTACAACACTATCCCTGTCTTGATGATGACTCTGAAATAGATAGTATAATTGTATACCAATAGATTGTTTTTTTACTGCTGGTTCGTATACCGTTGTCGTCATGCTCACTAAAATGTCATTTCTTGTGGTGGCGTCGTGTGTCGGGTCATCCCTGTCCCTCTAATATGGCGAGAGGGATGATGGCTGGCACATGCGTCATACTCGTGAACGGGTGCTACTTGCGATGACTGGTCGATGACGGTCTTGCGGGCTGGTATTAGATTTTAATATTTAACTGCATCATTTCCATCATGGTTCTGATCACTTTCGCGGATTGCCTGCATTATTAGGTATATATAATGTAAGTGGATGCTCCTGTTTCACCATGTCTATTCTCAGGAGGCTAACCAAAACTATGATGCTTGAGTATTATTATGTACAGTAAATATATACAAGTGATATAGAAGGTGTAACAGTTGCAGCACCTTACAAAATGTAAATTGTGTATTATGCAAAACCTGGCGATGAAAAAGAGTGACCGTGAGTTTTATTGCCCGTTCTTTCTCATGGTTCTACCTATTGCTTTGCGAACGTGGCAGTAAATGTAAATGTAGAAGCATACAGTAATAATGTTTTAAATTTGAGTATAAGTAATTATTTTATAAATTTATTATTTTGACGTTCATAAGCGTCACATTGTGACCCAAATGAATAAAGGAATTTGAATTTGAATTTGAAATGAAATTTATCTCTTTTCTTTGAGCGTCTTCATTTGGTGTACGTAATAGATCAGCTTAGTTAAAATTCAATATATACTACCATTAGTTTACCTAATATAGTATCTTGTTATCAGCGTAACTACAAAAATAAGAAAATTTATAAGTAAAGATTAAAATTTTCTCTTAAATTTCCAACATGCTTCCACAATTTAACTTGCCAAACATTAATGTGCTATTTTGTCTTAATTTGAATTTAATCTGGTTTCGTCTTCTCCATTGTAAGAACAGAATTGAGTCCAATATCTTCCAAACATTGCACGTTCCACGGAGAATTTTATCAAGCGCCGAAACCTTTTACCTTTTCATATATTTTAGGTTGGCTTCACTGTTTTTGGAATGGCCAGTCATAGTGACGTTTTGGTTTTATTTCTAGGTTGGCAGTGATGAAATCATCATCATCATCATCAGCCTTTAACAGTCCACTGCTGGACTAGGCCTCTCCTTTGAAAGGAGGAATTGGCCTACTATACCACGCTGGCCAAACGGGTTGGTATAGGGTTTGTATCAAGTTTTCCTTCTCTTACAGTGCTGTTCTATGCATTATATGCTCCCTTTGTCGGCTCTTACGACACCCATGGGATGATATCATCATCATCAGCCTTTAAAAGTCCACTGCTGGACTAGGCCTCTCCTTTGAAAGGAGGAATTGGCCTACTATACCACGCTGGCCAAACGGGTTGGTATAGGGTTTGTATCAAGTTTTCCTTCTCTTACAGTGCTGTTCTCTGCATAATATGCTCCCTCTGTCGGCTCTTACGACACCCATGGGATGATATGGGGTGGTGACATTCCGTATTCTTAATCCGTCACCACACGGAGTGATGAAGTAGCAAGTTAATTTTACTGCTCGTTTCTCATGATAGTTTTAATTAAATTACCGGCTCAGTTATTTGAAAATAATGGTATTAGTGAATACGTCAATTACAATACAAAAACCTTTTGAATTAATCGCTCCATGTTTCCATGAAATGTCGGCAATGATTTATTATTTACGTCAAATCTGTATTGTAATGTGTCCTATGCTTTTAAAGTGATAAACACATAAAGAATGGTGTAGAAATAAGCAAGGCGTAATTTATGAATGTTTATTTTAATATTATTAATGACGATGACGATGGTCACTGATATAATTATGCAGGACTAAATATAAACAAACTTTACACATGTTTAATTCACAATATAACAGGTGTTATTTTAAAGATATACCAAGATAATTATGTAACTATGTGTATGGTACAGATTTAGGCTTAAATAATAAAAGTTTTTTTTTGGGAAGATATACATATTAGACATTTCCAATTTGGATGATTTTGCTACTAAATGAGTGATAGAATTTAGACATAGAAAGTACATAATTATGTCTTAAAACAGGCGCCTTGAGAGAAGAATAATGTTTGTACAAATTATGAAGATAAACATAGATAAGCTTAAATTGAGCCTGCGTAGAACATGACAGTTAAGCCAAGTTTTGAGAAATGCTGTACTAAAATACAATAACGATATTGTAAGATAACTTCTTGACGCTTATCATTGTGGTAATCTTTCATACTCATCTTAATAGACAAAAGAAAAGTGAGGGAACTCCAATCGCGGTTGTAACAAACCCAGCTCACCAAAGATAATTTAACCGATATCTTAACAAACTCTTGTACATTTAAAGTATTATTTCGTGTAATATTCCGTGAACACTTGATAAGATTCTCTTGCTAATCTGAGATCGCTCAAATTTGCCGCTGTTATTTTAGAAAACTTGCAAAACTTCGCAAGTGATCGCCTATGTATGTCTCGTTTATGAAAGGCCTCCTTAGAATAACGATACTTGTTAAACATTACTTGCTAAGATTTTTTGCCATTATTCGCTGATAGTAGTTAGGAGTTTTGTAAAATATGAAAATTCTTTAGAAAATTATGTACAGGAACTCTTTGTTGGCGTTCTACATTAAATTAAATGTGTTCTTGATTAAACAATAGTAGGTAACTGTGCACGTTGTAAAGGAGGAAACGTCGTGTACGAGTAGTGCGCTCTGTGTAACCACCACGGATATTCCAAGAGAAATGTTATATATAGATTAATATGTAGACAACGCATGTAATTGCATTCATACTATACATGTCTAAATCAAAATTACGCTTTTGGTTGTTCACAGAGGTAAAGCAGTCATAAAATTTTGATGAATATATACTGTAGGTATATATTAATCGGAGTGTTACGACTGCTTATTAAAGCCAAATACGTTTAAAAAATAATCTTATTTACTTTTAGCCAAATTCATCTGAATTAGAACTTGTGTCATGAATTTAATATGGAGCTTTTGATGAACATTGAAGTTATTTTAGGCGAAACAAACAAACATAAAAAGAAAAACACACACTCCCACATATCAAAATACAAAATTCCACAACCCTGTTCCGTTGCCATAACTGTAACGATCTTTCACAATTCACGTTTCCAGGTAATATATTTGAACATTTTCAACGTACTGTTACAGGGCAGGTCCGAAATAGCTTTCTAAAAAAATTCAAAGGTCAAAAACAGGCTAATTTAATGAAAGAAAATGACTAAAAATGGAATTCACAAAAAACCTAGTGCCCACAACGAAGTCTGTAATAAGGATGTCTTTACCGGAATCGAATAATAATGCACGGATCAGTTTCAATGACGTATACCGCTCATGCCTACTGCTGATCGAAGCATTATTATTTTATATGTACTTCATACATTAAATATTATAACATCCCCCCCCCCGTTAAGATTGATCATACCGAGTAAAGGGATGATCAATTGAAAGTAAACGAATTGCTAACTGTAAAGACTTCGTTGAGAGTTACAAACATTTTATTATTTAAACTAAGATTAAGCAACTATAACTGTAACTTATGTAAACTAGAAAATCCCGAAATATTATTATGAGATAATAGCATGTAAAGATATAAAGAATTCTTGATATAGTTTTAAGATATTATCTGTTTTAACTCACAGATTAAGAAATTACAATTAATTACTTTATAGGTTTGATTTAATTAAAATTTAAAATGTTACTTACAATATTTAGATATAAGAGATACCAGTGCATTGAACTAATAATTATATTATTAGAACGTTTTAACTACGGCATTACATTTCTCTTCAAATTTGGCAACGACCTTGTGGAGATATTTGTATGATCGTCAAGGTCATCAGCTGACGAGTCCGTTGATGCATTAACAATGGTTGACACATTATGTCGAATAGAAGGAACAGGGGGTTGACTTACATAGTTCTTGTTATAGATTCTTACACAGCATCCCCGTCTCGGACAAATAACTCTCCTGGTCTTGAACAATAAATATAGTAAGATTAAAATGGCTGTTATATAAGTGAGGGAAAGATAGCTGGTAGAATATTTCTCAAAGTGTGACGGTTCAGAGATTTTATTTAACTGTTTCTCGAACTCGTTCATCTGCACACTGGCTTTTACTAAAGACTCTAAATTATTAAATTCGTTTAACTTGACTAATGGGATGTGACTTTTATTGAAATATTGAGTATCGCAACATTCGTCGATAATATTAAGGTTAGATAAGATAGTAGTGACGTTGGAGGTGTACGTGTCACTTGGGATAAACGTTAATGCCTTATAGTAGGCTTTGCTAGATTTTGGTAAATGTAATATTCCGGAACCGAACAGAACCTCATCTGTATTACTAAAATTTTCATTACAAATAACATGACATTTACCAGGTTCTGATTGAACTAAAATCCAACGATTACGACTGATCTTTTGGAAGACGTCTATCGAGCCACGCAAGACACACTGTTAGTAACGTAGTTTCACATGTCGGGTTTGCCATTGTCGAGTACACGTTACCTAGAGGACACACATAGCACTGACCTTTCACTTGTTTGCACGCACTGACACTCGCGAGCTGTGAGTGAGAATAGTCTGTCCAGGGTTATTGCCAGGTATGGTTTATTCGGTGCAACTAAAGCATAAGTATCGGGAGTATTTAAATCTAATGGGACTGGAAATGTGATGATATGGTACAGGTTATAGAGCTGTGAAAGAACGAGCGGAATCTGTAAAATAAATACTAACTTATTGTCTTGGTAATAACATACGATATCACTAACAGTAATTATTTCATTAACGTTTACTAGCGATAAGGGTATAGGTAGCTCAGAGTGTTTAGGCATGTAGTTGATATGTAACTCGAGCTCCTTGTACAGCTGCATGGGACTTAGTACAGTCGGGTGCAAAATGTTAATGTTACTAAATAATATTGCGTTATTAATATCATCTATATCGAAGGATAGAGTCATTATGATACTTTCTACCGAAGTTAATATGAGACACAACTGTGACTTTAATTCTAATTTATCAGTAGTTTGACTTCACTTTTCGAATGCATTTTCTATAGTTATTAGGTTTTTGTTCAGACGATGTTCGTTATCTTTTACCTTAGACATAGTACTATTAAATGTAGATATAGTGGACTTAATTACATGTATGTTATCGCGCATTAACAACGTAAGTTCTTTTTCGTCTGACTGTACTTTATTAATAGCATTAGTGCATTTGATAGCATCGTTAACATCTAAGGTACCGAAGAATGTTTTTAATATAGAGCCACCGGCGTCAATTAGACCCCGTTTGGCACGTCTAGATTCTTTAATCTGGGTAAGATATGAAAGTGATGAGAACTTCTGAATATTACTGTTATGTAGAGCTTTTAAGGAACTTAATGAGTTATGACATTCGGTTTTAAGTTTGGAAGACAGAGTTGTGTTATAATGCTTTGAAACGCGTTCGAGTAAGAACTATATACTGTTTAAATGTGGTTGGATGTGACTGAAATCTACTGAAGTGACAACGTTCCAGTTATCGTTAGAAAATTTGATGTCCAATAAACTTGAGTTTTTGAGTTTGGTCATAGTACAGTCCGGGACTTCTAAACAGCTTTGATATAAACTGGCTACCGGAAACGTTTGTGAGGAACCTGGGGACAATAGAGATAGCTATGCTTTAAAAGGCGGGCTTGATTTCGTCATAGTGGTGACGTACATGTTTCCTATCGACTTGCATTGTGACTGTGTGGTTACCGTTTATCTTTATGATCTTGTAAGGGCCTTTCCATACGGGTAATAGAGCCTTATTTTGCTTATGATGGCATCGAATATATACCGAGTCACCAATATTATACGTTATGGGGCGAGAATGAGGATCGTAATATTGTTTCGCATGTTCTTTAGAACGTTGAACGTTTTGCAATGCTTTTTGACGACTATAATATAATCTATGATTGAGCGCTCGTACGTAATCAGTGTAAGTATTGTTATCTAGGCTATCGATGCACTTGGGAATATACGGTTTATGACCAAACATGAGTTCAAATGGGGATAAATCCGTGGTTGTATGTATGTTTGAGTTATAAGCCAACATTGCTGTGTTCAAGTATAAATCCCATGTATGTGTATTGTCTTTTATTATAGGAACGTAAATATTCTTTCAGGGTGGAATGACTTCTTTCTAGGGTACCACATGTTTGCGGATGGTATGGCGATGCGTAAATGTGTTTAATGCCGAATAGTCTCTCTAATTGTTTGAAAACATAAGAACAAAAGTTGGTGCCTTGTTCAGTGACTATATTACGCGGTATACCTAAGTGTGAGATATAGTGTACAAGACGTTGAGCGGTTTCTTGAGCGGAACAGGTTTGCATGGAATAGGCCTGGGAGTATTTCGTTAGATCGTCTTGTAGGGTCAAAATGAATTTGTAACTGTTAATTCTAGTTTCAGGTAAAGGACCTACTATATCGAGATAAAGTTTTTCGTTCGGTCTAGTGGCAGTTGAAGTAATAATCATTGGCGCTTTATTGGAATGACGTAAAGGTTTGTTGACTTGGCAAGATTTGCAACTCTTGACATAATTTTCTATATCTGGGCGCATATTTCTCCACCAATACTGAGATTTTAATCTATCGTACATGCGTGAAATACCGGGGTGTCCCGCAGAAGGTGAGTCGTGGTTTTCCTTTAATATACGAGGAACTTCAACGGGCGTTGGAAATAAAATGTTATAATGGTATACATGAATTTTAACACCTGTTTTATGAAATATAAACTCTAAGATATTATATATTTTGATATATTCGTGAAAGGATCTTGAAAATCAGAAATGGCAAATTCCTTTTCTTCTGAATACCAGGTAATTACCATATCTCTATAACCTCTTAACATATTAAAAATATCTTTGTAGGTCATTTCATCGTAATGATGAACTCGTAAGAATAAATGGGTAAATACATGTTTATCGTTGGACGTACTTTGAAACGTATACAGCTCCCGTTCTACCGTTCTTATGTCAGGTAAGTCTTCGTTAAATTAAGACACTTGTAAAATTTCAGAACAGTATGGAATCGAATCGTCTAAATCAATGGCAGAGGGGAAAGTTATCATTTTACATTTAGTTTTAAGTAATGAGTCGTTATGTTCTATAATAACAGTGTCATAGGAAATATTTTGTTGTTGACTAATTTGTAAAAATTTTTCATATGTTTCAGATGTGGAGGGAGACTCGGGATCGACGGCGAGAACGGGGTTGCGAGATAAGGAGTCAGCGTTGCAATTGATTTTGCCCTTTTTGTAGACAATTTCGTAATCAAACTCTTCGAGTTTAAGACGCCATCTTACTAATTTCGAACTGGGGTCGCTTATATTGAAAAGCCATTCTAAAGGCTTATGCTCTGTTACGATTTTGAATCGTCGCCCATATAAATACGGACGGAAAGTTTTAGTGCCGAATATAATAGCTAAACACTCATTTTCTGTAATTGAATAGTTTCCCTCTGATTTATTTAACGTACGGGACGCGTATGCAATTGGGAGATCGTTATTTATTTCTCTTTGGGACAAGATAGCGAATATGGCATAGTTGGAGGCATCTGTGGTTAGGATAAAAGGTTTAGTAAAGTCAGGGTATTGTAAGATAGGAGCTGTCGTGATTTTATCTTTTAAGGTATCGAACGCCGATTGTTGCGGAGAGAGCCAACTGAACTTAACGTCCTTTTATAATAGACTTGTTAATGGTTTGGTGAAATGCGAAAAGTTCTCTATAAACCGTCTATAGTAACCGACGAGGCCGAGAAAGGACTTGATGTCGCGGGGATTTTTGGGTACAGGAAACTTTTGGACACATTATACTTTCTTAGGATCGGGCTTCACGCCTTTAACTGTTATAATATGGCCTAAGTATTGGACTTCCTTACGTAAAAATTCGCTTTTATCAGGTTGTAACTTTAGGTTATGTTCGCGCAGCTTGTCGAACACTTTACGAAGGTTGCTTATACTATCAGAAAGTTGACTGCCAAAAATAACAATATCATCCATATATGTAAAACAATGGAGACCTTGGAGACCAGATAAAACGACGTTCATCAGCCTTTGGAATGTAGAGGGGGAATTTTTAAGTCCGAAAGGCATTCTATTGAACTGATAGTGACCTGTTAAGCCGGAAACACCCGGATCGCTGAATGCTGTCTTCTCAGCGTCGGATTCCTTCGTACAAACTTGGTGAAAAGAAGATGCTAAATCTAAAGTCGAAAAATATTTACAGTGTCCAAGCTGGTCAAGGATGTCCGTGATATTGGGGATAGGACAGGCATCACCGATAGTTATTTCGTTCAGCTTTCGGTAATCGATAACGATGCGCCACTTGGGCTTACCGGAAGCGTCCGCCTTTTTCGGTACCACCCATATCGGTGCTGACCAAGGGGATGTAGAAGGGCTGATAATGCCTTGATCTAACATACCTTTAACCTGCTTACTGACTTCCTCCTTATGGCATTCGGGAAAACGATAGGTTTTAGCATGGATGGGAGTTTCGGAGGTTGTACGAATTTCATGTTGTACGGTCTTAGTCGCTGTCAGTATGTCTCCGTCTAGATAAAATTAGTTGTTATATTCTGAGCATAATTCACGCAACGCAGATTCCTCTTCCTGAGTCATATGTTCGCATCTTAAGGCTTTTTGGACCTTATAGTCGCGCTCTAATTCGGATGTAGTAGTTTGGAAACAGGGGAGTGTTTGGTTAACAGGACTAGAAGTAGAGGGGATAGTAGGACTAGGCTCTAGCACATAAGACACAGGCTCTAACGTCACCTTGATTGGGTTAAGAATAACTTCGCTTTCAGAGGTATTTAATACAGAGACAGTGATTTTATTATTAGATTTTACTCGAGTTAGACATTTAGAAAATATAAGGTTTGGATATTGATCGACTTTACCACACATAACTAGGCCTTCTTTTAACTCGGGATTCGTTACGAAACATTCTATTAACATTTCAGAACGTGCCGGAATTTTGTACCTTACACTCGTGGTTTTTAGATCAAAACATACAGGGGCCAATTCTGCTAATAATATTTGTTCAAAATGCAGTTTCAATATGATGTCAGTGTCATATTTACGTCATAATGGTATTCTCCTAAATTAAGAGACATTGAAATGATATTGCGAATATATTGAGAGTTGAACAATACATAAACGGTATTCTGCTAAATATATTTTTGTACAAAGACAAACGTCAAACTGTAAATACACATATTCAAAACACCCATATTTTAAATGTTCGATTTCAAATCGTACGTAACATTATTGATTATGTATCAAAAATCTCTCACAATCCAACGAATAAATTCATTTACTAAAATGGTACTAGTTAGTATTATAGACTGCCATATCGCACTGCTAGGTAGTATCATCTGTATATATAAAATTCATTCACAATTCCCTGACTAACAGCAATGCACAGCCGAATCTACTGGGCACAAGATGCTAAAAATTGGCATGTACGTTCCTCGAGGACCGTATGCTGCACCCTTACGGTCCCTGAACTCATGTGCCTTGACTTTTGAAGAGATTTCCCGAAACATCTACCAGATCGTAAGGAACTGTTAAAGTGAAATAAAATGTGAGAGCGTACTTGCGTGCATATTACATAAAAAACAAATCATAGGCAACGCTGTAACATCAAATTACCAGCAATAAAGTTAATTATTTCATTAATGGCAATACCTACTCATGTCAGGATATTTGACATTAAATTGAATATATCGAAATTAGAATAGAATGACATTGTGTAGAATACCGATTTTGAGTCAATTCAAAATAATTATAATCTCATTCCATTCAAAATATGATGTCGATGTCATCTAAAATAGCAGAATTGAGCCCCAGATGTTTCACCCAGTATCTTTAATTTCGATTCAGGATATACGATTGACGCATTATGCGTAGACAAGAAATTCGTACCTATGATACCATCATAATCAAGATTAACATTAGACACGACATGGAAAGGAAATGAAAATGAAAATTTGTTTGACACATCGGGCTTAATGATAGAATAAAAGTGCCTTTGGTTTGGGCATACGACCCGACATCGTTAATGCCTTTAAATTTCACTATATTTTGATCTAGTTCTGGGGCTTTTGAGAGACTAGTGTCCTTTATGAGGCAAATGGAACTCCCAGTATCAATAAAGAGACGTAACGGCATTGCGGAATGAGATGTAACACTTCAACAAACGGTAACGAAGTTTTCTTATTTTGCGCTATATCATATACCATAGGACACTCTATCGGTTCATCTACAAATTTATTTAATAACTCCTGAACTGATTTAGACTCGAAATAGGCTAGTTGACAAAAAATATTTTATAAGTCCGTCCTTTAGATTATTCAAAAATAAGCGATACGTATTTTTTATTTGTAAATTAAACCAAAAATGACCAAGATATAGCTCATTAAAGTTACGTATAACGTCACGCCGTGCTGCATTCTTTAGCACTAGATGACGTCACACGTAACTTTAATGGGCTATATCTTTGTTATTTTTTATTTAATCGAAAAAAGAAAAAATACGTGTCCAATATTTTTTTATAATCTAAAATACGGAGTAAATAAAATGTAATTATTTTGACCCTGGAAACTACCCTATTAGAACATTTTTCATTTTTGGTCATAAACGAACGTGATGGAGGCGAATCTTTCGAGGAACTAGGAATATTGTTATCGATGGACCTTACGGTCGAACTAGTACGTAAAAACTGTTTATCACCGTTATCAACGCGGTTCAAACCCGAAATAGTACGCAGCGACGATTTAGGCTCAGTGGAATTAGAATTAGAATTTATGAAATTATTTTCATTAGATATAGGACCCGTTTTACTAGAAACAGTGGATTTAGTAGTAGAATTATTTTTAAGAAATAGCACTATACGATTTAGAAACAGTGGATTGGGAAATAGTAGATTTAGTATTTGAAACAGTGGATTTGGAAATAGTAGATTTATTATTTGAACAGTGGATTTGGTATTTGAGCTAGAATTTACAGTACCTAGACTGTGGGACTTGCAACGGTACTGGTTTGCAAACCCAACATCTAGTTTAAAGAGTTAGTATTGTTTTCTATTTCAAGAATCTGTGGAGGCGATGATGTTTCGGATGCCGACTCTATGAAGTTTTGTTGAAAATTCCTAGAGTTATTAGGCAAGTTATTAGTGTGCGAATTGTTATTAAATGTTCTAGAATTATTATATTGGCGTTTACGACATTGCGAAATATCATGGCCTATATTCTTACAATACCTACAAATGATCGGTGTTGTATTATTCCGAGAACTGTGGAAGGAATTATTTTGCATACGCGGCTGATATTGCAAGCGCGGTACAGGGTCGCGTTTTAACTTATTATAACACTCCGACTCTAAATGACCTGATTTGTTACAACATTTACATAACTTTGATTTTAAAATAAACCTTTTGCCCAAATTTAGAATTTTCTCTTCCTCGAATGCAATGTTTACTGCTTCATTTAGAGTCCGAGGGTTTCTGCATCGTACAATATTACCAAGAGCCGAATGTAATCCCAAAGTAAATGTATATAATGCTACATCTTCTGTCATAGCAATACGACCCGCTAATTCTTTCTTTAAGCAATCTGAGTTATGGATTTCGGACTGCAGAGAAGTGAGGCATGTATCAATTCTTAAGGCGAATTGTGCAACTATCTCATTGAGTAGTTGTTTGCATGACTGAAGTTCTAATAATAGATGATTGTAATGTTTTCTCTCACCAAAATGTTGTTTGAGAAAATCTTTTAACTCCTCAAAGGTCTCAAATATTTTATTTGAACATGCAACCTGTGCTTTACCGGTTAATTTTGACAGTATAAACTTTAGTAAAATACCTTTCTGAGATTCCGACGCGAGATCTAAAGCGTTACTACAGTTAGTTAAAAACCCGGGGAGAGTTTCTCTTTCTCCGCTATACGGGTGAACAAAATCACATAAAACTTTAAGTGGAACTTGTTCCGAAAGTGATACTTGAAACCTTTCAGTTTTCGACATATTAGGTATTTAGGATTAACGTGAATAGGAAATTTATTCAAATTGGTGAGTGGCAATAACAATGAACAAAATATAGTACTCACAGGCAAATCACGCACTGGACGAACATAATCGGCGGCGGCAAGCAGTTGAAGAAACCTCTTGAACTGTGACGATGGAGTCGGCCTTGACTGGCCGATGCTGTGAGCGGTAACGATCTTCTTACGGCAGGCGAGCGGTCACGGCGAGATGTGGGCATCACACCTTCCACGAGACGATGGTCGGCTGGCGAGGTGCTGCGAGCACGGCGAGCGGAACAGAACCCAATACGGCGATATGGGCCCTCGACACGGCGAGATACGGCAAGATACGGCGAGATTCGGCGAGATGCGAGGAGGTATAGTGAGATTCGCCGAGATACAGCGAGATTCGGCGAGTTTCAGCGAGATACGGCAAGATGCGGCGAAATACGGCAAGATACGGCGAGATACGGCGAAATGTGGCGAGCTACGGCGAGACTCAGCGAGATACAGCGAGATCCAGACAGTTGTACTTCGTCTGGATAGAACCGAAACGCGGCGAGTTGTGGGCACTGGTTGACCTTACTACGTGGAATATCGGGCTTATCGAATTTGTATAAACTTACCCGAATATCCCACTTCTGACACCACTGTTACAGGGCAGGTCCGAAATAGCTTTTTAAAAAAACTCAAAGGTCAAAAACAGACTAATTTAATGAAAGAAAATGACTAAAAATAGAATTGACAAAAAACCTAGTGCCCACAACGAAGTCTGTAATAAGAATGTCTTTACCGGAATCGAATAATAATGCACGGATCAGTTTTAATGACGTATACCGCTTATGCCTTCTGCTGATCTAAGCATTATTAGTTTTATATTATTATGTACTTCATACATTAAATATTATAACAGTACCTTATAATATATGAAGAGTAACAGCGTGTTATAATTTACGTGGGGCCAGTTATTCACGGTATGTCTTTGTTCTCTAAGGTATTTCCAGGATTTTTTTCCGGCTTACAAGATTAGCCGGTTGTGGCAAAAATAGGCGTAATAGCGTAATAGGCGTGTTTTGCTGTATGTTTTCATTCCGCTAAGTAGAACGTATGCGACGTTTTAAATGTACAAACAAGTTGACGAGGCAGAATTGTAAAACATTTTCTGTTGACGCACTGACCAAAATTTGTATGTTTTAGTACGTTCTTGGCTATGGTTTTGTTTTTGTTGATAAATAACTATATTGTCTGAAAAACGATAACGATGTTTTTAAAGGTTAATAAACTTAACTAAAAAAATCAAACGGGAGTAAAGTGTATTAAAGTCCACCAGCCTATTTAGCAAATTGTATGGATCGTTAAAACTTATGGACTCTATTCGTTAAATAAAGTTAAATGCTTGTAAAAATCTCAATTTCATGCTGGACTTTCATGGTCTATTTCAATAAAAAAACATATTGTTTGAATGAAATGTTATTAATTTCATTCAAACAATAATCTATGGTTTCATTATCCAAATATATTTCCGTGCCTGTCGGTGTTTATAAAAATGTATGTATTAAAAAACCTCCAAAATGGATGCTTATTTGAAATAGTTTTTTGTGTAGAGTTTTTAATAATTATATTGGTATTTTTTATTATTTTTTATAGGCTGTATCCAAAAGTGTAGGCAGGGATGTAATTTCAAGCCGACATATTGCTATGTTATGAATTTGTAGATCCCACGTAATAGGGGTCGAGTGTATTGCCGATACCGGGCAATTTGCCAGGCTTCGTGCTGCTACTGACAATGCGGAAGAACACAGTGACACCTTTGCCCGACCCGGGCATCGAACCCAGCAGACGTATACGCTATCCACTGGACTATCGAGGCAGTCAATACAATAAGTGGACACTCCAATTTCATTTTCATGAATCATTATCATCTTGCATAAATCTTAAAAAGTGATAAACAATATTTTAAAATATTGAAGAATATTTTTCGAGCTTTTAAGATATGAGTAGCACTATATATATATATATATATAGACGGGAATTAACGCGAACATGCAAATTAGGTATTTACATACCTTATTTTGCTTGACGTTTCGAGACGGTTGCACGTCCCGTGGTCGCAAGCTGACTGGTGAAGCGATGTCACGTCTCCGAGTGCGAGGTAGAAGATTCTATTTCTACCCCCGGGTCGTTGATATTCGAAGTACCGGCGCAAAACACACTAACCGTATCTGTATATTGAACATTCGCTGACTGCGCATTAAAGTGGGGTGTTGTTAGCCGAATCACAGGATTCCACGCCGATGACAATTTGAAGCCCTCTTCCCGATTGAAATTTTTATGTTTTCTGATTTCAATCGCTTCACGCACAACTCTTGGGTAAAAGTGGCGTTCCGTGGAGAGGACTTGAGGACGATGAAATTCAATCCAGTGATTGGTGCCCGATTGAAGTAAATGTTCCGCAATCGCCGATTTGTTCGTTTGACGGTTCTTTACAGCTGCGATGTGTTCCTTTATACGTTCAGCGATAGTCCGCTTCGTTTGCTCTATGTAAGAGCTTCCGCAGCTGCAGTTGATTTTATAGACCCCTGGGGTTTGTAGCGGTAGAACATCCTTTGGTGTGCCCACCATGTTGTATACTTTGGCCCCTGGTGTAAATACGGTCGGTATGGAGTAGTTTTTTAACTTGTCTCCTATTTTATCCGTAACACCTCTAATGTAGGGCATATAGGTCGGTTGTCTATTTACCGCCGGATGTTTATCGCGCTTAATAGGCCGCGTCATTCGTCGTTGTACCTGGTATCCGTTCTTCCTAAGTTCCTCCTGAACATGGTCTAGCTCTAGCTTCAAATGCTCAGGGTCACAGAGGTCATGTGCTCTGTTTTTTAGTGACGTCACAACGGATTGCAGGTGTCGAGGGTGGTGGTGCGACATGGCGTGCAGGTATCTATCTGTGTGCGTAGGCTTCCGGTATACGCAGTGTTTTAAGGACCCATCTGGTCTCACAGTCACTTTGACATCCAAGAATGACAACGATCTGTCAGTTTCCATTTCGTAGGTGAACCTCATTTTCGGATGAATGGAGTTAAGGTGTTGCACATATTGATCTACTTCCTGCTTACCTCCTTTTACGATACTAAAGATGTCATCTACGTATCTTTTCCAAAGCCTGATGGTCTTGGGCCCGCTGCTAAGCGCCTTTTCTTCAAAGTGTTCCATCCAGATATTAGCCAGTACTGGGGCTATTGGACTCCCCATTGCGACACCATCGATCTGGAGGTAATATTGGCGTTGGAAGAGGAAGTAGTTGCCATCTAAGCAGTGTTTTAGTAGATCAATATAGTTGTCTGTCCCTCACTACGTCCAGACATTCCCTTATTGGAACATTGGTAAAGAGCGACTCCACGTCAAAGCTTACCATTACATCTTCCGGTTCCAATCGGATACTTTGTACGATCTGGACGAAATGACGTGAGTTCTTTACGAAAGACGGTGTCATACCGACTAATGGCTGCAATACCGATGCAACGTGCTTCGCAAGGTCGTAAGTAGGCGATGAAATCTGACTTACGATAGGCCGCAGTGGCACGTTGGGCTTATGTACCTTAGGCAGACCATACAGCCTAGGTGGTTAGTATGGCTTGGGACCATATAACTTGGTGAACTCGTCTTCCGTGAACAGGTCCTGGTGGTCTTGTATCAGTGTTCGTATTCTGCGCGTTACTCTGGCCGTAGGGTTATATGAGACCGGTTTATACACCTTGTTATCACATAACAACTCTCGTACCTTGTACGTATAATCAGCCGTATTCATCACTACAGTGGCGTTTCCCTTGTCGGCCTTAAGCACTAAAATATCCTGGTTGTCCCGAATCCTTTTCAGTGCTTGACGCTCTTCCATAGTGACATTGCTAGTGGGTATCTTCGACTTCCGTAATATCACCGCGACGTCCTGTCGTAGGGTATCGGCATCACCGGGCGGTACTTTGTTACGGATAATCGTCTCCTCAACACTGCACTACATAGTTCGAATGTCCGACTTGCTTGTAAGAACGTTATCCGATCACACAGATCATAATCAACGCGAGATAGGAACTCACTACATTTCGTATGCACGGCATATAACTCACACTGTACACTATTCAGCTCACTATGTTTATTGCGTATTAACTGTCTCAGGAGACGTACACTCGCGTTATATATAATTTTACGGGAAAATGCGATATCATTACGTGGTTTTATACGCACATACGTAGGTAATAAGTCCCAATCGCGATATTTTGTTAGAAATATCAACGATGTTTCCACTCGCGCTCGTTTCCTCCGTAATAATTCTAGGTGACGCACTAATTTTGCAATTTCCGACCCGTAGCGGTTTGGAATAGAAACTTTTAAACACTCGCGTTGCATGTTTAAGAATATATACCGAATATAAACCTGTCAAACGAACAAATCGGCGATTGCGGAACATTTACTTCAATCGGGCACCAATCATTGGATTGAGTTTCATCGTCCCCAAGTCCTCTCCACGGAACGCCACTTTTACCCAAGAGTTGTGCGTGAAGCGATTGAAATCAGAAAACATAAAAATTTCAATCGGGAAGAGGGCTTCAAATTGTCATCGGCGTGAAATCCTGTGATTCGGCTAACAACACCCCACTTTAATGCGCAGTCGGCGAATGTTCAATATACAGATACGGTTAGTGTGTTTTGCGCCGGTACTTCGAATATCAACGACCCGGGGGTAGAAATAGAATCTTCTACCTCGCACTCGGAGACGTGACATCGCTTCACCAGTCAGCTTGCTACCACGGGACGTGCAACCGTCTCGAAACGTCAAGCAAAATAAGGTATGTAAATACCTAATTTGCATGTTCGCGTTAATTCCCGTCTATATATATATTCTTAAACATGCAACGCGAGTGTTTAAAAGTTTCTATGAGTAGCACTGTATGGGCGCCACATCTTGCAATACTTCAATTAGATAATAATTAATGTATTTACAGCTTTAGTAAATAAAAATAATAACAAAAGTCTGACTCAGATTCCAACGTGATTAAATAATATATGAGAAATACTGGGCAATCGAATTAATATCACATCATCAGCCTTTAACAGTCCACTGCTGGACTGGCCTCTCCTTTGAAAGGAGGAATTGGCCTACTATACCACGCTGGCCAAACGTGACACCCATGGGATGATATGGGGCGGTGACATTCCGTATTCTTAATCCGTCACCACACGGACAATCGAATTAAGATAAATACAGGTTAAATACTATTTCTTAATTGAAGAACATTAAGGAGAAAAGCTCTTCAATTCAAGCCAACCGGAAATGTTTTAATTCCGATTCCATTTCAAATTGAAAACAATTTCCATGCAGAATATAACCGGCAGGTCTAAAACAATAAACAAAAACTTTGGTAGCAGCAAACTATTTTAAGGGTAAGTAATTTCATGGCTGTGCGTTCCCCCGTCAGCAGAAACTATCTCGTTAGTTGATATATATTGAGGAAATGAAAGCCTTATTGCTTGGCCTCAAGGACTATAGATATCAGCGTAATTTGAATTTGTGACAACTTCATCTAATTGATCGTAGTTGGAATTTGGTTTCTTGCATTGTTTCATTTGGTTATGGATGTACCGCAGGAATGTTGTGTAACATAGAATATGAAATCTGGTTAAATAATTAATAATTGTTATAATTATAAAATTATATGTGTGTTTTATAATAATTGTTATATCGTTAGTGAAAATCCTTTCGCAATTCTTATACATTAACCGATATCTTTGCTGTAACTAAGTTGTACCCTGGAAAGGTACCTACTAAACTCAGCCTCGTCGAGGCATCAAAATTTGCGATAATAAGCGAATTTCATTGTAACTAGACATTCACTGCTACTCATGTCTGTTTACCAATAATAGAAAGTTAAATATGTAGTTTAAGGCATTTTTTATTTAGCTTGTGTGACCCTAAAACTCCTTTTTTTTGCATGTAAATATTTGGAACTTTGGGGCGTTATTTTTTGTGTTAAGTCCCACTTAATAGATTACTCCTGTCATGTTGTAATCGTTTAAAAAAGGTAAGAAATTTCTATATTATAACATCGAGACAAAATCTAGATATCTGAATGCCAAAACTTATAGATAAAATATTATGATAGTAATAAAAATTGTATCACTAAAAGCTTCTGTGCTGACCCTACCAAAATCTGACATCATTACAGTATATCCCAACATTTTAGCTTATTTTCCTCCCAAAAATTAATTTTCAGTTTATCGAAACTGCTCCCATAACGGTTTCCCGTTGCTTCGCGAAACTTAATATATATTACGTATAATAAATTCTGAAAAGCACCCATTCGCTTCCTTCATAATAATACGTTACGTTTCTATGGCTTCGTTATTATTGTATTTTATTTCCATCTCGAATTAATGTACGTATCTTTGCTCGAAAATTGAGTTGATATTATTATCCATTTCGGTGTTCATAATCATGTGGTTTTGGATCAACTACGTTTTGTCATGCTTCCAAATATTGGAAATCAAGCAATAGATTTGATGTATGATCAAAAGCCTCATATTTTTTCTTAATAAGGACTTGATTATTACATTCGTGGCTTGCCTTTTTAATTAGTTTACTGTCTGAAGTGAATTATTACATCATCATACAGCCATTTAGGCGTAGGCCTACCGCAAGGTGGATCGACGATTTGGCTGTTCGGCTATCAAGACACAGTCGATTCTTGCCTGAAGCTTTCTTTTCCAGTAATACAGGAGAACGACATGAACTAATCGAGGGCTCTATCACGTCATTATCGATCATGTCTTGAATTTCCTTTTCTAACTCCTTCATAATCGGTGGCGCAAAAGGATACTGTTGTTGTTTGATGGGTAATTGGTTGCCGGTGTCAATTTTATGTTCTATCATTGATGTTCTGCCTAAACCTTTACCGATTTCTGAACCCATTTTCTCCAATAACCTATTAAGCCGTTCTTTTTGCTCACTAGAAAGTTCATCACGAGAAATTACGGGGTGCGAGACAGTGATTTCCGCGATATCAGCTATAGACTGCCCAACTCCTATCGTTAAATTAAATGCTGTGAAAAAATTCATGCCCAAAATAATGTCATCTTTTAAGCCATCCATAATATAAAAGTGAACAACTTTATAACTCTCACTAAATTGGATAGGCAAATGAACAACCGAGTCAATTACGTGCGTAGTACCATCAGCCGTTGTGAATACATGCTTATCAACTTTGTGTTCAGTGAAACCCCATTTACTGATTTTCTTGGCAAATTCTAGCGAAATTACTGAGGCAGTAGCCCCCGAATCAAGTAACCCGATAAATGACTGATTTAAAATTTTTATTTTTACATAATAACGATTATCTAAGGCATTTCTATTTACGTTACAAATCTTGCCCGTTTTAAGGAATCTCGAGACGGTATGTAGCCATTGTTGCCAGTCATCTGCATTAAAATGACCTACTTGCTCAGAGATCGAGCGGCTAGCATCGACTCTGACTGATCGTTTCCCTTACCAGTATTATTGCAAGTGCATTTCTGGGTAGTTTTGCCGAACTTCCCACATCTATAACAGAATAGTCTTTGCTTTGGCAGTTTACAATTTCTAAAACGGTGTCCTGGATTTCTACAATTCCAGCATTTTATTTCATTAGCATTAAGTGCTGCCAGCTCAACCGTATTTTCATGTGTGTTTGAATTACTACCCTTATATGTTAAGTCACGCTGTATGAATACATCATTCCGATTCGGTTCCTTAAAATTGTCACATCTTAACTTAGTGCGTTCTATGATTCTTAAAACAGCCGTTAATTCAGTCATAGACTCAAAAGTGTCACGACAGATTGCCTTCTGATAGTAGGGTTGTAAATTCTTTCTAACGATCATCAATTTCTGTGTTTCCGGAATAGGATTCGGTAATCGATTAAACATATTCTGCATTACAGCAATATATATCAAAACGCTTTCTCTGTTGCTTTGGGTTCTTCTCTTTATCTCATCTAGTAGTTCTTCTTGATAATAAGGCAATTGAAATGCGTCTAGAAGTAGCTGCACTAATTCAGACCAATCTGTCACCGTATCCTTATTGGCCCTAAACCATATCAAGGCGTCCTCTTCGAAAAGGTCTATCGCGTATCTAAATAAGTCTTCATCCGTAGCATTTCGCGCTTCTTTGAGTTCCTCTATTCTTTCCAAGAAGGCGTTTATGCTTAGGGTATCATTGCCGCTAAATTTGATACCCCAGTCCTTAATGGGAACTAGCTTCCTTTTGTGGAAACCATTATCAAAGGTCGAAGTCCTCTGCAGGCCAGGATAACGTAATGAAGGGCCAGGCCTATCTAGGTTGCCGGTGACATGTGTTCTTTGGCCCGATTCCATGCATTCTCATGGCCACTCTGTTGTATTAACGCTTTTTTGTCGGGTAGCTGGCTTTTCACTAATTGTTCTATAATCTGTCCAGCCTCGTCACCCAAAGATTTCTGCAAAACATCCTTATCTTGTTCCGAAATCCCATCATCGTCCTCATCCTCCTGTTCTAGGTTCCTAAGCGACGATAATATATAGTATTCTGAATATTTTTCAGTAGCTCTAAATGCTTATCAATGTCCGTTGTTTCAGTGGAAATAATGAGTTTAGCGCGATTCGCCAAATGCGTCAAACGAGAGTGCATACGTCTAATAAAAGAGTGGTCTGGACAATGTAATACCTCTGTTATAAGTGAGACTATAACCGATAATTTATTTTCACAAATTAGAATTTCGTTACTCGGATTATCCACGCACGGTTTAGGAACTTTGAAAGAAATTGTTGACTCACCTCTAGGCTCTCTAGATAAAATTTCTCTTAAAAATTTCCGCATAGTCGCCACAGTTTTACAATCTGATACGCCTCGGCAAGCCAATTCAAACTCAAGTTCATCTTTATACAATGCGTTTACATCCATGTCTAAAATATTAATCCTTAAAAAAAAATCAGATGACAAAAAAAACACAATAACGTGTGTCCGTTACAAACAAAAGCCGTTTGAAACCAGTGGTTAATTAAAGAAAAAACTCAGTAAACTATGTCTGTTGTAAACAAAAATACCGTTTAGAAATGAGTACTTAAAATAAACACAATAACTTATGTTCGTTACAAATAAAAACCGTTTAAAAACCAGTAGCTAAAATTAAAAAATACACAAAATGTATGTCCGTTACAAAAACAATTAGGTACATAAAAAACACTTTCAATTTATAAAATACCAGAAGCACAAGAAATAAAATTTAACTATAAAAATAAAACACAGTTAAGCAGGTATACAAAAAAACAATTCAAATTCTGATATATACCAAAAATAAGTTAGAGTTGCATACGTTACCAAACAGCAATAAGTAGGTACGTTAAAACAAATTCAAATTTTTAAAAAATACCAGTAGTTCAAAATTCGAAACGTTTCTCTGTGTGTTGCAAAAAAATACAACGATAAGTAGGTACAACAAAATAAACCAAAATTTAAATACAAATACAAGTAGGTCAGTATTTAAGACCTCATGAATAGCCTTACGCAGCCCCGGCTGGCCTCCGGCCTAAGCAGTGATGTTATCTGCAATTTCTGCTCCCTTAGTCGGTTCTTACGACACCCACGGGAAGAATGGGGGTGGTGACACCTGCTTATATACCGTAACGTAAGGGCGTTTCCGCAAGCTGAGAACAAACACAAATAAGAATCAGTGCTTGCGAAAACCTCCCTGGTTATTATGATGCAAATTAGACGTAAGCACTTACCCCGTGACACGTTGCTTCAAACCACTATTACTCTAACACTTGGCGTTACGATATGCACAAAGTGCTTACTTTAAATAGCAATCTCTTCACAACTGTAATCGACTTGACGGTGATTTATTAGCACCAACAATAGGCTAGTTGACAAAAAAAAATTATAAGTTCGTCCTTTAGATTATTCAAAAATAAGCGATACGTATTTTTATTTGTAAATTAAACAAAAAATGACCAAGATATAGCTCATTAAAGTTACGTATAACGTCACGCCGTGCTGCATTTTTTCGCACTAGATGACGTCACACGTAACTTTAATGGGCTATATCTTTGTTATTTTTTATTTAATCGAAAAAAGAAAAAATACGTATCCAATATTTTTTTATAATCTAAAATACGGACTTAATAAAATGTAATAATTTTGACCCTGGAAACTACCCTATTACGGAGCACAAATTGAAAAATATTTCTAACTGTCTCGGTGTTCCTTGTTGTATACATCTCCCTGTCATTTTTATTTTCCAACCACCCACATTTTCATAACATTCTCAAGCGATGAAACTAAATGCTAATTTGAAACCAAGCATTTTGATCATTACAAGTTAAACAACATGTGACAATAATTTTAGTTCATAGTTGTTGAACTGCCGACAAAAATTTTGTTGCAATTAAATAACTTTTTAAATATCGAAACTAGCTTGTCGAACCAATACTACGAAAATAAAAAAGTATAAGTGGCTTTAATTTTCGTAATACTGGTAAGTCCAAGATCCCAGGGCCGCCAGACCTTACTTATTTTCTCAGAACCGAAATGTATATGAATAATATAGTGTTAGTATGTGTCATGAGTGTACACATACTTGTTAGCTTGGATCGTGGCCATTTTTTAGGCACGAGGTCCTAAAGTTAGGCAAAAATTGTACTTACTTTTCTTTAATTCTCAGTGCTGATTTTGATGTATGTTTTAGAAAATATTAATAAACATTTATAAATATTACTGTCTATACTGAAAATAAGTAAAGCCTGGCGGCCCTGGGATCTTACTCTGTAAGACAAAGTACATTTTACAGAATTTTGTTTTTCGTCAATCCTAGATTATTTCTCAGTCTAGACACCGATAAACTTGGTCCAGCGAAACAGCGAAACTGTCCGAAAAAATTTAATAACGTTTCAAAAGTACGGGCAAATTAGAAGCGATATTGTGTCCAAAGTTCTTTATAGTGTTTGCAATAGACAAGCAATACAAGTGCTATTACTGAACGAAGTGCGAACACAGCTGCGTCGGTAATGAAAATAGTTCGCACTTTTTCTTGTTCATTTTTGCGCTTTTGTTTGATAAGTTTAGTATAAACTACTTACTGCGTTTGTGGCGCTGGCTGTGAGTAGTTAGACTAGAAATAACGGTACTAAAAGGTGCTATTTTCTGGTATAAAACACACTAAACTGGCACTATTATATTTTTAAACATACGATATGAATCTTCCTTAACATCGAAATATGATTTAGTCTGAAAGTCAAGGTGGTCCTCTAAACATGTGATTCAATGCAGAAAATTAAAAACATCGTCAAAAATGCATACAGTGAGAGTAAGGTTATCTGATTTTAATAAGGATATATGATTATAATATCATATGATTAGGTATTTCGGATTCGTGATATTTTTCTTTGCTACAACATAGAAATCAAGGAAAACATTTACTGTATTTTGAAAAGTCCGTAGTACTTAACCTCTTGGTATTTTAGTAATGTATGTGATGAAAAATGTAGATAGATGTTTTCTTTTCAAACGATTCGTAACGCATGTTTGTGATTCTGTAAATACTAATCAAATATCCGGTTCAATGTCTAATAAGAAACAAACTCCGTAAATGCACCATGAAACGTAATCGACGTCATTACCATTTCAAAGCCTTATTCGATTCTAATTTCGATGAATCTGCGGCAACTTTACCACTTGACTAACTTAACTTCGTACAAACAATGATAGCTTGTATTAGAATAAATAAAACTGTTTGATGTAATAATAAAATGAAACGGCTTTTATATAAAGGATACAGCGATAGCCTTGCGGAGATGCCAACAGACTATCATGCAGGTATCGGGTTCGAATTCACGGTGCGTACCACTGCCTTATCGAAGCTATGTGGTAATTAAATTGTTAATTATTGCCCGTGTCTCAGAGAGTACGTTAAGCCGTAAATCCTAGCTGTCTTCGTCAATCCGTACAGGGAGTCTGAACCTTGAACCTTCGATGAAATCAATACTCGTTTAAAATCCCCATCATTTGCGTTGCTTTGCTCAGGTGAAATCACTTTGTGAAAAAGCTGATAATCTGTCATATCTGATTAGATTAAGAGGTAGACCCTGGCCTTTAGCCGTAAGTCATGGATTCAATTGGGATAACGCTAGGACAATGGCGATTAAGAACACAGAACTCTTGTATGCAGACGATACTGCATTGGCTGGTAATTCCAAAGGCGAACACGTACATGAGAACTCGATACATAGTAATCTTAGTTCGGTCGTTAGACTTACTTAAACTGAACATTAAATTAATTTAATTATAAATGACTAACTAACGCCTTCTTCGAGACATAAACTATGTCTCTCTACCATACATTAATACGTTAGTCTTGCAAGCTTGCTACAGTTATACTGACTTCACATTCTATTAAATTGACATCAAATAATATGTGCACCCCTCCCTCATCTGTTACATAATTATATTATAGTGAGAGAGAACGGGATGCACATAGCCCGGCACTAATGAGTCGTATTTCCAGTCACAGCAACACTTAACAAATTTGTTGTACGTGGTGTTGCAACACTTAAACAGTCCAAACGTCCCGGTCAAGTATCGTTGGTCACGCTAAGTAAAACCAAATATTAATTCTGACCTCCACCTAGTGTTTTGTGCTAACCTGTTGAGCGTCTAGGAGTATTCGTGGCTTTGAGATAGATAATGCAATTAAATGATTCAAGTCAGTGGGTTTGTCGACGCGAGTAAGGAAGTTATGGTATCATACGCTTCACTGGAACCTGTTAGTTGGGTTCAAAGTGTACCTACGGCTAGTGTACTGATTTAGGATGAACCGGTCAAATGCGTCTCGGACCATCTTTAGGTAAACTACGTACCTTGCAAGGCTCTAGTATTCAAATAATAAAACTAGTTTTATTACTCAACATTAGCTATCTTGTTTAAAAACCAAATGCCATATAGCTACGGTCGGCCTGGTAGAAAACAACTAACAATAACCCTTATGGCTTGTATCAACTATATCGTGACAACTGCCGCCTCTAGCTAGCACTGCTATTCCTACTACAACGAAACTGCCGTCATTGCAATAAAAAAGTCGTGGACGACAGTTCATGGCCTCCTATCAGAAAAGTCTAACATCTCATTAAAATATCTTAGTATCCAACTCAAAGTTCAAACGTCACAATACTCTGTCGTAAGAACATGTTGGGAACGTGCATCATACGCGTGTTTCAAAGCTCTTATTAGGGTGAAGGAGAAAAGCTCTCATTAGAGCGAGAGGCGAAGCATGCTGTAAGCCAAATTCCTATGACTTAAACAAGTATAAACTGTAGCATTCGATATTTACTCTTAAGTCGTTATATGCATATCTATTGTAGAACATCTCCTGAAAATGCATTTATTTTTCCAAACATTCAATCGATATCCGCGACCTAACACTTTCCAAACAAACGGCCGCTCAATCAACGCAGTAACAACAAATTGTGAATAACGAACGCACCTCCACCTGTCAAGCTAGCAATCCATCATGGCCGCTCCCGCCAAAATGTAACTCGCTTTGTCGCAAAATGGCCGCCATGCTCTCTATTATAAATATACGTTGAACGCTCATGAATGTATTTTGATTTTCATTTTGTGAACACTCATCAATAATTTTTACGGTTATAAAGTTAGACATAATGAGAAGCTTTCGTTGAGTTATTTGTGGGATACTTCGTTTTTTCTTCAATGAAAAAATCATTCATCAATGCCGGAGATTTATTATTCGTAATTGCCAGCTTGTAAAATATTTTTGAAAATCATGCTATATACGAATTTGTACACTAATTATGTCATTGACATTTTATTTCTGTTGGTTGGTTGGTTGTTGGAGCTCTGGAAAGGTCAGCGATCTCGCTGAGGGGCAACGTACGGACCGGAATCGTACGGCAGAGTACCAAAGTGTGAACAGGTAGTAGATAGTGCCTTGCTGATTTCAGCCGGTTCAACCGGGGAAGTACTACCCTCTCACAGAAAATCAACGTAAAGTAACTGTACCTATATTGTTGCGTTTCTTTCGGTGAGTGAGAGTGTCGGAGGCCCCATCCCCTATTCCTTCTCCCTCATCCAACCCCTCCTCCTGTCTTTTACCCTAAACTTGTGACTGCTTACCCTCAGGCGATCCGTCTACTTGTGATACATACATGAGGGGTAAGCTCACAGACATAGATCTACATAGATAACGCAAATGCATGCACTTCGCGTGTCTGAACTCCGACCAAGCGTCGAGCTTGGTCGCCACTAACTTCAGTCCCCGCGCGTCCGTTTTACCGTTAAGTAAACTTTATTCACATTACGTTGCCGCGTTTGCTTCGGACGTTTGATCTGACGTTGTGTATTAGGAGACGATGAATATCGCACATGCGATACTGTCGCGCATCGCTTCGACTTCGTGATACAGGCAACGTCACAGTAGATGTTAAAAAGTCGGCACGCTTGGTTTCAATACAAATCGTGATAATTGCGTTATCTATGTAGATCTATATCTGTGGGTAAGCTAATGAAACAAAAAATAAAAGTATTTCTGAAGTGTAGCAAAATGGAGTGGCAGTGAGCTAGCCAATCTGTCGTAGAACCGATGGTTGGTGGAGTAAGCAGGTTTTCAAAGGTAGGCAACGTCTGGGCAAGCGTAGATTTGGGCGCCAGCTAGATGTCCCAGTATCTTGAGGAGGGGGCTGGTAGTGGCTGAATGACGAAAACAGACTATCGGGTCTTGTAGCGTACCCTCAGGGATGCTACAAGACCCGATAGTCCGTTTTCGTCATCCAGCCATTAACATACTACATTTTTAATTTATTACTAGTCGTAGTTTCTAGATCATTCGGTTTAAATGTAATAACTAAGTGAAACCAATATAAAATAAAATATAAATAAAATCCCTAAACTGTAGTTTAATTTCAATGTGTAACATTCGCGTAAGCCCAAGAAAGTAGATACCTATAAGTCATTGGTGTGCGACGTGGATTCGAACCCCAGACACTCTGCGTAGCAGTCTGCCGGTCTCTTCATCCACGTTTTAGGCTAGTATCAGTTTATTTGTGGTTTATTTGTGGGTCCCGTACTGACCCCCCGTAAAGACTGTCAAAATCTTCACGACAGCCTGGACTGACGGTTTAACGTGCTCTCCGAGGCACGGGGCAAGCGATAATTAACAATTTAATACGCACATAACTTAACAAAGTCAGTGGTGCGCGCCGTGGATTCGAACAACTCTGCATGGCAGTCCATTGGTATCTCCACTAGGCTATCGCTGCCTGCCTTAGATATTTTTTGGTATATTTTACTAAATCCCCTTTATCACTCACATAAATAATGTTACGCTCTAGTTTCCAAGCACCATTACAAACAATAATACACTCAATTAGCCAACGAGGGGTGTATATGAAACTACTCGACTATGTAAATATACTAAATATATTGAATTAATCATACTGTATTAGGCGCCGTTAATTTTGTACTCTTGTTTGAAGGCTAGAGTTGCCGTCACTTATCGAGTCTATTAAAACCACAATCTATAAGCTAGAAGGTTATAGTCGCGCATTATTTCTAGTTCAATAAAGTTAGGTACCTATCAATCTATAACGTCGAGTTATTTATGTATAATATTGTTACGGACGGGGTAACGGGATTGGAAGGAAACACCGGGTAGCACTGATGACACTTTATTCGACTTCACACACGACGCGCCGTTTAATTTCAACGTGGACGGCACCAACACTAGCGTCTGTTGCACTGCACTTTTCACTGCACTTCACTGCACTTTACTGCACTATACTTTCACTTCACTTTATTTTACTACTTCTTCTTTCTTTCTTTTACTTCTTCCTTTTCTTCTTCACTTTACCACTTTTAACTTCAACTGGCGCTCAGCGCGTCTACACCACCTTATATACCCCTAGGAATGTTCTAGATCCACTAATTTCGATTGTCATTTCATAATCCAATTGTTTTTTCTATCTCTTGTCTCTTTTTAACCTTTCCATTCCTTCCTGAGCTTTCTAGAATTTTCTAATTTTTATTTGAAATATTTAAATAAGATTTATTTATTTTCCAAACAAAATCAACTATATATATTACATATGAAGCAACATAGTTATGTCCTAAAATTAAAATAAGCCTATTTAATATATACAATACGAAAAATAAATTAAAATTAAATTTAGAAGGCGTCATGGAAGTCATCCGCATCGCAGTCAATCGGAAGCGTGCCCAGAAGACTGGCGGCATTGCCTCGTTGTATAGCAATGCTTATCTTTTGTGCTAAATACGTGCCAGCCCTCTGGTCACCCGAGGCGTCGATCATTCTCTTTGCGAGATGCCTAAAAAGGGATCTCGCACTTGGACCCCATGGCCCCAAGGTTTCGACCCCAAACGGCTCAAACACATAATCTCCTACAAGATTTACGTATTTGCGCCGTTTGAGGGTCTCTGCTGAAGCAGCAGCAGCGCCCGCACAACCTGCTGTGCTGGAAAGATGGGATGGCGCAAGGGTATCGACACAGGTCGCGTCCCATACCAAAGGCCTACCCAGCTTCCACGGCAGTAAAGACATCCCGTCCGGTCTCTTGCCATCGTCGCGTGCCAAGCCCTGAGGTTCAAGTTGGGCTGGAACGCCAGCGGTGACAAGAGCACGGCGCAGAATGTCGTTGAGGTTGGCGTGTCGTGAAATACGACCCGCGCTACTGCTGCATGACAGACCATGGTGACCAAGGCTATCGACAGCCTCTCCGCAGTGACAGCGATGCGGAGAGACACATGACGCGCCTAAATAATATTTAAATAATCTTTTTTTAAATATTTGCCAAATATTCATAAACATTTTCTAAATTTCATAAAAACCAAAACCCACATAAATGTTATGACTGGGATTTGAACCCACCCCATCAGAATGTGCACGGGATGTGTTATCCGCACGGCCACTGCCTTGTTGTCAATGACTTGTAAATTTGGCGAACACTTGACAGAGTGTATGACGTCATCGAACTAAAAACTCATTTCCAAATAATAAAATAGTCTTCAAACCTCTTTGCTAATTATTGTGTTTCGTGACGACGGTTTGATATGACACCGGCCGTCACAATATGTATGTATTTACAAAAAAAAAGTATATATGCATGTTTTTCCATTATTTTGTATCCATAATATAATCAAGCTCTGCTTAGTTTGGGACTAGATGGTTATACCTACATATGTTAATGTGGTAGAATATTACATGTATTTAGCTGAAAGTTAGGATTCGCGTTCCATATACATCATACGCAATGAAGTCCTCTCCGTGTCCTGTGCCAAGGAATAGTCAGACGTTTATAGCTTGACTTGAACTTTTTGTTTCTCAGACAGTTGTATTATTATTTGGCGTATAGTTACAACGGCATTGTAACAGTCTACTTTGGTCTTTAGGAGTGTCTGTCTGTGGCGGTGTTTAAAGAATTTAAATGATTCGATAATGATTGTTTTAATGTGTTTATATTGAACTAAATCGTCTTTTTTACAATCATGAATGTCGATAATAGGTATCTGTAACTATCAGTTCTGCTGCATCCAGCTATACAAGTGATTAAGTAGAGAACTGTGAGGGCAGACCTTTGGCCCCAATCAAAGTCATATTTATGCCACTAGAATGATTATAAGTACTTATATGAAGAATCTTCTATCAAGAAAACATACTACAACTTTAATTTTTTTCTGATTCGATGGGGCAATTAACGCCTCATTACCAGGACAGTTAACAAAACAGCAATACATACCTACAATCTCAAAAACAATACATCACACTCAAGGCACCCACACATCTTAATTTGATATATCCCTACAAAATTCTCCAGCAACAATGAAATATACAACAAAATAACGTTCATGTACATCACTTAGCACCTGATACGAACGCTCAGACCAAATGGACTTTCCTTGTATGCAGCCAATAACGCGCTATATACGTTCACTCGGGTACACGCGGATTGTGAGCACAATGACGATCTGCTTTATGTACTAAACATGATGTATTGTGATGCTCTTTAGGTTTAAAGCGACTGTTTCGTAGGAATAATGTGCGGCAATTTGCATTGACAATGGGAAGTGACGAATAAAGTCGGTGCGTACTTTGGTAGCATTTGGAGTGTTTTTTTTAAATGCATTGGTTCGTTACTGCTTTTTGGCAGTCCATAGCTGGACTTAAGTATCTCCTAATTTATTACTTCACAGTTAGCACTGTCAGTCAATTTATAGAAGGATTTGGCCTTCTGCACCACGCTGGTCAGACGGGTTGGCATCAGGGTTTGATGTCGACTTTGACATTTATGTGCTCAACAAATTGCTGTTTTGAGTCTGGCTGTTCTTGTTTGCCAAATAACAACGTTAATTTATTTTAAAAAATAAGTTCGATGATCACTTTTAAAAATACATAGATGCCCAGCTATCTTGCTCATAAGAGTTGAAATAGAGATTTCTTAATTGACCGTAGACATAGCATAAATTTGATTTTTTGGTCCTAACGGGACAGTTAAACAAATAAACAAATATGAAATTGTTAGAAAGTGATAAAAATATTCAGTAGGTACGTATTCTTTTCCGTCTTCAAAACTTCCACATCCCCACTAACAGTTGCGTTCATATTTAGATCTAATTTATCACTTACGATTCCATCTCTCCCTTTTACTCATATCAGGTAGAAGCAAGGCGCGGTTCCGTTATGTAAAATCACAGTAACGATGTTTTTACCGGCTTTTCCTAACACAATTGGTTGATTGTAGTTGAATGTATGCAGCGTGAAACGTAAGAATTTTATGGATTGTGTAAGCGTCGTAACTTTGTTAATGGTGAAGCCTGCATTTCTGAGAGATGTTCGTAATGTTCGCGAAAGACGTGCGAAGTTTACTAAGCACATTTGGCCAGGCTGATCAATATCAAAGGCCATAGACTAATTTACTTTTACGATGTAGCTTACAAGTATATACAGTAGCACATAATCATGTTACTGCAAAGCTTAATCAAAATTAATTAATATTTCTTTTGCGTGAAAGAGTAACAAACATCCAAAATTTAATGTTGTTAGTCGTAGTAAGCTTTAGGATACATATTACAAAAGTTTACGATGATAAATTTATTAGTGAAACGAAGTATCCTAGCAGAATTTGTAAATTAATTAGCATCTTAATAATAAAGAAAAACTCTTTGCAACCAAGCATTGACAAATCCGGATTTCTGCCCAATTTATGACAGCACCATAATTCGGTGTAATAGCACCTCGTCTAGGGGATATTTCCTGTTTAGGGCCCGTGACCTTCCGTACCGTTATTTAAAACCTGCAATAACTCAGGCTTCCATTTGCTCGTAAAAGCAGAGTGTGATTTCACGAGGCAAGTTGTCAAAACGTCTAACAGAGGCCAATGAATCTCATTGAAGCGCCACTTTGAAGGTTTTTCTATTAAAGCGAGGCGAGCCGTATTTTTTGCCTCGAAACGAGTTGTGGCGAACTTTTGAAGAATACTTGGCTGGTTTTTATTGTGGACACTTGAGAGCTAGTTAAGGAGAAAGAAATATTGTTTGGGTAATATCACTGCGTCGTGTGCGAGATGTTTTCTTGTAGAATTTTTAAATATTCTTTCAGAGAAGATAATTTTCTTCGCAATTTCTGAAGACACGAAAGATTAATGCTGTTTTGCAAGTAATTTAGCTACCAGATGTACTATATTAACAGTAACTAATCTGTTTAATCTGATAGTCCTGAAAACATTGACGTCTGGACTAAGGACCCATCAAACAAGCTTTTAGGCAATTTCAGATCATCTACCTAAATTGCAGCTTATTTATTTTAATTCAACATGTTGTATTAGCGAATTTTAAAGATAGATGTTTAACAAATGTTGCACTAATCTACGTATACAACATCACACAGATAAGTACAAACTTAACTTGCAACTACACATAACTATTAGGTATGTTCGTGTGTATATTCTAAGACATAAAGCGCCTTCATATAGACTCAACCAGGAAGATTAATAACATTTTCACCAAGGCTAACAATAATAAACCAAAACAGTAAGAATTCTTATACAAAAATAAATTTTCTCAAATCGAATTACTTAGCAGGTTTCCCGTCGAAGACATTAGGAGAGCGTTGAGTGGCTCTCACACCCGGAGGCAATACTCTGATGGTCACAGTTGTTGTTTGAGCGGTTTGAGCCCACTGTGCGGCTGAGTGCAGCCTACTGGACGATTTGTTTGACACATACTGATAATATTGTAAATGCGAATATATGCGGATGATATAAGTGTCCCGTGTCTTAAAAGATAAAACCGGCATTCCCTTAGTCCGTAGTTGTGCCTGTTTCTGTATTATGGGTACTTTTCTCAGGTATGCGTGAAGGAATCAAGTTTTAATTGGTATGAAATACTGAGGATAGAATTAACCTTTGTTGCTGTAATATTAGCGTCACCATAATCTGTTTTCATAAAAACACCAATGTAATTATACTTTTATTTTGATAATAAGGTGGCAGAAAAGATGACGGCCCATCGGACAAAGTCGCTCATAGACTTCGTTGCCCAGTACCAGTACGTCTTTACCAGTCGCATTTGGAGACTCAAAAACTGCTAGATCGCAATGCAACTCAAACGAAACACGAAACGTATGGACTAAAGAGAGTAGTGTTACGGGTGATATCAATCCCAAAAGACAGATACGATTGCACTATCAAAACAACACTCGTACTTATAAATACAACCCCTCAGCAACAACGATCGCACACGGCTCAAGGTAACATATTATGAAACATGCACACGTCACGGCATGTCACGCGCCACGCCGTGTCACGCGTCACACTGATTATTATTAATGTAGTGACGTCACCGTCACGCCCGCAGCTATCGCGTACATTACGCAAATAAAACGCATCCATATTTTACCTACCTTATAATAATCGTGAAAAAGTCAGCTTGATTGAAAAGCATGTGAAAGCTTCGGATTTTTGACAGAAGATGCTAAGTAATTTGGATTCAATGTTTGACTCATATTTGTTGGCTAAGCAAAAGCCTGGGCTCCTTTTGTATCTACTTAGGACAAATGCCTACTTTGAGGAACAGATTTGTGTATGAATTTGATCGCATTCTGTTTTTTGAAGGAATAGTTTTGTAATTGTTTAGCAATTGTGAGTAGGCGGCAACCGCTTCATGAGTGACCTGTGAGTATCACTAATTTCCGTATTTATAAAATTCTTGCGTTATTAGTTCAACTAGTTGCAATAAATTGAAAGTTGGTATGTATGATTTCCCGAAATTCCCACAGGATCGGGCAGAAGCGGTTAAATTTAAATAAAATGTAGGTTTCTAGCTGTGGACATCCTCTAGTTGGCTTATAAAATCATCACTATCACAAGTTGTTATTTGTGATTCGCAATATACACCACATAAATCGTAGTCAGACAACCAAAATATGCGAAATTGATTTATAAGATGGTAACATTTACGATGAAAATCCTCTTTTATTATATAGTACTGGAAAAATAGTATAATAGCTGTAACTCATAACCCTATTGCTCAAGCTCCAATCAGTTTATAAAAATAGCAGTGTAGTAATTAATTTACTTTTTCGGCTGTAGATTCACTGACACACTTTCAGCAACAAAAGAACAGAGACAATAACTGCCATCGAATATTAATTTATTATTGCATATAATAAAAACTCGGTTGAACGAATGTATCAATGGCAACTGGTTAATGAAGTAGTTTAATTTAATGTCATTGTGATACGTCGTAGTTGCAGGAACAATGAATGAGGGCCAATTTACCAGGTGTGTATGATGGAGTGATTCGTGACGTACGACGATTTATTTTTTGAATTTTATATCGTAACGTATTGAAATGTAATTATTTATGGATTAAATACGGCCTTTGGTGTATGGCAGTGGTGGTTTAATGAAATAATGTAGAAAATGGGAACCTGGAATCATTTTTACGTCCGGCGAACGAGCGGTTTCGCACTAAATTTGATCCGAATCCGGTACCAACCGGTGAAAATGCAGTTCTAGAAATCACGCACAAAATTCGACGGAAACCGGAAAGTCGATGTTGTATGAAGAGCGTAACGTTCCATATTATTATAAATAATTCTATGACCACACTGGACCATATATTCTCGGGTTGAGATCGGATTCGCATCGGACGTACCTAGAGTGAAATCGATCTTAGGAGTCAGCAAGGACGGCATCCACCACAGTGAAAAGCTTTTCTTCGAGACGTATTTCCTTTCCGTATTTAAAAGCCCATCATGAAATGTGTCCAGAATATAAAGAAATTAATTTGTAGCATAACACTCCTGAGATTCATGTCAATATTGAAAGCTATGTTTTATTTTCTTTGAATAGAGTGTACACTTGCTAATAACATTTTATGCACCACTGAAAACCGTACGAAATTATTAATAGTCAAAATGCAGAATATTTAACTAAAACTTACACCGGTATTTCTCAGCAAATTAGGTCGAAACAAACACAATACATTATACTCCAATTACAGGAAAACTGAACCCATATCTTTGTAGAGCGAAAATGTATAGCTGTAAGCGACAACAGCCTATGACAAGTCCGGACAATAGCAAACAAGTACTTACCGCGTCCTGTTAAGACTTGTTAAGTCCAGTCCTTAGAGAACTACTTACTGCGTTAGGCTCAGTTCACACCGAAATGGCAGCGGCTGGAAGCGACGCGCAGCGGCCGGCATCGAAGAGAAGGCTTGCGGCTGCCAGCGACTGCTCGCGCATGCGCGCGACTGCTCGCGCCCGCCCGCGACTGCTCGCGCCCGCCCGCGACTGCTCGCGACCGCGCGCAGCTCACGTCACGGCTCAGGCTCACGCTATTCCTATGCGCAGTTTATATTCTACGTATAACGAGGAAACACGTGTGTAATTAGCTGTGAAAATGAGTATTTTGGATTTAATAGTTATTGCACGTATAATTGAAGAAGAAGAAGAGGAAACGCGGATTCTTGGGTACACGGCCGCCCGCGCCCTCCCGCGCATGCTCGCGGCCGCCCGCGCCTTCCCGCGCATGCTCGCGGCTGCCCGCGCCTTCCCGCGCATGCTCGCGGCTGCCCGCGCCTTCCCGCGCATGCTCGCGGCCGCTCGCGCCCGCCAGAGCGGTCGCGCGCCGACGCGGCGTGGATTGTCAAGTGATTCTATGTATTATAGTCATGGTGATAAAGACTAAAATTATATGACACTGAAACTGCTCTCCGCTTCGCTTCCGGCCGCTGCCATTTCGGTGTGAACTGAGCCTTAGTGGTCTCCGGGGTGTAGTAACAATTGCTCGGAACATGAGTAATTAAGTAAATATTGTATGTTTGTAGAACTTAGAACAAGACAAGCTATCGTAATAAAGTTTGTGGGTTAAAGTTTATTTTAGTTTTGTCTGGGCGACTATGATTAATTATATTCTACGTTCTGTCTACTTTGTAGGGGCTGGATTTCCATAGGATAATAGAAAAGAGAACATAGGACGTAGATGGACGCTGAACTCCAGTCGCAAAATTCTAGGCTTTTGCTAAGCTAGTGGTTTAAGCCGCCTCATCGCTTGACACTGCGTCGAGTGTTGTAGGTTCGATTCCAACACGAGACAACACTTTGTGTGATCCATAAATGGTTGCTTGCTTGCTGGTTTTTGTATCCTTGTGGTTGCAGGTATACATAAGAATAAAGAGATTTCTATTTCATAATCTACATAGTCACAAAGACAGTTGGAGCTTTCCCTTAAACAAGGCATTGCTTGTTTAGACTCCACTCTTCTACATTCAGATAATTACTTTAGATTGAAGGTGATTTAACATAGATGAGTATACCATGCAAAAATAATAACCACTACATAGTATAAAACAAAGTTTTTTTTTTTGTGTCGGGTTGGAAAATCCTCATGGAGTCCCGGTATTGGCCCGCCAGATGGTCAGGCGTACCCCGAACAAAACCCCCTTGGCGGCGGATGAAGGTGTTGGGCTCCACCGCCAAAACACCCAACGGCCGCAAAGGATAAGAAGGACGGCAGCGCATCACCGCATCTCCTCTTCCTTTGCGGCCCCACCGCGACGCAACAATGGTGCGCCCCCATTTGGTCGCGGGAGATAGGGCGCACGGCAACGCAACACCGACACGTCTCTCCTACCGCGACCGCGTCCGACTGCGAGGGTCAGACAGAACTGTCCCCATAATAAAACAATAAATTAATAAAACAAAGTATGTCTTCTGTTTGTCTGTCCCTATGTATGTTTAAATCTTAAAAACTA
This sequence comes from Euclidia mi, assembly GCA_944739405.2. Lineage (NCBI taxonomy): Eukaryota > Metazoa > Arthropoda > Insecta > Lepidoptera > Erebidae > Euclidia > Euclidia mi. The sequence goes on along the minus strand of OX123187.2, from coordinate 92,254,346 downwards.
CGCAACGCATTTTAATGCGGGTTTTTTTATAGATATAATTATTTAAGAGGAAGGTTTATAGGTATGTATAATTGACGCAGGCGAAGCCAGTGGCGACGTCTAGTCTGTATATATAAAATTACTGCGTTACAGACTGACTGACAGACAACGCATATCCGAAACTTTTGGGCGCAAGAAGGGTGTATTCCTTGGAGGCCGTAGAGGCGCACTTAGAAAGGATTGGTCGAAATGTGGGATCGGGAAGAAACGCCTTACTAACAAATGGGCGGAGCTGCGGGCATCCTAGAGGATGCCCGCATACTCAACTAGAGTTGAGCATAAAATAATAACATCTATATAGCAAAATAACTACGTTAAAAACAACCGACTACAAAAACGAAAAAGTAAAAAATAATTATTATTAAATATTAATGAAATACTACCTATTATTTATATGTGCTATTAACTTTTAGGTTTGGAAGTATATTCATGACTTACCACATCTCGTTAATGACAAGCACGGAATAGTAGTGTTTGTTGATGATACTCCCTTTTATTTAAATTAAAACGTCAACAAATTGATATGGACGATGTAAACATTGCTATCTCAAAGGTGGTTCGCTGGTTTGAGGTTAACAACCTGCTTTTAAATAGTCTTAAAACTAAATGTATTCGATTTTTGATGCCTAACGTCAAACAAGTGAATACCTCAGTAAAGGTTAAGGATGATAGATAGATAGATAGATAGATAGATAATATTCTTTATTGTACACCAAAATAAAGTACATTTCTAAGGTATCTTAAATCTAAAATTTATGTACAACCGGCGGCCTTATCGCCAAAGGCGATTTCTTCCAGGCAACCTTAGGATGGACAGAAATGATGTTAGATGTTTTGTGACGGTGGTGTAGCTATGTAACTAAATCTATAACCAAAAATTACAATAACATTCTAAAATACACATATACAATTATTAATTATACATATACATATATACACATATATATAAATATATACATAAATATATACCAGTATCCATAATGCCCAAGACAGTACAGATAAATACATACTATAAGCACATATACAATGAATATGAATATACTAAATAATACAGATACAGCGAATTTAAGTGTCAAAGATAGACGATCACTACATTAATGTACCTACCTACATATTAAGTTACCTACTGATTTAAATGCTGATTTTTTATCATTCCTTTGAATATATTTAAGGAATCTGCTCTACGAGTTTCTAATGGTAAAGCATTCCACAAGCGCACAGCCTGAGCAGTGAAAGATTTGACGAAATAGTTAGTAGAATGCTGCGGCATCTCCAGCGTAAGATCTTCAGACGACCTCAAGGACCTTAGATGTGTGTCATGAAGGAACTTAAATCGTTCTTTGAGATAAGAGGGAGAACTAGGATTAAATAGAACATTATATAACAATGTAAGAGTGTGAGTATTCCTGCGAAGACGAATTGGCAGCCACTTGAGTTTATTGCGAAAATCAGAGACGTGATCATATTTGCGCAAACCAAATATAAATCGAATGCAAAAGTTTTGGAGACGCTCAAGTTTATCTAGCTGCTCTTCAGTGGGGTCGAGATAGCTGACGTCGGCATAGTCAATAACAGGCAGTAGCAGAGTTTGAGCAAGCACAATCTTAGTGGTGATCGGAAGAAAGTTGCGTAATCTCCGCAACGAACCTGCTGATGCAAACAGTTTGCGACTGGTTTCTTTTATTTGCGATCTCCATGACAAAGTTTCGTCGAAGTATATACCCAGGTTTTTAACGGTTTTGGCGAAAGTTAGTTCTTTTCCATCAAAACAGATTTTTGGTAGATGGGGCCAACTGATTTTCGAAACTAGTTTAGGGCTGCCGATAATGATTAGTTGGGTTTTTTCGGCATTCATTATCAGTCCATAGTTCTTAGTCCACTCACAAATCCACGCTAAGTCCGTATTTATAGTAGTGCAGGCTTCTGCTAACTTACTTAAGGGAGCTTGCGTATAAATCTGCAAATCGTCTGCATAAAGGTGGTAGGAAGAAAGTAAGTGGTTTGAAATGGAGTTAATAAATATCGCGAAGAGTAAAGGAGATAGCACGCCACTCTGTGGCACACCGGCATTTGTATTTGACCAAGTGGAATGTTTGTCTTCGATGCGTATACGTTGCCGGCGACCAAACAGGTAACTATGAAACCAATCAATTGCCGATGGAGATACGTTAAGAGAGCGTAGAATGCCAAGTATGATGTGAAAATCTACGGTGTTAAAAGCATTGCTAAAATCAAGTAAGGACAAGACCGTAAGATTTCCTTTATCCATGCCTAGCCTAATATCATCAGTTACGCGAACCAAGGCAGTGACAGTACTGTGGCCGGGACGGAAACCGGATTGGAAGGGATTTAGGAGTGCATTTCTATGTAGGAAGGAACTGAGTTGTGAGTGAACTAGACGTTCAAGGACTTTAGACAGGAAGGGTAGAATGGATATGGGTCGGTAATCTGAGAAGGAACTGGGTTTAGGTTTCTTGGGTAAGGGGAGTATTAGTGCATCTTTCCAATCGGATGGAAAGCTACCACTGGCAATGGAATGATTAAGGATGTGACATAGGATTGGAAGAATTTCCTCCAGGATGGGAAGGATCATTTTCCGACTGATACAATCGCTGCCGACTGCATTGGACGTAACTGTTAGTATACTCTTCTTAACGTCACAAGCGGTAAATTGTGTGAAAAAAAGGGAAAATAATCTGGTGTTGGCAAGGAAGAAAGATAAGCTAAGGTGGTTCTTTTTGTATTGTCATCAAATTTTGACGAAGAAGAGAAATGTGTATTAAGAGAGTCAAGGTTGATGTTGTTTGAGATTGATGGTTGACGTGTCTTGCCAACTCCCAAAGTTTTCAGAAATTGCCAGACCTTTGCTGGATCACCGTTTTCAACAGACGATTGTATGTGTTGGCGTTGTGCTTTCCTACACACCTTGTTACAGAGATTTCGAATAGCTACGTATTTTTCTTGTTTGACGGGACTAGGATTTTGCTTCAGTTTTGCCTTGGCGGCGGCTTTCTTTGCCATGATCTTCTTTATGTCCTCCGTTAGCCAAGGTGCTGGTAAATGCTTCAATTTAATAGGGTGAATTGGAGCATGCACGTCGTATAACTGAGTGAGATTGTTAGTAAAGATACGAACTTTAGTATTAACACACTCTGAAGTGAACAAGGGCTCCCAGTCAATATTGCTGGCATCCTCGCGCAATCTGTCGTGATCCATACCACCAAAATTGCGTTGTAAGACCACCTTCAGCTTCATTTTGGGTGGGCGTATTTTGTACGATAGAAAGATAAGATCGTGGTAGGAAAACGCATCTGCCGTATATTGACCATGCTTATAGACAAAACTAGGAGAAGACACCAAAATAAGGTCAAGAAGAGAAGGAGCACAGTTCGGAAAGTGATGAGTTGCGTTTAATTCTAAGATAGACAAGTTACAAGACTCTGTAGCTCGACGAAAATGGGTGGCACGTGAATCTTGTTTGAGAAGGCAGGTGTTAAAGTCACCCATAACAATAGTATGGCTATACAAAGGAGTTAGATCTTCCAGGATCTTCTCAAATGATGAAAAATAATTTACCCGAATAGAAGGCGAATAGTATACACCTAATAGCAGCTTAATGTGGTGAAGTTCTATTTCTAAAAAGAGGTGCTCGCCGGCATTAGCCAGTGGTGGCTGTGGAGACATATTGACTATGTTGTAAGGAAATTGGTGTCGTAAGTATATGGCAACACCGCCACCACTGCCCAACGAGCGATCATTCCTTATTAAATTGAAACCAGGAAGAGTATACAATGTTGAAGGGAGGCATGGTTTTAGCCAAGACTCGGAGACAAGGACAGCGTGTATGTTTTGGCAGTCTTAGTTAGCCAGCATATCAGGGAAATGGGCTGGAATACTCTGTGCATTAATATGGACTACATTAAAGTTCTTGGGTAGGTCTGAGAATTGTGACTGGAGAATGTCGCCTAGTGAAGGAATACTTTCGAAACTTTCATTGAAACTTGTTGCAGAGACAAAGGAATCATCACTGTTACTTAAGTCTGTATCTGACATTAAAATATAAATATAAATTTATAAATATAATATTATATAACTAACTAAATGTATAATATAAAAAAATAAATAATTATATTAATTACTATGCGCGGTAAATCTTCACATTCTATCCACCCGCCAGTTGCGCTGTAGCAAAGATAACAAATAAAACGACAGAAGATATGATACTAACAAATAAATAAAAACATAAGAGGAAGACAAACATAAGTGAAAGACAAATAAGTAAACGAACACATTAAATAAAGAGAGTCTCAAAAGACGAGTGTCCAAATACATCAAGTGTGAAACGAAACGTTTTTGACAGCTGTGACATATGACACAATTGAGTGACAGCGATACTATTGATAGTAAACGTTACCTACATATTAAAATTAATATAAACAGAATTAGAAATTGAAGGTAACACAAGTAAATAGAAGTCATGCAAATATACCCCGTGGAAGGAAAAGCCTATTTCCTAGAAGCTGCAGCACGCTTGGCCTTCGTTGTGGTTGGTTTAGTAACGAGCTTCTCCACTTCCACCGGCTTTATCTTGTTTAAGTCAGCGACTGAAGTAATACGATAGCGCTTACCATCGGGGCCCAGGATGTGAATGAAGCCCTCTCTCGTCCAGCACTGCGCAACGCCAAACCTCGCTCGAGCAGCCATGAAAGCGTCATGTCGCGATCGCGTCAGGAACTCGGACAAAGTGATGCCCGATCCCTTCAGTTTCGCCTTTGCAAACCAGACACCATCCCGCACTGCTGCAGTCTCGAACTTGACCAGTATGGGCCTTGCCTTGTCGTTGGAAGTTGGGCGTCCCATCCTGTGACAACGTCGGATATCATCAGCTACGAAGGTGTCAATTTTGAGACGCTGCTTAACAATATCCGTCACCAACCGAGACGTCTCCTCATCTTTACGCTCCTCCACACCGTGAAGCAGTAACATCTTGCGACGGCTACGCATTTCCATCTTCTCAACTTCGCGGCCGACGACATCGAGTTGCTGCGAGAAAGACTTCAAGGTCTGCAGCACGAAAGTCTTGAAGGAAGCAAACTCATCTGCTAGACTCTGTGTACTTTGTGGTGATTTCTTTTGTAGCTCTGCCTCAAAACTTGCCATACGCTCCTCAAAGTATGACTGCATATCAAGGATTTTTGATACGTTAAAAGTGTCCATACTGTGTGTCTTTTCTAAGTTTGTTAGTTTTAAGAGATAACGCGCAACCAGTTGGTATGTAGAATAACCTTTAACTTTTGAACATTAAAGTTAAATTTGAATTAAAATTAACGATTTTATTTAAATTTTCCGCACGCGCTATTTTAAATATGATGTGTTGGATCTTGTGGATAACACCAAATTTTTAGGCATTACACTAGATTCTAAGCTGCAATGGGGACCACATATTAGTAAATTGTCGAATAGACTCAGCTCTGCAGCATAATACAGATATATTTATATTCTTTATACAGATTTTGATCATTTTATGTCACAAATTGATAGCATATTATATGGTATCACTGACAAGGCTTATTTCATAGCAAAGTTAAGATATATAGTAGGTTACGAAAATAACTTGGCAAAACACATGCAACTGTTTTCAACATCACCAAATAACATTGTAATATTTACCCCCACAAAACTGTTCCATAAACATGTGCATTACTTAGTCGCTCATTAAGCGCCACTCAAATGAGAAGGACTGTCGTTTACACATATATGGCGCCTTCAGATTCAATCATTTGCGCCATACAGACCATAAACGTTGGGCTTGATTTGACCTGTTCCGCCGGGGTACAGAGTAGCAAACGGCGAAATTATGCAACTGAAATAATTAACAAACGGAATTTAGTTTTTCTTTATACTAGCTTTAAATATGGTTTATTTTTTGCTACAGTTTGTTTTCCATATTCTTCAAATTATAAGAAGATATCTTAAAAGTAATAAAATTACAATTCCAAGTTATTAAGGTCATTGAGTAACAGCTATCAACGCCAGGACAACAACACATATTTTTTTAACATACAAAGTGTCTATAAATAGAATCGAAGGCTATTAGGCGATTATGGAAGAAACCCATGGCACGTATTTATAAAATGTATTGACATGCGGTTGTAGTTGCAAAATGTATTGACATACCTATTAGCGTGTAGCCATAACTCGTCTGATGATAGTTTTTTTTTTCAATATACATAGTCTCACGCCTGTATCCCCGAAGGGCAGGCAGAGTGTAAATATTACAGCCACATTTCGCAATGAATTTTTAGGTCCCACGTAATAGGGGACGAGCCTATTGCCGTTACCTGTCACATCACCAGACTCCGGGCTGCTACTGAGTATTCGGATAAACTCAGTAACACTTTTGCCCGACCCGGGAATCGAACCCGGGACCTCCGATTAGCAGTCGCATACGCTATCCACTGGACCACGGACGCAGTCATCCTAGTAAACTATTGGATGCAGGAAGTTGAAAATTTGGCATCCACCTATAATCCTTGGAGACCGTAGGCATGCATAAAGAAAGGCTTTCCCAAAATTCAGACGGAATGGGGAGAAATGTGTGGACGTAGCTGCACCCATCGTCTAGTACCTACTGTGTAGATAACATTATCGTGCTAACTCTTTTGTTGGGTGGAGTAACGATATAGACAAAGTGGCTGGCAGCGGCTGGACACGAACAGCTGAAAATCGGGCTCAGTAGCGTGCTATTGGCGAGGCCTATATCCAACAGTGAACTATGACAGTTGACGTGTGATGATGATTATATGAGTGAAGATGATGATGAAATCTTTTGTAGTCCCTAAAAATGAGCTAATTCATCTGTTTATCTGCCTGTGTCTGCTCTATAGCAGGCCGGCGGGTGCATTAATGTGCTGAATTAGCATATTAACAAGGCTCGTCGTGTTTATGGGTCGCGCGCGTGCTCGAGCGACGCGCGACACACTTCATTACGCGTCATGAGCTGGTGATCATTATCAATTCTAGTTATTAGGTTTCAGTTGTGTTGTTGTTTAAAGATAATCTATTTTTTACTAGACATTGTCATTAAATATATATACTGACATATGTAACACATAACATAGCATAACTTCACGCCTTTATCCCCGAAGGGGCAGACAGAGGTGTATTACGATTGTATTACACAGCCGCAGTTATTTTTCGGTCCCAATGTAATAAAGGGGGCGAGCCTATTACCCTACAGGGCACGCTTTGTGTATACTGCTATAGTATTTATTCCATACTGATTAAACAATAACGTCCTTCAGCCGCCCTTTCAGTATTAACGCAATAAACTCAAAACTACCGAACGGATTTTTGTTCTGTTTTCATCAATAGATAGTGTAATACCTGAGGCGGTTTAAGACTATAATTCAAGGCAGTATAGATTAATAAACTCTTGAAATTCGACCGACTCGACAAGTCCGACCGTGACCGTGTCGTCACCATTAAAGTTATTCAAAGTCTTCTTTCTCTCATAGTACTGTAAAAACTCGACACACATCATTTCACTACACTATCACCAGAGTTCAGCCACCATCGACACAAAGTAGCTCAAGCCAACATATTCTGCCAGGCCAATCATGTTAGCAACAGAACATTCACGTAAATGAATTATTAGGTCATTAATGAACTCCCAGCCTCCGTAATCCGCTTGCCTAAACTTGCCATTGCAACATATGGACGGCACACTACCCCACTGATTTGGTTATGTGTGTAGTTAGCACGTTGTGTATTGGTGAAATATAGTTTTGACGGGGATATTTAAAGTCGGTTTCCCAACCCCGACACGGTCACTATCATTCTAATAAATTCAAATTTAAGTACAATAAATGCGCAATAATGTTTTCTGCCAACTAATTTAGAGATTTTGTATTGGTGGTATGCTTACGTCGATAATATGCTTTCGGAAATGATTTACTTGAAAGTCTGAAGTAAAATCTTTTTAGATGATTCATGGACTAGCAAAAAGTGTTATTGGGTTTTCCGAATTCTCAGTAGTAGCACGGAGTTTGCCAAAGGGCCCGCTAACAGTAATAGGGGACAACCCCTATTATGTGGGACCTACAAATTCAAAACATGGCAAAATGTGGTTATGTTACACAGGTCTGAGTCATTCACTAGCATTTAAACCTGTATCGCGAAGAGAGGGTATCAACAGAGATCAAAAATATACGATATTACAATTTATGGGACCCTCAGAGTGTGTCCAATGTGGCATGGGGATATCCCCATGCGACATGGGACACACTCTGAGGACCAAGGGCTGTCAGTCACATGACTGACAACCCTTGGCACTTTACAATTATATGGGACCCTCAGAGTGTGTCCCATGTGGCATGGGGATATCCCCATGCGACATGGGACACACTCTGAGGACCAAGGGCTGTCAGTCACATGACTGACAACCCTTGGCACTTTAAATATTATCTAGGGCTGTCATTTAAGCATAGTGATTTCAAAGTCCGTCCGTTTATTTTCAGTTCGTTGAAAATTTGAAAAAGCACAGTCATATTTAACATCTTTCAAGCAGACTTCTGAGCAGCCATGCTACACTGTCACCACTGCACCCTTTAGTTTACAAGAGGCCAATTTTCAGGGTCCACACACGGCTGGCCGCGATCCGCTGTCAGTGGGGATAAATGGAAATTAATGGTCGCACCCTGACCTCCGTCTTTATACCCCTCCCCCTCGCTGGTAGCCCCGCACCCCCTCTGTGACCTGTGACGACAGTCGTGCTATGTGAACCAATTAAGGGCTGCACGGTTGGCGTAATGGTTTAAGCGGCCGCCTCACCGCTTGACACTGCGCCGAAGTGTTGTGGGTTCGATCCCCACATGAGACAACACTTTGTGTGATTCATAAGTTGTTGTTTCGAGTCTGGGTGTTCATTGTGTCCGTTACTTGTATGTTTGTAAAGTCCCCCGCGACACAGGATTTAGTCCTAATGCGGGAGTTGTCTTTTTAAAAATAAAAAAATAAATAAATAAATAATTGACGAATCACTTTGTCGATGTATTGTCAAGGGATAGGGGGGAAACTTAATTAGGCAGCGTTGTGAAAGAGTATTCGAAGTCGTAAACTGAAGGGGGTTATGGGGTCTTTTTGTAAGTGGTGTTATTCATCTGGGTACGAATAAACAAAGGTGTACTGCACACCTTTATTTTATGTTCCACAACAAGAGTGATTGGCATATATTTATTGGACTTATTTCCAAATTTTGTGCTAGCACTTTTTCTGTATAGGTACTTGAATTCCTCGTATAGAGAAATAACGTAGTTTCCAACTAAAAACTTTCAATTGTATTAAAACAGTAGGTACCCTTCGGCAACGATACCTTTCTTTTCCAAACCAGTTATTCCAAAAATATATTATGCTACAAAAATATGCCTCTTTCTAGCGTTAGTGAATCAAAACAAAGGGTTTCGATAGAAGTTATTTTTAGCAGGCTATATATTTATACAAAGTCTTCGATAAGGCGTGAGTGCGTAAGAAACACGGATTACGCGTCTGACGCGTTCACGCTTCAGTGACTTCTTTGAACCGAGCACTTATCGCTGATAAATTATTTTAATCTTACTTTCTTAAGCCGGCTGGCAGACTTCACGATCTTTTAAGGGATAAAGACAGTCAGATTATTATCAATAATCAAAATATTATTTTAGAAATGCACCTTTCACTTAATTTATAAAAATACTGTGATCGTAGGTTCTTATCTCTCCGAAACCAACCAACTGGTTTTAATGAAATGTTCTTAACGTTTTCTTCTTAATTGGTTACAGTTTGAAAGTTAGTTTTATTTTAAATTGTCTTTCGGGATATATACCACGTACCTTTGTTTGAAGTAACCGACATTTTGGCACTGTTGCAAGCACCATGTTCACAGATGGCGCTTGCAACATTGCTAAGACAATTTAAAACAAGTATAAATGATTGAAATTAAACTACAGTTTACGGATTTTATCGCGATGTATTGGGTTCACTAAGTTATTACATTTGAAACTAATGATCTAGAAACTATATTTTTAATTTATTACTAGCCGACGTTTCGAATTCTTTACAGAATTCATGTTCACGGCAGACTGAGGTGATATTTGTCTTTTTCCTGAATGTATAAGTTATCTCAAAGTACCCGAACATTTTTCATCTACTGGTGTTACTATTTACGCAGAATGAGCTCACAGTGTCCTTAGGTCTTCTGGTGACTTTGTCCTTCTTGGGTTTCATTAGCCTTATGACAGGGTCCCAAGCTGGAGGAACATTCCAACCATCTTCCCTATTGAAATCTTTACACTCAATCACACCAGTACAAATTTAATCACTTCGCCGCTAAAACCGCATATTGTTCGTTCGAATCTGACACAAGAGAAAACTGTTCGCTATCCGCAAATTGTTGTTTCAAATCAGAAAGCTTTGTACAATCGTTTGTAGACCCCGCGATACGCGCGCCCTAGTGCGGGCCTCACAACACTTTGTTTTGAATCTGACTGATATTTTTTTTTATAACTTCACGTCTGTATCACCGAACCGGTAGGCAGTGGTGTATTATTACACCCACATTTTGCCTTATGAGGCACATTGCCAGACTCCATGCTGCTACTGAGAATTCGGAAAAACTCAGTAGCACTTTTCCTTGACCTGGGAATCGAACCCGGGACCTCCCAGAATCAGTAGACGCATATGCTGTCCAGGCTGAACCACAGAGACATTTCTGTCTATTATTTCTTTTTGGAAATATATAGGCTTATTTATCAGTTATCTGTTACTCGTCGTACAGTCTTCGTTAAACTATGTCTACATGTTTAACAAAAGGAATTACTCTGACTTTCTGATTTAATGCTATATACTCAAAACTACCGACCCGATTTTGGTACGGTTTTGACCGACAGATAGTGCAATTTCTAAGGAAGATTAAGGTGTATTCTCGCGACCGGAGCTGAGCAGGAAGGCTACTTGTTAATAGATCATAACATGAAATCACCGAACCATAATCCTGACTCGATGATTGGGCACGAGACCACATTTTGACAGTACCATGTACCATACTTATGCTGACAGTACCTGGCTATAGAGCCGTCTTTTCTAACCCCATACTTTATCTTAACGGGTAGTAACTCTCTAACTGTCGGGACGTGCATCGCACGTATTAAACACATGTGGTTTACGTGCTAAGGCGAGGAGCGATATACGTTGGTAGTACAAACGCCTAGGGTGGCATGTCTGCCCAAGTGAAGGCCAATTACTGCGAACAAGATGCTGTTAAATCGTCTATTATTTAGCTTGCGTTTGTGTGAGTGCGTGGTAGGATGAGAAATAGATGCCTTGAGGATGTGTGCTCTGTTGCTAATGAGGAAAAATGTGGGGCTAGATATCGGTACTACTACCGGTACCTACACCTCAACGTACGGTGGCACGCTTAATTTAGTAATAAGAGTAGGTAATTGTTCTATTACCAAGGAGAGAGTTTCGTCGGTATTTTTTTGGTAAATCGTATTTTTTTTTAATATTTCCTAACCAGGTCGATTTATCGCCCGTGAAACCCTTTGTATACTAAATTTCATGAAAATCGTTGTAGGTAATAAGGTGTTAGGTATATATATATAAATGTAAGTTGCCGCAATATCTACGCTGAGTCCAGGTGTAAACCATGCTGAAACTTCGGAAATGTGATACGAAGCGCACTTTCGTGGTCATTGATATTATTCTCAAATTGTTTTTCGGTATGTAAATTATACTTCGTATAATTTATTTCAAGTATCCGATGGCGCTTGTAAGCGCCACAAAGGTACGTTAACGTGGTTATCCGTGAATCTCGCTTGCAAAACTGTCGACATATCGGCACAAAGGTAGCTACGCTGCAGATAGGCACTTTTTAACTTTTTAGTTATTTAAAATTAAGATATTATGCCTCTCTTTAACAATACGTCTAAAGTACAGCATAACAAAAAACTAGTTAATAATTATACACCACTTTTCTAATACCTATTTATGCGATTAAGACCTTTGAGAGAGAGAGTAATATATGGACGCCTTAGGAGGCGTATGTACAATAGTCATAACGTTTAATAGCCAACTGGCAAAGAAGCTTTTATACCTATTTATAGATAATATATGATTACTTTATCTAGTAACCTATATCTGAAAGCAAGAAAACTTATCACTACATAGTATGAAACAAAGTCTGTCTTCTGTCTGTCTGTCCCTATGTATGCTTAAATCTAAAAAACAACGCAACGGATTTTAATGTGGTTTTTTTAATAGATACAATTATTCAAGAGGAAGGTTTAAATGTATTATTGACGCGGGCGAAGCCGCTGGCAACGTCTAGTCTATATATATATACAAAAGAAAGTCGTGTTAGTTACTCTATTTATAACTCAAGAACGGCTGAACCGATTTGGCTGAAAATTGGTGGGGAGGTAGCTCAAAACCAGGAAAAACACATAGGATACAATTAGTTGCAAAAAAATATCTGGGAGGAATTTTAGAGAGGGTCGAAGTTTGTAGCAACAAACCTACTACCTATTGACAGTAAGAACGCATGCGCTGTAATAATTGAGTGCTGCGCATGGGCGCCATCGTATATCTGTCAGTACTGTCACATTATACATTGTCATATGGTGCACTATCATTACTTCGTTCGCTTACTAAACTAATAATTATTGTAACAGCCTTGGCTAATCCCTACTAATATTAGGTATAAATGCGAAAATGTGTATGTATGTATGTATCGATTTCGCGCTAAATCGGCTGAACCAATATTCTCTACTCATAAATGGGAAAGTGTGTATAGAGATATATCGGACCATGGCTTTGACATTTGACTGTATGCAAAGTGATGTTGTTGAGCACCTCTCGGTAGATAATGTCATGAATACTGACCAAGTTACTTCGTTCCTTAAAGAGTATCTGAACTGCTTACAATTATCAGGAGTACCTTCACGCAACATGAGACTGAACGTTGGTGTTCCAGTACTATTAATGCGGAATCTTAATGCACCAAAGCTTTGTAATGGCAAACGGCTACAAGTAACACCTAGGACGAAACATTATAAAAGCTATTCGCTATTGCGAGTCAGACTCGCTCATGAAGGGTTCCGTAATGGAGGTATCCACTTACCATAGCCATTATCTTCGACTAACTATTAATAGTATTTGTATAAACGACAAAGCTATATTTGCGGTTTTAAAGATGTGCTTTATTTCAAAAACTGCTGACTACATATCGTTCAAACCAATTTTCGTTGGAAGTTTTTATAACGATCTACAGCAATTTTTTTTTAGATTTGTCACTCTCTTACTTTAAAAGCTAGAGAGTGACAAATCTAAAAAACTACACACCCATTTTACCACTTTGGAACCGTATATCTTTCAAACGATTGACTTTGAGAAACAATGGTTTTAGGAACCTCAAAGTAACTTTAACGACCCATTTTTCACATCAGTTCCATGTATGAAGAGCCCCCCTTACTTGATACTTGATGGCACGGGCTGTTTCCGCAACTCCACGTCTTGGCGTGTATTTTGCGTGCGGGTGGGAATGGTGTCGTCATTCGAGCCACCCCAGCTCTTCGAGGAAGGCCAGCAGACTCTTGATGTGGCCCACAGCCTCCCTCAGGGTGCTGTATCTGGTCAGGTACTGCTGCCTGTACTGTGCGACCTCAGGGCAGTCGAGGAGCAGGTGGGCTGCCATCTCGTCTGCTGCCATACAGGCCCTGCACAGCGGGCTGTCAGTGATACCTATAGTAAATAGGTGTTTATTAAAGAATCCGTGTCCTGTGTAGGCGGCCGTGACTGTCCGTTGTTGTTGTTTGGACAGCCGGAGGATTTGTTTGGCTATTTTACCGTCTACTGCGGGAAGAGCCTCCTTGGCCTGCCTACATGTTTCAATACCAATCCAGGACTGGTTGTGTTTGGTCCTGGTCCTATTTTTTACCAGGTTGCGATAAAAACCAGAAGGGAGGGGAATAATGGGCTCGGGTCCCACCACCTCTAAAGTGGCCCCTCTTCTGGCAAGTACGTCGGCTGCGTCATTCCCTCTTGAGCCACTGTGGCCCTTGATCCATTGCAGTGTTAACACTTTCACTATCCGACGCCAGACACAATAGAAATTCAATTGTTATGAGCCACATGTGGCTCATGGGACTGGGAATGGGTTAATTTGTTTAGTTTACCTACCTCTGTTAGTTTCTGGTGGCATTCAAGCGTGAGTGCCGAGGTGATAGTATGGCTTGTGAGGGCTGAGAGGACAACCTTACAATCTGAGAGGATCCCAATGGATCGTTTCCTTACCTCACGTGCCATGATTGCTGTGGCAGCTATGATTATGCCAAAACATTCGGCTTGGTAGACCGTGTTGTAGGCTCCCAGCGGTGCTGCGATGTTGATGTTTAGGTCCTCGGAGAATACTCCTGAACTCGTACCTGTATCCGTTTTGGACCCATCTGTGAAGATCATGAGCTCGTTGTGGTTAACTGCTCCTTCGTGTAGGTCCTCGTACAGTTGGATTTTGTTTTTCTTGTCGAAACCAAATTGTTTCGGTATACGGTCGCCAATGACTTGTATGATAGGAACTTCTTAAAAGAGTGTATTTAAGTTGTTAGTGTGCGGTGTGTTCGTGTCTTTCCAGAGCTTCAGGGCTCTTAGCCGGACTGCCGACATCGTTGCTTCCTGTTGTATGAACAGGTGTAGTGGAGGTAGGTCCAGCAACTCTTCAAGTGCCGCTGTTGGCGTTGTTTTCATACAGCCCGTGGCCGCTAGGCATGCAAGTCTTTGAAGCTTTTGAAGCTTGTTGGCGGCCGTTATTAGGTTGGTCCGAGGCCACCACACTACTGCGCCGTAGCTTACCATCGGACGTATTATTGTCTTATAGAGCCATAAGACAATTTTGGGGGATAGGCCCCAGCGTTTACCTATCATCTTCTTGCACTGCCAGAAAATGATGCTGACTTTATTGAGCTTATTTTCCATGTGGCTGTTCCATGTCAATTTGCTGTCGAGAGTGCACCCAGGTACTTGACCTCGGTAGACAGCTTAAGCTCTGTATCAAATACCCTGGGCAGTTGGTTAGTGCCCAGCGCGCGTTTGTGTGTGAACATAACTAGTTCGGTCTTGGTCGGGTTTACAGATAATTCGTACTCATTACACCACCACTCTACTATGCGTAGGGCTTGTTGGGTTAGGTCATACACTGTACTGGTTACCTTACCTGAGGTGAGTATGGTTAGATCATCTGCATAACCTATTGTATAGAAGTATCTCGCGTTGAGTTTGTCTATGAGTTCATTGATGACTAAGTTCCATAATAGCGGGGAGAGTACACCTCCCTGCGGGCACCCTTTAGTTATCAAGGCTGTCTGAGTGTCGCCTTGCAGGCGCACTACCCTTTTGCTGAGCATGTTTTGGATCCACTGTATGAGCATCTGATCCACACCATGCCTGGCTAGGGCTTAAAAGTTTGTCTTGTCGAAGGCTCCTTCTATGTCGATGAAGGTGCCCAGGCAGATGCTTTTTTGTTGTATAGCAGCTTCTATCTGGTTCACGACCTGATGTAAGGCCGATTCCGTCAATTTCCCTGATCTGTATGCATGTTGGTTGGGCATGTAAGGGTAGGTGCTTAAGAGCCTCACTTCTTAGTTCCCTCTCGCAAAGCCCTTCCAAGGATTTAAGCATGAAGGAGGTCAGGCTTATTGGTCTAAAGGACTTTGCATAGGTATAGTCTGTTTTGCCTGGTTTTGGTATGAAGATTAGTTTGACTTCCCTCCACCTCTTCGGTACATATCTGAGGGCCAGGCTAGCCCTCATGATTGCCAGGAGTCTTTTAAGGACAGGTTTCCCTCCCCATTGTAATAACCCTGGGAAGATGCCATCCAGTCCGGCTGCTTTGAAGGGTTGGAAGCTATCGATGGCCCATCGGAGTTTTTCTTCTGTGACCACGTTGTTTGCGTGTCTCCATTCGTGTTCGGTCGCCACTGTTGGTGTATCGTGCCACGTTATTACCGAGGTAAGGACGCAGCCTGGGAAGTGTGTTTCGAGTAGGACGCGTCTTGTCTCCTCCTCCGATGTGGTGTATGTGTTATCCGGTTTACGGAGAGTACCTGGTGCAACCGTCGGTTGCTGGGCCAGTAGTTTCCTTACCCGGTTTGCTTGTTGGCAGGATTCAATGCTCCCACAGAATTTTCTCCATCCCATGGTGCGTCTGAATCTGAGGCATTTTCTGTAGTCTGATTTGGCCGCTTTATAAGCGTCCCAATCTGCATCCGCGCTTGTGTTCATTGCCCTATTAACGGCCATTTTCAATATTCGAACTATATAACAGTTTTTGACATAAGTTCCATACAAAATATGTCAAACACGAATCTAAAATCTACAGATCTATCTAAATTTCGAATATTGAATTCCGTAGTTAGAGATTTTCTTACCTTCTTGCGCTTACGTTCAAGTTCAGCGCCCCACCAGGGTTGTTTCCCCGGGGTTGAAGGCGGAGTGGTTTCCGGGCAAGCTGCATAATAGCTGTCTAGCATCGACTGCGTCAGTATACATACCTGATCGTCGATCTGTTCAGTGTCACCCAGTACCGGCGGCGTGGCCGTAAGGGTAAGCTTCTCTTTAAGTAGTAAGACATACTTTGCTTTGTCAGTGTTGTGTGGTTTCCTGCGGGGCTGTGTCGACTTTCATGAAGAAGCTGATCCATGTGGTTTGAGCATGATGCCTCTTTCGAGACGTGCCATCCCTTGATGCGTTCAGCCGCTCCTTCTGTTGCGAGAGTTAAGTCGATATTTGTCTGACTACGTTTATTGACGAAGGTGGGCTCCGTGCCTGTGTTTAATAGGGTAAGATCAGTGCTGAATAAGTATTCAACCAATGACTTACCTCTGTTATTGTTGCAGTCCATGCCCCACATTTGGTGGTGGGCATTGGAGTCCGTTCCTATTACGACCTCCGTATTGGTTCTCTCGCACTGGTTAACCAGATGCGTGAGGTCAAACGGAGGCGGGTCTTCGGCCTCGGGCATGTAGACCGATGCGAAAACGACCGCTATACTCTTTGGCTGTTGTATTATTTCAATTTGTATTGCTGTGATGTCTCTGGAACAGAACTCCTTTAAAGCTTGGGCTCTGATGTTTTTAGTTGTCAGAATGCAGGTTCTTGGATGTGTGTGGTCAGTAGAATAGTAAATCTTACCTCCCAGACTGGAGAAGCCTCTAAGGAGGCCACCCCTTTTCCAAGGTTCCTGGATAAGCACGATGGCTGAATGTTGGACCTCCATCCATTTGCACAGTTGCGCAGTGGCCGTTTGGCTATGATGGAGGTTGATTTGTAGGCAGCTGACGTCGCTAGGCAGTGGGTTCATCTGTGGGTGATGTCCCCTCCTCCCCGACCTTCAGCTGCGTTAGGCCAGCCAGGATGTCACCAGCCTCCACCCCGTCGTCCCGCCGCACCAGACTCAGGAGCAGGCTCTCATCTTCCGAGATACACTCGGCTGACGGGCCAGCCCCCAAGCCAGACTCGGCCGGCTCTGACAGGCCAGACATTTCGCGGGGCACCCTGACTGGGTGTTTGAGGCTTGTTGTGTGGAGTTGTCGCATCCCGGAGGATGGTCACCATACTTTCCTGTAGAGTCCCGGAACCGGACGTAGACTGCACCCAGCCCCAACGCGAGGCGGCGCTCGTTCTGCACCAGGACCGGGACTTGTTCGTCCGGGACGCCCACGACCAGGAACCACCCATCTGACTGTCTCTCCGAGTGCAGCAGACACCATTTGTCGACCGCCAACCAGTTCTGGAACTCCAGAGCCCGACCCACGTCACGCACGTCGTCCCAGACTCCCTGTTCGTTGGGAACGACAACTCTGCACCGCACTCTCTTCAGGGCCTCTTCCTGGCCCCTGACCTCCAGTTCGAAGCCCGGTGGTGGGACCAGGAGAGAGACCGCCTCCGTCAGCCAGGTACGTGTTGCCTCGTCGGCGCACCAGAGTTTGAGGACCCCGTCCGTGTACATGGGTTTCCCGGTGAACGCAGGGGCGGGGCGTTTTGGGGTTTTAGTCGACCAGGCGTCACTCAGGATCTTCCTTTGAATCTCCGTGAGTATCCGGTCCACGAACTCCTTCGGCAAGTTCCCACCAGTTACTGCAACGCCCAGAGATGCCTTGGAGACCTGTGCATAGGACTTACCCTGTATCGTGGAGGAGTCAAGCCGGGGCTTTTTGTGCTCCCCTCGAGGCGAGCTGGTCTCGTTGAGAGCGCGTTTGGCCTCACCTCTTTCCTTGTTTTCGGCAGTTTTACTTGCCGTGTTTCCTGGTGGTGCTGGGGCTGGATGCCGTCCAGGGTGACCAGCCCGCCGCTTTGCGGCAGGCGGCTTCCCCGAACTGCCTCCGGCCTTCGTGCACCCCCTACTGCTGAGCGCAGGCTACGCGCTGGTCACATTACTGGGACCTGCGACAGCGGCCTGCTCCGCTGTTTTTGTAGAGGCAGCATCTGCGGCTGCGGCAGCGGTTTGTGCCGCCTTCCGCATTATTGCCAGGCGCTGTCTCTTGTTTTTGTTTGCCCTCTTCTTCTTCGCAGAGCTGGTAGCAGCGGGGCCACTCGGTTGTGTGGTGGGCGGGTGTTGGGCAGGATTGGTGGTCTTGCCCTTACCCTTGCCCTTGTGGTGACTTACCACTTGCCAGCCTGCGAAGGAGGAGTCGTCTTCCCGCTTGATTTCAAACGGGCTGACGATTGTAAGGACGGGACCAGTACTAGCGTTAGCCAGCTTTGAAGTCTCGTCCTTGGGGGATGGTTTAACACCTGCAACCGAGGCCACGGCGTCAACCATCTGTTTAGTTGATTTGTCGCAGTTGGGGTAATTAATGGGATTTCGGTATCCATACAAGTTTTCTAAGAGCCATCCTTCATATTCAATATTTTTTATTTTCTATGACGTCGTAAAGCGGTTCACAGAATACAATTTTCAAATGTGTAATCTGAATAGTTTCTGCATAAAGTGGCTGTGACATACGGATAGACTGACAGACATATCGCGTCTATAAGGATTCCGTGTTAAGCCATTTTTGACTATAGAACTCTAAAAAGCCTGTTTACAGAAAGGTTTTAAATACTTCTTGCGGTTATATTTCTTATCAGTCCCTATGAACAGAATAAAAATGAAAATTACTATCGAACGATGTAGGAGTTTTGTGTAACCCGCATTTAACGTGAGTGAAGCCGCGGGCAAAAGCTAGTTATCAATAAAAAATATTTTCCAAGCATTATAAAGCCTGTGTTTATCCTCAAACAGGAGATGAAAAAAATATTTTAACTGTGAAATCCACTTGCATTTGAAGTAAACTGAACTGCATCAAGTTCAGTATTTGCCTGCATTACTTGCAGGTGAGGTAGACGTCCCCCCCGTGGGATCTCCACCTTGTCGTGGTGGGGGGGCTCAGTAACCGTGGATTGGTAACCCGCGGTGAAGCTAAGAGGGATCCAGGAGGGGACGCTCCGCGTGGGCTTGGAGGGGCCTGCGAAGGACGCGTCCAACGGTGCGGGTGCGGGGGACAGGTCTGTCTGTCCCTCGCAGTCGGGTGCGGTCGCGGGAGGAGAGGCGTGTCGGTGTTGCGTTGCCGCGCGCCCTATCTCCCGCGACCAAATGGGGGCGCACCATTCGATGCGTCGCGGTGGGGCCGCAGAGGAAGAGGAGATGCGGTGTTGCGTTGCCGTCCTCCCTATCCTCTGCGGCCGCTGGGCGTTTTGGCGGCGGAGTCCAACACCTTAATCCGTCGCCAAGGGGGTTTTGTTCGGGGCCCGCCTGACCATCTGGCGAGCCAATACCCGTCGGAGGGTGGCGACGAGTGCTTTGGTGATGCCCCACCCTCCGACACACGGGTACATGGCGGAATTCGAGGTGGTTTTTAGTGGAAACACCACATACTCCGGCTCTTATTTCCCCCAAGAGTCGGAGATCCGAAGGGATTTTCCACCTCGTAAAACAAAAAAAAAAAAAAAAAGGTGAGGTAGACGTCCCCCCCGTGGGATCTCCACCTTGTCGTGGTGGGGGGGCTTAGTAACTGTGGATTGGTGACCCGCGGTGAAGCTAAGAGGGATCCAGGAGGGGACGCTCCGCGTGGGCTTGACGGAGGCCTGCGCAGGATGCGTCCAAAAGGGCGGTTGCGAGGGACAGATCTTCTGTCCCTCGCAGTCGGGTGCGGTCGCGGGAGGAGAGGCGTGTCGGTGTTGCGTTGCCGCGCGCCCTATCTCCCGCGACCAAATGGAGGCGCATCATCGTTGCGTCGCGGTGGGGCCGCAGAGGAAGAGGAGATGCGGTGTTTCGTTGCCGTCCTCCCTATCCTCTGCGGCCGCTGAGTGTTTTGGCGGCGGAGCCCAACACCTTCATCCGCCGCCAAGGGGGTTTTGTTCGAGGCCCGCCTGACCATCTGGCGGGCCAATAACCGTCGGGGGGTAGCGAGGAATGCTTTAGCGATACCCGACCCTCCGACATACGTGTACGTGAGGAATACGGGTTGGTTTTTAGTCAGTAAGAGTCTGACAGTCCCCTTCGCCCTTCCCCCAGGGCGGAGGGACTCCATGAGGATTTTCCAACCCGACACCAAAACAAAAAAAAAAAAGGTGAGGTAGACGTAGACGTAATTGTGTGTACTGCTATGGAACTGGGCCGGTTGAACTTTTTACTGAGGACTATTGAGCTTTCATTCAGAATTAATTACTTATTTTAATTATGAATGGAAACCTCCGCCTCTTTACTCGTTTTAAAAAGGTCGAGATTTAAAAGTAGAATCAAAGAAAAGTGTAATTATTTCTTAATTCTCTTTTGAAAAGGCAACCCCTGCACACTTATATAAATACAACCATGAAAATTATTATTATTACTATACAGAATTTGGATAATTACGTATTTGCTTGGTACGGATATGACAATAATAGAACCAAAAAGATGTATTATTTTGTGTTTTTGGTGCCATACTTGTATTCAAATATTAGACAAAATTAAAATGTACATCTCAGAGTCATTACCTACACGTAGACGCATCCTGCATCTCATCTTAAAACCCAACGCAAAAATAATCTCACACCATTTGTATTCTAATTGTAGCACGTAAGGATATGACAAATTTAAGCCTTCTTTTACAATAAAACAACCTAAAAAGATGTATTATTTTGTGTTGTTGGTGCCATACTTGTCTTCAAATATCATTAGGTAAGTAACTTTCGACAAAATTAAAATGCACATGTCAGGGTCATTACCTATACGTAGACGCATCCTGCATCTCATCTTAAAACCCAACGCAAAAATAATCTCACACCAATTTGCATTCTAATCGTGGCACATCTGAGTACATATTCGGTTAATAGGCATTGCATCGCAGCCATCAGTGCTAGAATACCATCAAGCGCGGTTCGTTGCCCTCCCAGATTCGCGGTCTCAGCTAAAAGTGCATCTCGTAGGAGCCTTATTTTCTGCCCCGGTACATCTTAATCACACGCCGGATGCGCAAATCCAACTATTCTCAGTTAAACGTCTTAGCTATCACTCCATGAGCAATTATAAGTGCAATTGATGGAGTTGCCTTGTAAGATGGAATAGGTATGTTAAGCGTATGGGTCGTATCGGGAATGAGTATAGTGCAGATCGATATACTTTGCAATAAAAAACATAACAAATATCAAAAGGTTTCACACTTAAGAAGATTTTATAAATTGTTGCGAAGATATAAGGGCTGCGTCGTAGACCAGAAACAACGCTGACGGGCCAATTGGTTGTGGTGGACTCTATGAAAAGTATGTAAGTGAACTTAGCAGATCATTGTCTAGCAGATCAATAAAAAATCCGAGTTCTTATCGCATGCAGCCGAGTTCTATAGTTCCTGATACATTTCAGAAATAGTTCTGCCGTTTTTACCTTAAAAAAAAATAATTACTAAATGATCTGCTAACTTCACGCAGCAGAGCATTAGCAGCAAATAAAAAAAAAATTGAGTTTTTCCTACATGCGAATGAGTTCTACAGTTCCTGATACTTTTCAGCAAAAGTTCTAGACCTATGGTCGAGAACTCACAACAAAGTGCCAGCAGAGCATGTCACAAGGTAAAAAAAATCGAAAAATTACCTTTCCCTGAATTTCAAATTTCATACAAATTTCAGGGGCTAGACCTCTTTAGTTCTTTACAGATCCGTACAAGACCTGTATTGCAGACCTAAAAACTAGTCGAACACTCACTATTGTGGCATGCTCTGCTGGCACTTTGTTGTGAGTTCTCGACTTGATTTCAGATCATAAATACAGTTTTGATACGGATCTGAAGAACTAAAGAGTTTTAGCCCCTGAGATTTGTATGAAATTTAAAATTTAAAATTTCTTTATACAGGAAAAAATTCAAAATTTTAATGATGTTTCAGACAGGCTACTCAAAATTAATATACATTCGGCTTTTACTATAATTCGATATTGTCTTTTTGTCCCTAAATTTACACACGCGTTACGGTCTTCACCTTTTTGGAAAAATCCGACTCCACTTATTCAAATTGACAAAATTATACAGAATACCCTAAGTAAAATTTTAAATGTGGCTCTGAACGACCGAGTGTGGCAACAGGCGTCCTTACCTGTGCGCTTAGGCGGCCTCGGCGTTCGCAAAATTTCTGACGTAAGCCTGCCAGCGTTCTTGTCATCGGTCCACAGCACTGCAGAATTGACCAGGAAAATCTTAGCACCTACACTGGTTGATTCTGAGGTGCCGTGTAAGGCCGATGCCATGAACGCTTGGAGAAATTCTTGTCCAGGAACTGAGTTACCCCGAAACTTGTTCTCCCAGAGGCAATGAGATGGGCCGCTTTGCAGCGTGGTACGAGAAAAACTCCTCAATACATCGGCCAACGCTGCGGAGCGTGCTCGCCTGTTGGCTGTGGGAGAATGGGAATCGGGCCTCTGGCTTCAGGCACTGCCATCGTCCAATATAGGTACCATGTTGGACGATACAACCTTCCGCTTCGCTACTTGCCTCCGTTTAGGCGCGTCATGTGTCTCTCCGCATCGCTGTCACTGCGGAGAGGCTGTCGATAGCCTTGGTCACCATGGTCTGTCATGCAGCAGGAGCGCGGGTCGTATTTCACGACACGCCAACCTCAACGACATTCTGCGCCGTGCTCTTGTCACCGCTGGCGTTCCAGCCCAACTTGAACCTCAGGGCTTGGCACGCGACGATGGCAAGAGACCGGACGGGATGTCTTTACTGCCGTGGAAGCTGGGTAGGCCTTTGGTATGGGACGCGACATGTGTCGATACCCTTGCGCCATCCCATCTTCCCAGCACAGCAGGTTGTGCGGGCGCTGCTGCTGCTTCAGCAGAGACCCTCAAACGGCGCAAATACGTAAATCTTGTAGGAGATTATGTATTTGAGCCGTTTGGGGTCGAAACCTTGGGGCCATGGGGTCCAAGTGCGAGATCCCTTTTTAGGGATCTCGCAAAGAGACTGATCGACGCCTCGGGTGACCAGAGGGCTGGCACGTATTTAGCACAAAAGATAAGCATTGCTATACAACGAGGCAATGCCGCCAGTCTTCTGGGCACGCTTCCGATTGACTGCGATGCGGATGACTTCCATGACGCCTTCTAAATTTAATTTTAATTTATTTTATTTTTCGTATTGTATATATTAAATAGGCTTATTTTTAATTTTAGGACATAATTAAGCTGCTTTTCATATAATTGTTGATTTTGTTTGGAAAATAAATTCAGTTAAATATCTAAATTGAGGGAAAGGTAATTTTTAGATTTTTTTACCTTGTGACATGCTCTGCTGGCACTTTGTTGTAAGTTTTCGAATAGATTTTAGGTCTGCAATACAGGTCTTGTACGGATCTGTAAAGAACTAAAGAGTTCTAGCCCCTGAAGTTTGTATGAAATTTGAAATTGAGGGAAAGGCAATTTTTCGATTTTTTACCTTGTGGCATGCTCTGCTGGCACTTTGTTGTGATTTCTCGACCATAGGTATAGAACTTTTGCTGAAAAGTATCAGAAACTGTAGAACTCATTCGCATGTAGGAAAACTCACTTTTGTTTTCTGATTTGCTGCTAATGCTCTGCTACGTGAAGTTAGCAGATCATTTAGTAATTTTTTTTTAAGGTAAAAACGGCAGAACTATTACTGAAAAGTATCAGGAACTGTAGAACTCATTCGCATGTAGGAAAAACACAATTTTTTTTTTGATTTGCTGCTAATGCTCTGCTGCGTGAAGTTAACAGATCATTTAGTAATTTATTTTTTTAAGGTAAAAACGGCAGAACTATTTCTGAAATGTATCAGGAACTATAGAACTCGGCTGCATGCGATAAGAACTCGGATTTTTTATTGATCTGCTGGACAATGATCTGCTAAGTTCACTTACATATGAAAAGTTCGCTGAGATATTTTGGTAATCGGTCAAATTTATTCAAGTTGATGAATTTTCAAATTCAAATTAAGTTATTTATATCGGTTAAGGCAACACTTATGAATGTGCATCTCACTCCATTCTTTTCATACTTTTATAAGTTTATATTGCGTTAGACAATTACATATTACCTGATCATAAAGCATCCATATGTACTGAACACATTAGAGCTATCAATTGCTGCTTTTCTTTAAATTAATACCATGAAACTTTATTGCGATTTGTACAATGAAAAAAGTCCCAATCACGTTTCTTTTTGACAATAAATAAAACCATGTATATTGTTACGAGCTGGGGTTCGACGATAAATTATAACTCACTATGCCACTTAAAACTGCACTTTATTCACTAACACAATAACACTAGATACACACACTAAATTTTCACTTCACTAATAAACACACTATTCACACCACTAGAACATCACTAAACACTTCCGACTTATTTCCTTCGCTTCTTGTTGATCGCTTCGATATTCAATTGTAACTGTCCGTTCCGTTCGCTCGTGCTCTATTTATACTGGCCGGATAACATCACTAGAGCATTCTAGATGCTTCTACAAAACTGTCGAAATAATCTCGAACAGTCGATTACTCGATACAGCAACGCCATCTAGTACAGAGTAGCTGAATTACCTTTAAACCACTGATACATTCAATCTCTTCTAGTACCCCCATTCACCGATAGATGGCGTAACAATATTATAGCTACGAAGTCTCTCGGTCTAGCCGAGAGACTTCGTGGACCAGCTCTTTGTTCTTAAATCGTTATCTCTTCAGTTTATCCTTTAAGTTATACCGTATCTTCGTAAAAAGCAGCTCATAAGTATTCAGTCGTATCTGGCGGTGCTAGCAGCTGACCCCGATACGCTTGGATGTAACAAGGTTACAAGAATTTGTTCTATCTCAGCGAAATCTTCAGCAGGTCCCCCGGTAAATGCAAAGCACACACCAGGTATTGTTGATATTATATTGGAACTGCTTTACACTGGCGTTTTGCTAGTCAAAGATATGAGCAAGTCAATTTCGTTGATATTGAAACGAATCTAGATGCTGTCAATTATTATTAGCGCAACTAGTAACGATGTTGACAACCGGTTGGCGTAGCAGGAGTGTAAGCGACTGCTAAGCCGATGGTTGCGGGTTCGATTCCCGGACAAGTCAAACATTTGTGTGCATGAACATGGATGGTTGTCTTGGTCTGGGTGTTTCTATGTATAATATGTATGTATTTACAAAAAAAAGTTTATAAGTATGTTTATCCATTATCTAGTACCCATAGTACAAGCACTGCTTAGTTTGGGACTAGATGGTGTTGTGTGAATGTGGTAGAATATTATTATATTATTATTATGTTAACGCCATAAATGAACCGTTCCGATGCGAACATGTATTTCTCTCAAAGAGTGTTGATGAAATTTTAAAAGAGGTTTCTTGTAGCGGTTTGTGCGGTCAGGCTCAAATCCACTCCTTCTCATTATTTTTCCTACGTACAGTCAATCAAGTCGTATGCTTATTTGCTCTTCTTTATACCTAGTATAGCTTTATATGTCACGGCTCTGTTTAAAAAAGTTTGCAGTTCGTGAGAATAAGATTTCCCTCTTATGCACTTAGGTACATAACAGGTAAATCTATGAGGTCAGACGGACATATCGAACATACAATATAAGAATTCCCTTTAGCTTATTACGGCTACCTAAAAAATACAACCAAAAGCATGAACATTTAATAACTGCAATGCTATTGTAGATGCAGATTAGAACAGTGTTTTCTTTGAAATTAAACTATTGCTGTATGATTGCATAGAAATAATTCCGTGTGATTAGGCTTTGATCCCTTACTCGTGTATTTATCCCGTATAGTTGCGTCCATTAATATCTATTAGTTGGAATTGTTAATCACTAGGAATGACGATTATTGTTAGTTTTGAGTAGGCGTCATTTATATGGCTATATGGCTGTAAAATTTATAGTTAAATAGGATTATTTATTTAGTGCTCTTTATTTTGATCTGGTGCGGATTTTAATTGTACTGTAATATATCTACTGTTTGTTAAATGAAATGCTTATGTAGTTTCTAACTAACCTACTTGTATATTGGTCGGTTAAGTTGACTGCTACGTCGCGGTATAGAGGTGTACAAGTTAGGGCCTAACCTTCGATAGCTCTTAAGTATAGACCTAAGTTTGCACGTACCTAAACCTAGAATTATCCTAATTTAAGCCTACTGGTTCCTATATCTAGCCTAACCTATCTTATGATATACCTATCCCTATTTTAGATCTAACTCTAACCTAACTCCCTAGTCTACCCTAGCCCTGTTAGGTATAGTGTATAGCGAGGCCGTGTACACTGTGGTCACACAGACTGTCGCGTATACAACCCTAATCCCTAGTTCCCTAGCAGTCCCTGGGATCCCTAGGCCGGGATATCTGTCGCCGGGAGACCTAAGGCGACAGACGGAAAGTGGGTAGGATTAGGATGTAGTAAAGTGGGTTTTCTCACTGCCGGTCGAGCAGACTCACAAGACCGATCATGGTGACGGCTAAGGGTGTCTTGGCCGCAGTGAGAGGTGAGGGGTAGGGTATGAGTCAAAGCCGGGAGTGAGCTAATGACTCGTTTATTTCTTAAAACTATAATCTTATATACTAAACTTATTCTATGTACACATATACACGTATTTAGTTGTGTGCCGTCGGTGTATTGTGCCGATGCAGCATGTCTGAGCCGACCGCCGTACGTGATAAATTACATGATCTTAAAATATCACGCATCTTCCTCGGTGATAAGTTGGATGTGTGTTGGAATGCCAAGAATGTCATATTCATGTTTGAACAAGAGGTATAATCATTTGTCATGGGTACGAATCGAACACACACGATTCGTATCCCAAAGCATTGTACAAGCAAAGGTTGTGGTTCCTCAACGACTACAAAGTTAGTAAACCAATCGAAAAGAAAATCAGAGGGACTTATGCTTTTAAATAAGATAAGGTAACTTTAATTTGTTTGAACATAGTGGTTCAACCTACAGATGCAAGATGTTACAAAATAATTATATTAACAGTTTCATATCTTTAGCCTGTGACTGGCGCAAATTGAGTAGTTCATTTCTAAGGTTAAGGGCTGACTCTAGAAGTTTTTTTAATTCAATTCAATTCAAATTCATTTATTCATATAGGTTAGAAAAGCAACACTTATGAACGTCATATTCGTATGTATTCACATAGGTATATTTTTAGGTTGTGTATTCTAACATTATTTTGGTATTTTGTTTATTTTCGCCAATCCTAGCTAGTCAAAAGGAAAATCGTAGGGGTTTTAAAGCTCCGATGTGTGTGGTCAGGAATAGAAGCGAACAATAAACAGCGGGCTGACTTCCGGCGCCCGATTACCGTTTCCGGTCGACCGTCGACCTCACCGGATGTACTTATGAAATACTTTTTGCGTTGTTTTATAATTCAATTCGACTGGAGTTTTAAGTTACATGGCAAATTATATTTATATTGTACCTACTTATAGTAGAAGTACAAATTTTGTCTGTATAATTTGTGTCTGTTTTATTTGGATTGTAAAGTAAATTTTAAGCTCAAACAATAGGTAGTAGAATTGAATTCACTCATCCATTCAAAATTACAGTGCTGAACGCCGTGATGAATTAAAAGTTGCTCGAAATATGAGATTTACAAGACAACTATGATAGTTCCAGAAATAATAATTGAGTAAGTAGGTAGCTACATAAAAGTTTACCTACTGATGCGGGCGGAAACAACCATGTGACGGTTATGTGAATATATTAGGAGTATAGCTAGGTGCTATAACTGCCTAGGTATGGATCAAAAAAATGGTTCGGCGATACACCGAAACCGTAGGTTCTAGGCGATTTGGGGAAGGAAAATGGACTGTATTAGGGCGAGTACTGCTCGCCTAGAAATGATAAGGGAAGGGGATGTAGGATTGGAATGGGAGAGATGATTGTGAGTGGGTATAGGATATTCCAAGGACGGGGGGCACTTACCTTGTACGGCGATCTTCTTCGTCTCAGAAGGGCAGTCTCCTGGTGTTTCGGGATGAAGCTGCTTGATTCACTTCACTACACAAATCACTTCCACTTGCGAGCGGTTTTTTTGTAAGCGGTAATAATTACAGCGGGAGCGGCGCGGAGCGGTACGGTATGGCCGACACGTATTTAGCTAATCGAATGTTCTCGAAAGTTCTGGACTGTTTCTCGCGTCGACGATCGCCGCGACCAATCCGCGAAAGGCGTGCCCTCCTTAGGGAAAGGGAGACAGGGACGGAAATATGGTATCGCTCGCACTAGACAAGCGTGGAACGATTGACGTTGATGCGATTAGTTATAGATAGGAAGGTAGATGGCGCTACCATATATGGTGACAAAATGAATGAAATTTATGGAAATTATTTCTGAAATAAAATCTTATTATTATTATTATTAAATCCACGAGGTGAGGGCGCTACAGCCGCTGGTGTCACTTCGAGCCCACGCAATTTCTTCTCCACTTCAGCAACACAGGTCTCGTGGTGGTCATGTACACGCTTCTCAATGTCGCTGATACGGGTCTCGTGCTGCTGCTGCTGGAGTTCCTCCTTGACCGCCTTCAAGTCCTTCCCCACTGCGGCGCTGAGGTCCTTCATGAGCACCAGCTGTTTCTCCAGACGGCAGGCGTGCTCTTCCTTGTCGCGCTGCAGCTGTTCCTCTAGGCGGCGCGCGTGCTCCTCTTGACGGCGAGCCTGCTCCTGTTGACGGCGGTCCTGCTCCTCTTGACGGCGAGCCTGCTCCTCCTTGTCGCGCTGTAGCTGTTCCTCCAGGCGGCGCGCGTGCTCCTCTTAACTGCGAGCCTGCTCCTCCTGACGGCGGGCCTGCTCCTGCATGAACGCCATCAGAGCCGCGATGTCGGGCACCGTCACGGCGTGTGTGACGCTTGCAGGCTCCACTGCAGCCGCGGAGTCGCCTGGTCCACCAGGCGATGGAGAAGGAACGTCTCCGAAGCGTCTCTGGTCCAGGTCTTGCTGGCGCTGGTTCCTGGTACGCACACCTGCAGTTTCTTCCTTCGGCATAACCGGCATAATTTATCCCTTTCTTCTGACACCAATTTGTTACGAGCTGGGGTTCGGTGATGAATTATATACACTATGCCAGAAAAACTGCACTTTATTTACTAACACAAACACTATACACACTTATTTCACACCACTAAACACTCCGACTTACTTCCCTTCGCTTGATGATTATCGCTCCGATATTCAATTGTCACTGTCTCTTCTCGCCCGTCTGCGTGGTATTTATTCCGGCCGGTACACATAACTAGTATTTTCGAGACTCATCACGAAAGTTCTGGTAGCTTGCGGTCATTCTAGTTTGTTCTATTTACAGCAACGCCATCTATTAGAGGATAGATGAAACAGCTTTAAACCACCGATACATCTAATCTCATCTAGTTCTCCCATTCACCGATATATGGCGTTATTTTCAATTCGTAACAATACTTTACCAAGAAATTTTCTCCGCGTAAACACACCTATTTCTAATGTAATTCTATCAGATTATTGTCGCACATGTACACGAATGTTACATAATGAAATTAAACTACTATTTGAGAATTTACCAGGCTGTTTATTTATTTATATTTGTATGCATTTACATACAAAGATGACGCTCGCCTTTTTCCAAAGGGATAGGTAGAGACTACGGAACGCCATTTGCAACGATTCTGACATATCTCTCTTGCTTTATTCTCTCCCATCGAATTTCTCATGAATGCTCTTCTGTTTAGGGTACTTCTAACCTGTCTTTTTTAAGGATGTCTTCAATCTATTCAGAGAACGTCTGCCTAGGTCTTCCCCTTCATCTTGTTTCATTCACACTTGCCTTATATATATTTTTGGTCAATATTTTGTCATTTTCATATTTTCTTTTTCATAATATTTATCTAAATGAATATTATCTACTAGACTACTTCTAAACAAAAGGGAAGTAATTAGAGCAACATTTTAAATGTAAACTCGCTGTCAAATTTTTTTTATTAAATTAAAAAGCAAAATGTTTTGAATAATTCAGTAAATTTTCATTCGTAATTGAATCATGTAAAGTCACAATAATTTCAAGAGACTGGTGCGTAAATACTTGACAATGAGGTTGCCGCGTAAATTAACGCAACATAATATTATATTCGGTTTAAAGACATTTATTCTCAAAAAGAACTTACAAGAGTTCACTTACATGAGAACTTAAACTAAAACTTAAAATTAGGTAACATTTCTTGTTGACGCCGATGGTCCAAAGATTAATTTGATGGTACAATATTGAAACTTGCAATATTACATTAAGTTTATACCTTAGATCAGTTTGCATCTGTAATTATATGTAGGTATATCTTCATATTCAAGTCTTCAAGAAACCCAATTGTTTAAGAGAATCACAATAGACGATTCTTTTACCTTTACAGTTAAAACCTGACCAACCTATAATATCTAGTATAGGTAGGTACATCCCACACCAGCCAAACAGATATCAATTTAAACAAGATTTCAGGTAAGCAGATACACACTTACTTGCTAGATTAACTTATATGCAAATACAAAATCGTTTAATAATCAAGTGATCATGTATTCATGATGTAATGTTTCAAGCGTTGTGTAAATTTGTTTATAGACTGTAATTCTCTAATTTTTTTAGGTAATTTGTTGTATATTTGTGCACCTTCAAAAGTAATATTTCTTTTACCGTATTCGGTTCGAGGTGTAGGTAAACTTAATTTATCCTTGCTTCTGGTGTGATATTTGTGGCTCCTTTTATTAAAATGAATGTTAGAATGAATTGTATTTAATTCAAGTTTCTTTATTAATATGCATGTTTTATATTTATATAGTTTATCAATGTTTAATAATTTGGTTTCTTTATATAATTTAATAGTAGGTGTTAAGTAATCATAATGTAGTAATGTTTTGATAACCTTGTTTTGTGCAATTTGTAAATCTTTCAAATTTGTCATGGCGGCACATCCCCAGACCTCTATTAGATATTCTAAATGTGGCTTTACAAGAGCATTATAAATAATGTGGCAAACTTTTAAAGGGATGCATCCTCTTATTCGATGTAAAGCACCTGCTAATGAGACGAGTTTAGAACGCACATATTCAATATGAGCCCTCCAAGTTAATTCACTGTCTAATAGCAGCCCAAGATATTTTTCCTGGTCCGACCTTTGTACTGTTACTTCGTTGATTTTTAATGGTGTAAAATTGGGTATTTTTTTGTTTTTTGCGCAAAATATCATATATGATGTTTTATCGGTATTTATGGTTAAAAGATTGTGCCTGAACCAAACTTGTAAGACGTTCAAATCATTTTGTGCTTGCGTTACAATGTCATGTATTGAGTGAGCAAAGTAAAAAAGACATGTATCGTCGGCATATAGTGTTATTTGACCTTTTAAGTTTATGTAGCTGATGTCATTGACATAAATAAGGAACAAAAGTGGGCCAAGAATTGAGCCTTGTGGGATACCATATTCGATTTTATGAAGCTCACTCTCATGATCTCCTATATTTACCACTTGTGATCTGTTGTTAAGGTATGATTCAAACATTTGGTGTGCTATTCCAGTGATACCTAATGTGTAGAGCTTCTCCAGTAAGATTTTATGGCTGACGGTATCAAATGCTTTTTTTAGGTCTATAAATATACCTAAAGCTATATGTTTCTTATCTATATTGTTTTTTATTTCAGTAACGAGATCAATTGTAGCCGACAAGGTGTTTGACTTAGGTCTAAATCCGTACTGATGCTTGCTTAAAAAAATCAATATCATTTAAATAATTATTCAATCTCCTATGTAAAACTTTTTCAATGACTTTGGACATCACTGGTAGTACTGATATTGGCCGATAGTTGCTCGGATTCGTTTTTGTTCCAGATTTATATATCGGAGTGACTTTAGCTAATTTTAAACTGTTAGGGAATACACCGTTTGCAAGACACTTATTAACACAGTCAGTCATATGATCTACAATTAGGTTCTTAATGCACTTTAAGCTTTTAATATTAATTCCATCTATGCCAGCACTTGTATTGGGGTCAAGGTCGTCTATAATCTTGCTTAACTCTTCTGGAGTGCAAGGATTAAAATCAATTAAAAATGTATTATGGTTATTTTTATAGTTTAGAGCTAAAGTATTAGATGTGCAATGGCCATGCTTTGTGATTATTTTATTAGCTAAATGTGTGCCAATTGTAGAGAAAAATGTATTAAAACTATTACAGATTTCAGTGGGACTATAGACTTCCCGTGAATCTATAATAAGTTAAGGCGGAGTGCAGCGTTGTATGTTTTTGTTAGTTGCTAAGTTATTTATATGTTGCCACATTTTTTTTAGGCTTCTTACAGCTGTCATGAAATATTTTTGTATAATATAGTTTTTTAGAATTTTAAATTAATTTTAATGTTTTGTTACGCTGTCTATTGTATTTTAACCGAATTTCATTATTTTCAGGGTTAGTTTTAAAAAGCCTACACAAGTGGTTACGGTAATTTATTTCTTCTATAATATTTTTATTAATCCATTCTTTTTGAGGTAGGTTTAGAATTTTTATTTTATTTATGGTGATTGAAATTAAACTACAGTTTACGGATTTTATCGCGTTATATTGGTTTCACTGGTTATTTGTTATTACATTTAAACCGAAAGATCTAGAAACTACATTTTTATTACTAGCCGACGTTTCGAATTCTTTACAGGATTCGTGTTCACGGCAGACTGAGGTGATATTTGTCTTTGTCTTGAATTTATAAGTTATCTCAAAGTACCTGAACATTTTTCAACTATTGGTGTTACTATCTACGCAGAATGTGCTCACTGTGTCTTGATGTCTTCTGGTGACTTTGTCCTTCTTGGGTTTCATTAGCCTGATAACAGGGTCCCAAGCTGGAGGAACATTCCAACCATCTTCCCTATTGAAATTAGGATGTTTTTTAATTTCAATAGCTTCACGTATCATTCTTGGAATAAAGCGGTGTTCTTTTGCGAGTATCTGTGGTTTATCAAATCGCAGGTAATGGTTGGTTCCTTGTTCTACATGTTCACACACAGCAGACTTCGTCAAGCGTTTGTGTTTAATGTCAGCTATATGTTCCTTTAGTCGAATGCCTATGCTTCTCTTGGTTTGTCCAATGTATGAGAGCCCACACTCACAGTCTATCTTGTAAACCCCGGCCTCTTGTAAGGGTAACTGACTCTTGACAGATGGTAATAATTGGCTTATCTTCGTTGGCGGCTTGTAGAATGTTTTGATTGAAGCTCGCTTCAAGATGTAGCCAATCTTGTCGGTCACGCCCTTGATGTATGGGAGGACAGCAGGTTGTCTCTCTACTGTGGCTGGCTTGTTCTTCGGGGATCTGTGACGTTGGCGCGGCGGTCGGAGCTTGTTGTCTTGCAGAACTTGCTTGAAACACAAACGCTTGACGAAGTCTGCGGTGTGTGAACATGTAGAACAAGGAACCAACCATTACCTGCGATTTGATAAACCACAGATACTCGCAAAAGAACACCGCTTTATTCCAAGAATGATACGTGAAGCTATTGAAATTAAAAAACATCCTAATTTCAATAGGGAAGATGGTTGGAATGTTCCTCCAGCTTGGGACCCTGTTATCAGGCTAATGAAACCCAAGAAGGACAAAGTCACCAGAAGACATCAAGACACAGTGAGCACATTCTGCGTAGATAGTAACACCAATAGTTGAAAAATGTTCAGGTACTTTGAGATAACTTATAAATTCAAGACAAAGACAAATATCACCTCAGTCTGCCGTGAACACGAATCCTGTAAAGAATTCGAAACGTCGGCTAGTAATAAAAATGTAGTTTCTAGATCTTTCGGTTTAAATGTAATAACAAATAACCAGTGAAACCAATATAACGCGATAAAATCCGTAAACTGTAGTTTAATTTCAATGTGTAACATTCGCGTAAACCTTTGGGTGCTTTTAGAAACATGATGTGTAATAAAACCGTTAAACAGATTGTATTCATTGTGTATATTACAATAGCTAGCCTCGCTGACATTCTTGTACAATGCCGAGTATTCGACTGCTTTATACATGTATTTCTGTTTTGCAGGTGATCTATGCTTCATTAGTTCTAAATAAAGTTGATTATGATCAGACATGGCCGATTCTAACAAATAAAATTTTAGTTCTTGATTATATATGTCTGTAGAAATATGATCTATAATAGTATTAGTAGTAGCGGTTCTTCGTGTACAATATTTTGTGTCCAAACTGTTTAGT
This sequence comes from Euclidia mi, assembly GCA_944739405.2. NCBI lineage: Eukaryota > Metazoa > Arthropoda > Insecta > Lepidoptera > Erebidae > Euclidia > Euclidia mi. The sequence goes on along the minus strand of OX123187.2, from coordinate 92,219,538 downwards.
ATCGTGTAACCCGTGCCAAGTAATGTATCTGTATACTTTTTCAAAGAAATGTCATTTTTTAATAAATCTATATTGAAGTCGCCAAACACAATCGACCTTTTATTTGACAGTAATTGTAACGAATAGTCATCAAGAAAGTTTTGTAAATTAGTATCTCCGGGTTTGTAAACCAAACCTATATTTAGTGAAAAGTTGTAAATGTGTATCCATAAGTAGTTATTACCATTATAGTATTTGTCCTGTATTAAATTATGTTTTAAACTATTATGAACAAATATCGAGACACCCCCACCTCTGCGGTCAGTTCTATAATTATAATAGTGGGTATAACCATTAAGTTTTAGAAATTTAGCCTCAGATTCTGTTTTCACCCATGTTTCCGTTAACAAAATGACAGGCACTGTATTACATATAGAACTTAGTATACACTTTAACTCATAAAATTTTCCTGGTCGTAAAATACTTCTTGCGTTCGTATAAAATAAATTAAGACAGGAGGTGCATTTTAGAATATCACTATAATTATCCAGCAACGAGTATTTAATCTCAGAACTACTATCAATAACACTTACTGTGGATACACTTTGTACTAGTTTTTTGCAATGTGTTTTACAATTTTCGGCATTCCTTTAATATACTTAATAATAAGATCCGTTTCGCCCGCTTGCTGCCGGCGTGATAATTCTGTTCGTAGATCTTTTATGGTGCGTAGCTGCATAGGTGTTTGATCTGGATATATACGTGTATTACCGTTGAGCTTCGATCTGTTGCGTAGAATCATTTAAACAATAGCCTGAGAGTCAAAAGTTGCTTTTATAGGGCGGTGTTTGCCTTCTACGAATTTACCCAGCCGTATAATTTTTGTTGGCATAGGACAATCCATAATACACATATTTAGTAGTTCCGAAACTTTTTGTTTATCATGTTCACGACGCGTAGAAATATCTTTATCATTTATTTCATCAATACCCACAATAACAATATTCTGTTGGCGTGTATAGCGTTCTCCGAGTTCGAGCAAGAGGTCATCGTAACATGAGAAAGGCGTTTTTTCCTGTGATGACGAAGGTTGATTTTTGAGGGCCTGGACGTCATAATCTAATATGTCTACCCGTTCTTGCATCTTTGCTGTTTGGGACTGAATCGTTTCAAGATGGTTTTTAATTTTATTTTGTTCTATGGTTAAGTTGCTTGTAGTGGTTTTTATAGACGTAATTTCGCTTTTTATTTCCGCTATTTCTGAGCAAATTTTTGCTGTATTGTCTTGTAATGACGTTTTCAGGTCAAGCATCATATTCATCATTTCTTGACGTAAAGTCTGAATTTCGCCTTTTAGGTCAGTATCACGTTCCGGATGCTTTCTTTTTCTTTGCGCGATGTTTGGATCGTCGTGATGTAATAGACGCAAGTCAGGGAAAGAACCGCTCCCGCCACCGCTCTTTTGCTTGCCGCTATTCGGTGACCGTAGTGTGTTCATCCTTATCGCTCAGTGACGACGTGCGCGTGCGCATATAACAAAAATATATGGTCTATCTCTTTTACTCGAGGGGGTGCACGGGCTGCGCGGGCTGTTACGCTCGATCACTGCACTGCACAAAACTGTATTTTTTAAGTTGATAAGAATAAGCAATAATTTGGTTTCCACTTTTGTTTATTTTACATTGCGATTCTACTATAAATAAGTTAACACGTCTGCTCTCAACGACCATCGACGGAGTAAAAAAGTTAATATGTAATATTAATATGTTTATTCGTCTAAAGCTACGGCGCATGTCAAGATAAACTAATACAGTGCCATCTGTCATTAATATTGTACATAATTATGTAGAAGTGATTACCAGCTCTTAACATTTGTGTAGGTCTCATCTTGCAGGCTGAAGTCATCCAAAGAAGCTTTTTTGCTGCCAGTTTAGTTTCAATGAAGATTTTCTTTATGAACAGTATTTCGTCAAACATTCATTCAAAAGTGCTTTTTAAACATTTTACACAACATATAGGTGTCAGTTCGCTTGGCCTTAGCACAATTCGAAATACAATACTAGTCATTCAGTTGAAGTATTAGGCCGCCGCGCTGCCTCGAATTTTGCGTGCAGCGGCGCGGGAGCGGCAGTATCTAATGCATAAAATCAAATGGAGCGGCTCTCGAAAACAGCGGCGCGTCGGCGGGCAACGAGCGGTGCACTCCAGTCAAGCGGTGACCGCCCGCGCGTCTGCATTGCAGTGTTGTGCAATTTATTTTTGTGACTAATGACTATTTTTGAATCAAAAAGAGGTTGTCGTTCCTGTTCAGACATTTCGTTCGCGAATAAAAATAAATATCTCGACTACACAACCACGAACACAACACTACGCCGCTATAGTGCCGCGCGATCTGCTCGCTAGTTTCGAGAACGGGTCGGCGTTGCCCGCACCGCTCCCGCGCCGCCACCGCCTCCGCCCCGCTGCACGCAACATTCGAGGCAGAGGCCTCAAAGAAAAGCAATATTTACATTTCATTGGACAATATACGAGACCAATCAAAGGGTCGCAACCCAATAAAAGAGGCTTAAGAACACTTCAAAACATTTCTATGGCCGATTCAATAAAGTCACTTTTTAGGCAAACAAATTGAGATAAGGACAATTGTCGGGGAGTGAGCGTCGGGTGGAAGAAAAATTCAATTCCAATACAACTGCAAGGCTAAATAGAAAACTCATAAACCGCTTACGTCGTATAGAAATTTTATTACACCCTTATTTTGTTAGGGCGCGGTGCAAGTTATAATAAAACTGGTGTTGAATAAGTGCGGTGTTTTTACTTATGCAATTTTCGATGCGGCTGTGGTTCAAGTGTTTCTTTGGGGGACGGTTTACATTTTATTTTTTATTTTATTTTTATTTTATTATTTTAAGGAAAACTTACAGCTAGAATGGTACATATAGTATATAAATTACATAATTAAGGCCAATTACAAGTTTCCACTTATAGAATCAAAATAAGCCATTCATATATTATAACAGTGCTATAAGCTCAGATATTTTACAACAAAGAAAAAATTATATAATAAACAGCCGAATTAAGAGAAAAGAAAAGAAACACAAATAAATTAAATTATCAACATGATGATTGAATTACCTACCTGATAAATGTGATAAACTAATAAAAAATATATATATTAAAAAATAATAATGGAAAAATTAAAATAAAGTAATATTTCTTTTTATAAAATCAAAATTATAAATAAATTTGTTAATTAATTATTTAATAAAATAATACTAATCTTAACCAATAATCTTTAATAATCTTTATCGCTTACCAAAGAATTTATTATTAAGACATGTTTTCATTTTCGTGACACTGGTTTGAAAAATATCAATGTCTACATCCTGGCATGCCAGATTGTACATACGGCTGGCTCTTATTATAAAAGAATTTTGCCTGTAATTCGTACTCACAGCTGGAATATGTAAGAGTTGCGGTCTTCGTAAAAACGCAGATGATACACGCAGGCCAATCTTGTTCACCAATGCCATAGTGTCAGTAGAACCATTCATTATTTTAAATAAGAGTGACTGATCAGCAATTTTACGTCTTTCGTATAGCGGTAACAGGTGGAATTTTTTACAGCGATGTGTATAGTTTGGCAAGTAGCAATTTGCACGATATTGTATGTACCTCAAGAACCTCCTCTGTATGCCCTCAAGTCTATTGACGTAAATCTCATAATGTGGGTTCCACACTTGAGAAGCGTATTCTAGGTGACTGCGAACCAAGGAACAGTAAAGGAGTTTAATTGTCTTGATGCATTTAAAGTCAGTCGACATACGACAAATGAACCCGAGCGCTCGCGAGGCCTTTTTAGCTATGTCCTCGATGTGCGCATCAAAGATAAGTTTTGAGTCGAATGTCACCCCTAAGTCTCTAATATTTTCAACTCTTGTTACAACAGTGTCTTGTAGTATATAGTTATATTTAATTACATTGACTTTGCGGGTATAGGAGCATATGAAGCATTTAGAGACATTTAGGTCCAGGTTATTGATATCGCAGTATACTTGAAAGCGTTCGAGGTCTTCCTGTAACCTACGTGCATCTTCAATAATCTTGACTTGCTTTATGATTTTCAGGTCATCCGCGTATAACAATATTTTTGAATAGACGAAGCATTTATTGACGTCATTAATAAATATATTAAATAAGAGAGGTCCCAGTAACGATCCCTGGGGAACACCAGAGGGAACTTTATATGGTATCGACTTATATCCGCTCAAAACCACGGTCTGGCACCTGTTCTCGACATACGATTTGAACCATCTGAACAAATTTCCTCTTATACCGATATTATGTAGCTTGCCTAATAATGTGGAATGATGGATACGGTCGAAACATTTGCTGAAATCGGTATATATAACATCTACCTGGGCTCGCTGCGCCATTGCATCCGAGATCATGTCACTACAGAGAACCAGATTGGTTGTGGTAGATCTTCCTGGCAGAAACCCGTGTTGAAATTCACCAAAGTCTTGTCTAAGAGCGCAGTATACTTGCTTATGTACAATTTTTTCAAGAATTTTGGCAAATACACAAAGCTTCGAGATGGGTCTGTAGTTTTCTACTTGGTTTTTTGGTCCCTTTTTGTAGATAGGTGTTATATATGCCGACTTCCAGATTCTGGGCATTGATCCAGTATATACGGAGCGTCTTTATAAAATCGTTATGGGAATGGTAAGACTCTTGGCACAGTTCTTTATAAAGATTGGCGGTACGCTGTCTGGGCCTGGTGATTTATTTAAATTCACGTGACTTAGGAAGTTTTGGACTTCATTTTCACATATCTCAATGTTATTTATAAATGACATTGAGGAGGTAGGTTCACTAATATCTAATGGGTTGTTGGAAATTATATCAGAGTCAGCTGTGTCTAGGAAATTAGAAAAGAAAAAGTCACCGAACATGTTACAGATGTCCTGTCCATTACTTGACGAAAGATGCCCAAAGCGCAGTGTTGAGGGATAGGAGTTCGAGTGCTGTCTAGATTTTATATAGGACCAAAATGCACGAGGATTTTTGTGTATATTAGACTCCATTAATTCAATATAACTATCAAATAGTTGATTTTCCAAGTCTTTTGCACGCTGCAGCAGTATAGTAAAAGATTGAAAATCTGAAATATTTCTATATCTCTTAAATTTAGCGTGAAATTTTGACTTCTCCTTAATTATCTTTATTAATGGAGTTTTGTACCATGGCGGGTACTTTTTCTGACTGCTGATTGTTTTAGATGGTATGTACGTATTGCGCAATGAATTGATGTGATCATAGAAATATTGTACAGCATCTTCGAACGGCCTACATGTGAGTTCATGCTGCCAGTCCACTTTATTTCCCCATTTATTGTGTCATAGTTAGCGACAGCATATAAAAACTTGACGTACGGTCGAGGTCTTAACGTGTGTAGCTGAACAAAGTCAGCAGTAATACACAGAGCTTTATGATGAGGATCCTCAGGTATCAATGGATCACATGAGTGGGAAACAGTTACACAGTTATTGCATAAAACCAGATCTAAGATCCTATTGTTTTGGTTCACGTGAGAGTTGTACTGTCGTAAATTGCACATGTTGAAGTTGTCGATAAGGTTTGATTGTAAAGCAGTATGCAAAGTGCTTGGATTCATAGACTCATCAACATCTGATAGTGTCCAGGTAATATCGGGTTGATTAAAATCACCCAGAATTAAAAAAGTGTCTGCAGGTTGTAAAATAACTGTGTCAATCAATCTGTTCGAAAACTCGGTCAATTGCTCGTTCAGTGAATTGCCCAGGTTCTGTTTACAAATATAAACAACACAAATATGCATCTTATACGACACCCGAGGATTCTTACGATGTAGTGTCAGCGATACCCACAAGTCCTCCGCAGATGAACACCAGTCTGGCCTAGCATCGGCTACAAGTTCACGTCTTACCGCTATTAAGACACCCCCACCCATAACCTGGTTAGTATTAGCGTAATCTCGATCGCGTCTCCAAACCAGATATCTATCATCAAATAATTCGTTATCGGCAATGCCGTCAATTAGCCACGTTTCCGTCAAGCATACAATATCAAAATTTTTATTGCACATGTTTCTATAAAAAACACCTGCCTTGGTTCGCAGTCCCCGAACGTTTTGGTAGTAAACGTTAAGAGGCGCCATCACAAACATGAAGGTTAATAGCATTCAGATAGCAAAACTTAAGGTACATACAACTTGTAACATAAAAAATAATGGTCGTACAATAAATATTCGTAAAAATAATCAAGCGTAAATGAACTTTGTTACCATAAAGCTTAGGTTCAAAGTAGAATAAGTATGAGTGTTTAAAGAAAGGTGTAAAACCACTAATAATATATTGAAAAATAGATAAGCCAAATGAATTTTTGTGTTTGTAATTATACACTTACTTTACTTTATATACTTACAATTTTACATGGTATAACAGAGGTTTTTGTTGCAAGACTCGTCTACAATAAGAGGAGATTTTGAATACACAGCTTGAAAAACTCTTCCCTGTCACCTGAAAAGACTTTCTGGGCTATTGTGATGGGTGTTTAATGGACTGGTCTAGGTTAGGCTAGGAAGGAATACTAGGGATGAAAAACGGCATTTAATATTATTATATATATTCCTTGTTTTCCAATTTAATTTAAATTTTCTTCTTTTAGTGTTTTATAGTCAAAAACGTATTTAAAAAATCTTGCGTTTTGTAATGTGTTAATCGTTAATTACCACGCATGCTGTGAAACACCTTAAAATGTTATACATTTACCTTAGTTACTGCAAATATGTATGTTCAGATGTAAGAATAATGTAATAAATACTGGTAGTCCAAAATAAATAAATAAATAAGTATCTCTCGAGGTTGCAATGTTTAAACGCGACTATATCCTCGAGCAACATTTACCAATTGTCTTCGAATTGTAATGTCACCAAATCAACACCAATTTTCAAACTGCAAAACTATGGTACACAGTTTATAGCAAATTTTTGTATAACATATAATACCTTTATAGTACCAATCCTATTCTGAGTCTGCAATGATTTGAGTCTATCGTCAACATATGCGCCACCTAACGGTCTCTACCAGACTTAGTACCTAACGCTACCTCATAAAAGATGTATGAATTTGTTAGCGACTAAGCCTCAGGATTGGTTTTTAGTGTGGTTGTCCCGCACAAGGAATCCATGCTATCCCTACTGCAATGTAATTTACGTACAACAAATTAAAAATTAATACCCAGATTCATTAAGCCACAAACATTTGAGGATTATTTAAAGTATAGCGCCGTGTCCCAACACGGCACTATACTTTGAGTGATCGCAGCCCCAGCACTCAGCTACTGATAAACAGAGAAATAAGGCACTGCACTATACCTGCTGGCGAGTCTTAAATAACAAAACACTTCTAGTGAGCAGGCATCATAAAGTTAACCTTTAAAATCATGCTCATCGTCCATCGCTATTCACTTGTAATTCAAACATTTGTGTGCATGAACATGGATGTTTGTCTTGGTCTGGGTGTTTCTATGTATAATATGTATGTATTTACAAAAAAAAAGTATACACCGCTATTTTTTAATTAGTACAAAAACTTTAAGGACAGATTAGCGAAGATATTATTATCATATATGTGACGTAAGAATTTCATAATATCAATAAAGAGCAAAGTTATTATCATTTGTTTATTGTAGAAAATCTCACTTAAATCATAGTCATATTTTACAATCCAGTCACTAATTCATTGATAATATTCCATCCTGCTCATTCGCATTCTCTCTGTCGCACTTATGATGTAGGTAGCAATAGAAAATAAAATGACGAAAAATAATAAATGTAGGTAGTTATTTTTTAATTTTGTTAGTTCTACCCTCTCCTTCATACTTCATTCGGGCGTAGGACCGGTAAAATTTATCGTTTAACAAGTAATTAAATACGGAGGTATGTAATTAGAAAGCAAACAAATATCAAAATAAAAGATGGTGTTCTGGACTAAAAGAAAAGAGTAATTTTGGCGTATTTATGAAGTTAGAATCATCTGCTATTTACAAATTATTTTATCGTCATCATGTCAGCCTAGAGACGTCCACTGTTGGACATAGGCCTTCCTCAAGGTGTGTGGAGAACACAGACTGATTTTGAGGCGCCTGCATCAAATTATTATTTACTTAAGTACGTATTATTTACTAAACTTACAAGTATTTCCATTGTCCTTCGAAATGTCCACCACCGTTGTCAAAAGCATCCAATATGCACTGTTTTAATTGTTTGACACTGACCCGGTCACTTTTGTACACTCATAATACGATGTCCATGGGTACACAGCTGCACTCGCGATGTTTCCACTCAAAAAGTACGCACGTAGCATAGCTACATACTCCCGTGATATGAACTGATATGATAGGCCATCGCGTCGGGCAAACGTAGACAAACAATTAAGTTTTGCAACGAAATTAGATACGCTGACTTTCGCTAGTAATTTAGTACTGTTTGTCGCATCGTCGGGGCGTGGCGCAGGCGCAGAGGGGCGGGGGGGGGGTATTTATCAATGGTATGATAGTACACGGGTCGGTCATAGTATTAGTATTGCATTTACCAATTATCACGTATTTTTGTGGACAGTTTTGAGACAGTTTTGGGACTTAGTGTTTTTATTTTTCAACTACATAATTATGATCAGTTAAAGATACTTAGTGCCCTGTTAAATTTTTTGTACTAATTAAAAAAATAGCGGTGTATATGTATGTTTATCCATTATCTAGTACCCATAACACAAGCTCTGCTTAGCTTGGGACTAGATGGTGATGTATGTATGTGGTAGAATATTATTATTATTATTATTGTAATTTGCGCTGCCATAACCAATCGCCAGTTTCGTCTGATAAAAGTCTACTATTTTTGTTTAAATTTTAATTTTGCCCTAACCTTCGGTGTTCGCAAAAAGCCTAATTTAAACATTTGATTTTCGCAAATCGTTTGCCCTCTTTGTGAACCGTGTACATCGGCGCTGGATTATTAAGAAAAATATTTGTAAGCGTTTTTCGATCGACGAAAGCGGTGACGATATATTTTTAAATTTTATGCTAAGTAAGATATCAGATGGCAACTTGACTGAAAATAAAAATTATGTGGTAACATTTTTAGGTATTTGTTCTAATAAGGTCACACAAAACACTTGGGTACACGCGGTAACTATCAAATAATTATAGCTTCTAAATAGTCATATACTCCATGTCAGCAAATGCAGCGATAGCCTAGTGGAGGCACCAACAGACTACCTTGGTAACCAGTAAACTTTGTTTGCATTCCACAATGTGAACTTAGATGTAACTTATAAACCATGAGATCATCATAGACCCTGTAGGGTCGGAGTTGTGTGCATATTGTTAATTATCGCTTGCTCGTGCCTCGAAGGGCACGATAAACCGTCGGTCCTGGCTGTCATGAAGTTATTTGACTATCGTTATAAGGAGTTAGTACCTCTAAATAAAGTGACACTAGTCTAAGCCATAGCATGTTGCTATCCATTTGGGTTGCTGAGGTCAAACAAGTAGTTGCTCTGTGAAGAAGATTCAGTCAAATCTGGTTGGACTAGTAAGCGGATCCTGGGTTGCAACTGATGTGAGTGTATTTTTTTCTAGATTTCCATCCTGTTAGTAGGTAGTATTCTATACAAATAAAAACATTTAATGATATCATAGGTAATTAAATTATTTCTTATTATTTTGCTATTTAATGAGAGTTTTTTAAGGTGGTTATAAAAAACGTAGTTTTTGTTTTAATTACAAAGAGACTACTTAAATGAATTTGAACCGTACCAACTACGCAAGACTACTGTTACGTTTTCTATTTGACTTAAAAGGCTCTATCCCACACAACGCCTACGTGTTATATTATTAGACTAAGTAGGTACTAAATTTAACTCTTCTAAGGAATTGTTTTATAGTAATTCATTATTTATTTATATTCTATATTTGTTCCAGTAAATTTTAGACACAGAAGCTTTATAAAAGTTTAAGATTACTCTGTTCAACATTAACTTTGACACAGCTAAACCCAGAACTAAACATCAATCTAAATTTAGTAATTTTTATATAGTAATGCCACTTAGGATACTTATATCAGTTTTATTCTTTACTGTATCTACCAGTGGCTTAAAGCATAATTATATTTCTTTTTAATAAATAGGCTCCAACATAAAAGTAATTATATAAATCGAACCAGTAGTGCATGAGATTAGCGCTTTCAACAAAACTAACAAACAAACACTTTACAAGTCAAGTTATATTAGTATATTTAACGATTGTCTCTATAGTAGTTGTTTGAAATAGAATTAGTTTTTATTATAAATCAAATCGATTAGATAGATTAAGTAACATTTTGTTTAGTCTTTTGAAAATTTCTGACAATGGTCACACTGAACTGTCACTTCCGTTGGCGCCTTGAAAAATTAACACGCCGTTTGCAAGCTCGCGTGCCTTGTACCTAAATTAAATTGATCGCCCTTTGAATTAACGCGAATTGAATCAACTCGTAATTAACTTAATACGTAATTGCCGCTTTTGACTTCCGGCAAGGTTTGTTGTAAATTGATGACATAGTGAACTTTTGTGAAAAGTTTTGTGAACCGCTAACGTGCATCGTGGTCTGGAGAAGGACTTCGCCGAATTGTAAACTGGTATCCATTGATTCTCTTGTTATTTTGGCCAAAATTATAAGTTAATCTATAGGTCCACTTCAAGAACATCAATAGGAGCTATAAGGTAAAATCTTCTTATAACTACTTTATAATTTGTCATCGCTGAGAATCTCAGCAATATATGTCAGACATTTGATTACTTTAGAACAACTGGATGAATATAAATTAGCTTCCACTGTGCTTACAACCAATTCCCAGTAAGCCTTCGGTAATTCTAGACATAATTTTGGTGCAGAGCTGTAGTTGAAATTTAGCCGCTGTTGCATTACTGAGTATAAACTCAGATTGGTATGAGCTTGTATCTTATCACCTTGTAGACAGTATTGTAGTGTTTGTCAGGTCAGTTATTGTCTAAAATACATAATATTTAATTGTATAAGTTGACCTAGATAATTTGAAACACATTGTCACATAACCTCAATCAGTAATTGTTGATTTGTATTGTTGAAAAATCTAACTTAAATTTGTTGTTGCATTAATAAGTCAGTTTGTTTGGATACATAACAGCTGTATGTATCAATAAATTTAGTAAATTTAGTTCATTGCATATATTCATAAACATTGTAATAATCAAACTTGACCTTGCCACTTGGGCGGGTCACATTAATAAACTTTGTTTTGTTATAATATAGATAATATTGTTAGGTAACACATATTCTGTGCTTACTTCCTATTGTATATCATAAATAACACAGTTAGTCTGTCTGTTGCAAATAATTAATTAATTAAGTTGAAGTTTCAACTTTATTAATTTGTTATAAGTTATAACTTTGATAACTTTTGTTTTTGTTTTAATATACTGAAACCTTTAATTTTGTTGGGCAGTAAATACCTGTCACTTGCCTTCACTTGCAGTAAACAGGCTAATACTTTGTTGGTTTCAAAGAATTAAGAAAAATTAAGTTTTGATTGTTAATTTTATTTAACGCTTGTCCGGGCTCTTTTGAATTTTGATTATGTCAGCTATCAAGGACTTGCGTGCCGCTGCTGGTGCTATTGTATCAGATTTGCGCTGGTTTGCCTCGGCCAACGCTTTAGTGAACCGGCCTGATCGCCAGCAGGCCTTACTTCAGAGGTACGAGCGGATTGATGATCGCCTGGCAAGTGTGGAACAGCAATTCCGCACTTTCAGCACTTGCTGTCTTGAAGTGTCAATCAATGATTTCACCGCTGTCCAGCGAAATAAGGTCAGCGAAGACTATGCCCAGGTCTTAGACCTGTATGATGCTGTCTCCAATACTGCGAGACAACTAGTTGCCGATAGGGAAGGGCAACCCGGCCTGAAGCAGGAGCTTCCTAGGTCAGCACCGGGGCTGGTGAGTAGGCTCCCTACTTTGGACCTCCCCCATTTTGATGGCTGCCTAGGAAGCTACCTGGGCTTCATTAATTTGTTCGACAGCCTAGTCAATGATAGGGCTGACCTTCGGCCGGCACAAAAGTTGGCCTATCTAATGTCGATTCTGGATGGGGAGGCTAAGGGCCTCATCCAGCATCTGCCCGTGTCTGACGAGGCGTACCAGACGGCTCGGGACCTAATTACCCGTAGATACCATAATAAGCGTGGCCTGGCCGACACGCACATCGAGCAGATTTTGGGTTTGCCGACGCTCACCCGGGTCTCTGGGTTGCGCACCCAACTTTTGAACCCGCTCTTGGTGGCCATCAACGCACTTAAGTGCCTTGACCTGCCCGTGGACCAATGGTCCTATCTATTGGTGCACATTGTCCTTAAAAAGCTGCCTGCCGACCTGAGGTCGCGTTTTGAACAGCGCTTTGGTGGGGATAGCGCGACCCATCTGCCCCCCTTTGCTGACCTGGAGAAGTTCCTGGAGGATGAGTGCCGGGCCTTGGACAACTCCGGTGGTGACACGCCGGCTAAGTCGCAGCCGCCCAAGGTCAAGGAGCAGGCTCGCGTTCACACCCGAGCCAATGTTGACCGGCGCCCTCCTCGCTTTGCGGTCGCGCAGAGCCCAGCGGAGTGCTCCTACTGCAAGGTCACGAGGCAGAACGGCCAGTTGTAGGGCATTCTTGGACCTTCATGTCGCCTTTCGTAGGCGCATCGCGAATGCCCGCCGCCTTTGCTTCTTTTGCTTGGGGTCCCACTACCAGCGAGACTGCCCAAACTCTCGCCCCTGTCCTCACTGTGGAGGACAGCATTTGGACATTCTCTGTATGAATGCCAGAGAGGTAGGCCGCTTGTCCAACCAGCCGACGCCGCGCACGGGCGGGTGTTTTGAAGGTGGCAGCCGAGGCTCACCGGCGCGCAGCCGAGAGTCGCCTCGCTCAATTGATCGCCGCTCAGCCCGCTTGGAGAACCGTAGCGTCGCACGCCTTCTCTCTCTCGCGCACCAGAATGTGCGACCGTTCAACGTCACCAGCACCATAACTGCTGCCCCAGGTATTCCCCTCCTTTGGCGGAGCGTCCCCGCCTTGACTCGCGCCCACCTCGTTTTGGTCGGGTGCGTCATTATGACCCCCCACAGATGGCGCGCGGATCAAGTCATCGCGCCTTTGAGGACTTCAAGCCGCACCCTCGTTTTGACTTAACTGATCCTGGCCAACGGTCGCCGCCCAGGCAACAATAGGTCATTGACCACTGCCCTATAACGCCAACCTCCCCCATTGAGACCGTTATCCTACCAACGGTTGCTGTTAGGGTCTGGGGACCCACGGGGACCTCTGTTGTTGTCCGTACTATATTGGACACAGGTTCACAAGGTTGCATTGTTTCCATTTATTTGGTAGGGCAGGTTAAATTAAATATGGGTTTATTTCCAAATTGTATACGGGGCATAGGTGACGTAGCCTCTTATGTTGAAGGGCAAGTTAAGGTTTTGTTTGGCCCTGTTGAATCTTCACACCCGAGGATTAAAACCTCGGCTATTGTGTTGAAGAATATTTTGGGTATGCACCTACAGAAGCAGCTACCTGCTGCTGTGGTGAATTTGACATCGGGATTGGAACTGGCAGACCCCAAATTTGACACACCGGGACAAATCGACTTGTTGATTGGCTCTGATGTCCTCGGTGGAATTTTGATTGGTGGGCAAAAGGGTCTTGGTGCCAAATGGTTTGACTGCCATCCCGACCATATTTGGATTTGCTTTGATGGGACCTGTACATAGGGACCCCCCTCCACCTGAACTTAATAATTTGTTGGTTGTAGGCTCCGCTCTCTCTGATGCGGTTCAGAGGTATTGGGAGGTAGAGGAGCCCCCTCAAGCTGCCCGTTTGAATCCAAAACATGAGGAGTGCGAGCTGTTCTTCCAGAACAACACTGGTCGACTCCGTTCTGGTCGGATCATTACGAGGCTACCATTTCTGTCTGTTCGGCCTCCGCTTGGTGAGTCACGACCTTTAGCCGAAAAGAGATTGTTGGCTATGGAGCGTCGCATGGGTCGTGATCCGGAGCTCAGACAGAAGTACATTGAGTTCATGAGAGAATATGAACAATTGGGACACATGTCTGTGTCAAATTTGGATTGGCGTTCGGTGGAGCATTACTTTCTCCCGCATCATGCGGTATTGAAGCCATCAACTGGCAAGCTGCGCACAGTGTTTGATGGTTCTGCGCAGACTTCAACAGGCGTATTCTTGAACCAGTGCTTGCATTCTGAGGGCCTAGCCAAATGGCATTCGCTTAGTTTTCTACTTTCGCTAACGTTTGGTTGCCATGGCAACATAAGGAATTTCTTCTTCGTTTACCACGTGACATCTCGCAAGCCTATGTCAGTCTCATACATTTTTGCACTTAGCGATATCGATAATCTAATGCCATTTGGCTAAGGGGGCTGGTCCCAAGTTGGTCAAGGACCTTTGTGACGTCATCACCAGCTTCCGACGACATCAGGTTGTCTTTGTAGCATGGCGAAGAGCACGGTTGCACCCCTTCGTACATCTTTGACCATCCCAAAATTGGAGCTCTCGGGAGCAGCCCTACTTGTACGTTTATTGAACCACGTGCCTAACACCGTCCCATTAATACAAATGCTTTTACCCAATAAAAGCATTTGTATTAATGGGACTTACGCCTGGACAGACAGCCAAATTGTTCTTTGTTGGTTGAAGGCTTCTGTCCACACCTTGGAGGTATTTGTCGCTAATCGCGTTTCCCAAATCCAGAAATCCGAAGTCAAACTTGTTTGGAGACACGTGCCAGGTGAGCTCAACCCCGCTGATTGTGCCTCGCGCGGATGCTTGACGCCTAGTTTGATAGGTCATTCGCTGTGGTGGGGTCCGGAATAGTTGAGTCGACCAGAAATTGATTGGCCTCGAACGCCAGTTTTGAATACCTCCAATTTGCCGGGTCTACGAACACTCGCTCTTGAGAAGGTGGAATGCGCCTTCGACCCCGATTTTTTGTTAAATCGTTACAGCTTCCTCGACAAGTTGTTAGGTGTCAATGCTTGGATAAAGCGTTTTGTTTTTAATTTTAGGCACCCACAACAGAAACGACTGACACCGTTTCTCTCACCATAGGAACGACAGGAGTCCCTCACCTTTTGGGTTCGTTCTGTGCAATTGGCGCATTTTGAGAAGGAGATTGCTATCCTTAAGTCAGGGAAATTGAAATTATCGGGAGCTGTATCTAAATTGAACCACTTTTTGGACGATACGGGCCTCTTGCGCGTTGGAGGGCGTCTCAAGAACGCCAACCTCCCTTACGGGGCACGTCACCCCCTTTTGTTACCCAAGGACAGTCACTTGGTACGCTTGTTGGTAACTGACCGTCACTTTAAAAATTCTCATGCTGGTTGTAATGCGCTCTTGGCCATTTTGCAACGCGAGTTTTGGATTTTGTCTGCCCGAAGAATTATTCGGAGTGTAGTCTTTTGCTGCATCCCTTGCTATAAGCTCAAGGCTTCTACCATGCGGCCCTTGATGGGAGACTTACCGGCAGATCGCGTAACTGAGAGCAGGACATTTGACGGTGTTGGCACGGACTTCGCTGGTCCCTTTTTGGTGAAAACATATACACTTCGAAACAGCAAGACTGTCAAGGCCTACTTGTGCGTTTTTGTTTGTCTCTCCACAAAGGCCGTACACTTAGAACTGGTCTCCTCGCTTACGACCGAGGCGTTTGTAGCCACATTTGACAGATTTGTATCCCGCAGAGGGCTGCCTTCCTTGATCCGTTCTGACTGCGGCACTAACTTCAAGGGCACGTATAATTATTTGAATGATGTTGTTAATTTCCTTGAAACCAACAAGGCTGATATAGGTGATAGGCTTGCCCGACGTGGGATAAATTGGTTGTTTTCCCCACCAAATTGTCCACATTGGGGTGGTATATTTGAGGCCGCCGTAAAATCGGCCAAAACACACTTGCGCAGGACAATCGGTGAGTCTGTCCTTACATTTGAGGAACTCGCAACTGTGTTTTGTAAGATTGAGGCCGTTTTGAACTCTCGGCCATTGTGCCCGATCTCCTCAGATCCGAATGATTTGGAGGCCCTTACGCCGGGCCATTTTTTGATTGGTCGCCCACTTGTCGCCTTGCCTGAGTACCCCTATATTGATACGAGACCTGGTCGTCTCTCGCGTTTTGAATTGGTACGCCAGATTACTCAGAGCTTTTGGAAACGCTGGAATTTGGAATATTTGCACATACTCCAGCAACGCGTTAAGTGGACCGACAAGACCGATCCACCCAAGATTGGAGACCTCGTTTTGATCAAGGAGGCTAACCTTCCGCCACTCAGATGGCGCAGGGGGCGCATCCTTCATTTGGTAACTGGGGCTGATGGAGTTCCCCGATTTGCTGAGGTCTTGGTGGACGGTTCGATTCTGAGGAGAGCGGTTGCAACATTGTCACGTCTACCAACCGATTAGCGGACCGGTAGGCCGGTCCGGGGCGGGTGGATGTTTGAAATAGAATTAGTTTTTATTATAAATCAAATCGATTAGATAGATTAAGTAACATTTTGTTTAGTCTTTTGAAAATTTCTGACAATGGTCACACTGAACTGTCACTTCCGTTGGCGCCTTGAAAAATTAACACGCCGTTTGCAAGCTCGCGTGCCTTGTACCTAAATTAAATTGATCGCCCTTTGAATTAACGCGAATTGAATCAACTCGTAATTAACTTAATACGTAATTGCCGCTTTTGACTTCCGGCAAGTTTTGTTGTAAATTGATGACATAGTGAACTTTTGTGAAAAGTTTTGTGAACCGCTAACGTGCATCGTGGTCTGGAGAAGGACTTCGCCGAATTGTAAACTGGTATCCATTGATTCTCTTGTTATTTTGGCCAAAATTATAAGTTAATCTATAGGTCCACTTCAAGAACATCACCAGGAGCTATAAGGTAAAATCTTCTTATAACTACTTTATAATTTGTCATCGCTGAGAATCTCAGCAATATATGTCAGACATTTGATTACTTTAGAACAACTGGATGAATATAAATTAGCTTCCACTGTGCTTACAACCAATTCCCAGTAAGCCTACGGTAATTCTAGACAGTAGTCATAATTAATATTGCACTGCACAAATCTTCAATCGATCTGAAGCACACTAACCTATTATGTAATTACAACTTCTCAGCAGACAGCATTGCCCATTCAATACTCTCGTTCAAACTGTCGAAGTTAATATCTCCCTAGAAATTACTCTCGTTATTAAATAAAAGACAAAATTAATATCAGTGTATCAGACCTCTTATGTATTTCCCCCGAGAAATAATTTATTATGAAATTTTATTTCATAATTTGGAATTTATAATGAGCCGATGACCGGTCTTTGGGAAATCGATTAGGTATATTTTGCTTCCATAACAAAAAAGATATCTTTAATTTATTTAGGGAAATATTTTACTTTTCATGATGTTAAAGTATTTTAGTTTTGTTTTAAGTTAAGTGTATGTATTTCTTTTAAGTTAAGTGTATGATGTTACTAATCTATATATATAAAATTGCTTGGGCTGACTGATTCATCAACGCAGAGCCTAAACCACAGGAGCTAGATACTTGAAATTTTGACAGTTGATGCATTTTACGACGTAAGCACTCACTAAGGAAGGATTTTTGGAAATTCCACCCCTAAAAGGGTGAAATAAGGAATGAACGGTTGTGTGGAAATCCGTCACTTTTAAAGTTAGGCACATGAAACTTCATATGTAAGTTTCTGGTGGGAAATAAATAAAATTTATTTTAGAAATTTTGCAAATCTGCCCTCTAAGGGTGAGAAATAAGGGTTGAAAGTTTGTATGCGAGGTCCGTCATTTTCAATGATAGAAGCATGGAATTTCGGGTGCGAACTTCTAGTTAGAAATAAGCAAACACGTGTTTTAGCGTTTTTGAATGTCTACTTTGGAAAGGGTGAAATGGGGGTTGAAAGTTTATATGCGAAGCCGTCATCTATATACGTAATTATTTTATTTTTTATGTCATTTCATATACGAACTACTGGTTAATATTTTGTCAATTGTCAGATGCATTAAGTCTTTGGGAAAAGCACAAAGATAGCATGCCGGAAGATATACGACATCAAGTAGAAATAGAGTTACAACATGGTGATGGTAATTTAATATTAAATGAAGTATACAACAAATGTTTAGTTTGTATTAAAGACACAGTACTATCGTTAGGAGGCCAATGTCTACAACAGTATGGCTTACTTCAGCCACAAAGGTATGAAGCTGTCTTACAAAAGAGAGATTATCTTCGGGAAATCAGTTACGACCCAAATGTTTTAGAGCAAGTCCTCATTACTAATGAAAAATCACTAAATGACGAACAGTTCAATAAAAGCACTGGTCAAATATTTTTTTAGACGCTCCTGGGGATACAAGGAAAACATTTTTAATAAACCTTTTGCTATGTAGAATACGAAAAGAGCGTGGTATAGCTTTGGCAGTTGCTTCCTTGAGCATTTTTGCGACATTGCTGGAAAGTCGTAAAACAGCTCATTCTGCCTGCAAACTGCCTTTGAATTTGACACGTAAAGAGACGCCTATTTGTAATATTTCAAAACAAAGTAATATGGCGCAAGTAAAAAAATGTAAGTTAATAGTTTGGGATGAATGCACAATGGCGCATAAGAGTGGGTTTGAAGCGCTAAATAGAACATTTAAAGACATCAGAGGAAATAATAACATAATGGGCAGCGTCACCGTGCTTTTAGCTGGAGAATTTCGACAAAACTTACCTGTCGTACCTAGAGATACACGGGCAGATGAAGTAAATTAGTGCTTAAGAACTTCTTATTTGTGGCCACATATTCGTAAACTAGCACTTACAAAAATATGCGGGTCTATTTAAGAGGTGATGCATC
The DNA here is from genome assembly GCA_944739405.2 of Euclidia mi. Taxonomy (NCBI): domain Eukaryota; kingdom Metazoa; phylum Arthropoda; class Insecta; order Lepidoptera; family Erebidae; genus Euclidia; species Euclidia mi. The sequence continues at coordinate 92,200,546 of OX123187.2, read as the reverse complement.
CGCAGGGCTTTTTGATAAGATACTACTCGAAATAGGTGATGGAAATTATCCTTTACTCGAATGCAAAATTACAATCCCTTCAAATTTGGCACAGTAGTTACCTCTATATCCGATTTAACAGCTAAAATATATCCCGACATCGGTAGCATAAAGGAAAAGCCCATTGAATGGGCTATGCAAGCGTGCTATCCTAACACCTAAAAATAATAGAGCAGCTTTAATTAACGACCTTTTGACAAAAGCATTTAAAGAACAAGAAGAACAAGTCCTTTGATTCTGTAATTGAAACAGATGATGCCGTCCATTACCCCATAGAATTTCTCAAGTCTAAATCCTTCTGGTTTGCCATCCCATAAACTTAGCCTTAAAATCGGAGCTCCAGTGATGCTGTTGAGAAATCTCAATCCGCCTAAATTGGACAATGGCACCAGATTACAAATTAAAGCTCCACACAAAAACATAATAGAAGCAACATTTATTACGGGATACGCTCGAGGAGAAGTAGTTTTCATACCAAGGATACCATTGATTCCATCAGAATATCCTTTTGAATTTAAACGAATACAGTTCCCTCTTAAAGTGTGCTTCGCCATGACAATCAATAAGTAAATCAATGCCGGCCAGTCATTAAAAATGGCCGGCATTGATTTAAGTGAAGACTGTTTCTCACATGGACAGTTTTATGTAGCTTGCTCCAGAGTGAGATCTGCGAGTAGCTTAGTTATTATAGCCCCAAAAGGAACCCCTGCAAACGTCGGTTACAAAGAAGTGCTGGAGTAATTCTGTAGACAAATAACAGTTATTCACTAAGGTCCTTTTAATAATAATCAATCTTAAATTTAAAAAACGCTGTATTGTGCTTTTCCTAACCAGAAATAAAATTTCATACTTCTGTGAAAATGTATCCTTTATTATTATAGTTACACGCGAGCGAAGCCGCGGGCAAAAGCTAGTAGTGTTATAAACGTAATTAATATAAATATTTTTCTTTGTGTTTACAAAGTACAACAAATCTACAGTGATTTTCTTGGAAGATTTTGAAGCCATTGTTTATAATTTCTTCATTTGAAAATGAACCGGATGAAAGTTAGACTTTCGAATCGAGAATTCGGCAAAACCCAGTAAAACTTTTGTATGACGGGACCTGATGACGGGACCTGCTGATCGGAGATCAGCAGTCGCATACGCTATCCACTGGACCACGGAGGTAGTAGTTTTGATAAGTATTATTGAAAATATTCTGCTATCAATGTTTTTCAATAATAGTAGAAATGGAGGCTTCATGCTTGTGTACCTGACTACATGAAGAACTTTGTATCTGAATAACAATCAGACTTTATGAAGTACGTTTGTTATTCAGATACAAAGTTCTTCAATTAATAGAGGTTCTAGATTTAACTTCTAAAGAAAGTAGTCAGTCTCAGTAAGTAGTTCCCAGAGAACATTGCATACAATGAAATAATAAATGGAAGAAAGGGTCGTGGTCACTCAAATTGCGTTGAAGACAGCTATGTTCAGATTTTCCCCACGGGATCGAATCAGAAACGAGAAGATCCAATGGAGAATAACACTCGTCGATATAGCTATCCTCTGACTTTCAAGTCAAAGTGAAGTGGCAGTGTTCATAGTTCGAAGAACCGATGTCCATTCGGGCTGGGAGGTTACAGAGAGGTGGCCACTACTACTGGTACTAAACGCTGTAGCAGAGGTCAGAACCCAAGGTGGATCGACGATCTGACTAGAATCGCGGAAAGTGGTTGGACGCGGCCGGTCAAAATAAACTCTCTACTAAACTCTTATAGGGATATTTTGAGGAGGCCTGTGTATGTTCAGCAGTGGACGTCTTTCACCTGAAATAAGGATATTTATTGAAAAGCAACTCCAAAAAAAAGTTTGTCGAGCAGTAAACATACATTAACATTGGTTCTTACATTCGCACAAAGCCCGCACGCTAAAACCACAAAAAAAGTCACAAAGGCACTCTCAAAAACATCAACGTAATCGGGCACATTAGTCCACATTAACTGGACGTATAAAAACGGCCACGTACACTCGAGTGCAGATGAAAATCACCAGAAAACGCTGTAACAGTCCTGATAAAGTTCACGTTTTACGTGCGTGACTACAAACTTGATAGTCCATTAAATTTAATAATAATAATAATAAATTGGCAACACTGGCTGTCAACGTGCATACATCAATTTTGTTCCGAAAATATTTAATAAAATATATCTAGTTCTTCACGTAAATATATATCACAAACGAGACCGTAACCGTATCCATATAATATTCCATAATAAGTTTATCAAAGAAATACCATAAATCCTCACTACGAAACGAAAAAAAAATCTGTACAAAATGACATCCGTCAAGACAAAATTGTCAAAATAAACAATTTTGTTTTTTTCAAATTCAAATTCATTTATTATTCGTGAACACAGGGTACAATGATCTTATACATATAATTAGTCCAGCCCATGTTCCGCTAAAAGGCATACAAAATAATATATATGCTATAATCAAAATTAAATTAATTGTAGAAAGAAAAAAAAAATGTCAGTAAATAAAAAAAATGTCAAAACTTCAATAAGATAGTACAAAAAAAATACAGTAATATTACATTTGTCAGAATAATTAAAATAATCTAAGTAAATGTATTAAAAAATAATAAAATGCCAGCAAAAAAATTAAATTATAAAAAATTACTAACTGAAATAAATATCTCAATAACATGTGCATTGATGTCAAACAACAATGTCAAAGTGTACAAAAATCTATAAAACCAAAAATAAAATCTAAATAGTCAATATGGACCAGAACACCAATACAGACTTTTGACATAGCAAATCGGATGTATCAGACAATATAATTTATGACTTATCTTGTAGTAAACAAAGTAGACACAAATACAGTAAAAATGAAAAATAAAGCACAATAAGCATGTTGACTCGAGCCAGGAGCAAGACAGCACATCTAACACCTCCGGGCTCGTCGCTGAGCTCCGCCTCGCAGCCGTCGGAACCTGTGCCGACAACGCCGGCAGCTGCAGTTGCGTCGAGCTCCAGCGACGAGTATTTCTCTCCGCTGTCGACACCGTCACCTGCGCGGTGGCGTGGAAGAGGCCGGCCACCAGCGTGCTTAGGACCTCGGGGCCCACCGGCCCCAAACAGGGTCCCCGCTGCCGGTGGTAATGTGCAGCGCATGAAGTGGACGACATCAATGAACGAACATGTCATGCGCGCATATTTTGGGGCGACAGAGGGGGGCACTAACCTCACTGCGTACCGTAGTCGCATGCTGTCTATGTTTCAGGCCTTGGAACCAAGTATCAACGTCACGGCTCAACGATTATCGGATCAGGTACGAGTTATCCAGCGCAGTGGCAAGTTGGATAATACCGTACTTGATAGGATTCGCTCAGACTACTTACCTTCGAGTCATGTCAATCCCGTCCGGCCTACGCTAACGCCGACACCGAACGCACCACCAATAGGTGGCAGCGCCGTCGAGGAGGAGGATGACATGGCTGATAATGTAAGTACCCAGTGCAATGAGGAGGTAAAGGACGCTTTGGAATGTGCGATTAGGGACTACCGGCACACGCCACCCACGATTAGACCTTGTCTGCCGCGGTTGCCTATGCATAGGCGAAATATAGCGCTGGTAAGTGCTCTTGACTCGTTATTATCTAATTATTTAGATAACAGTGAGGATCTCGGTGATACTCACTCAATCTTGTACTGTGCTGCCGTGGCGGCATGTCGTATAGCAGGTGTTAAGTTCCCTGAAACTGACACTGTTATACGACAAAGATCTGCTGTACCGGCGTGGCAGTGCAGGATTGAGAGGCGTATTGCCGAGGCAAGGGCACTTATTGGCAAGCTGATCTGTTTTAGGGCGGGGAATACACGCCCCAGGGTAATGCGCTTTGTGAAACGGGCCTTTGTGGGGACTAATATTAGTCCTCAAGATTATATAGCCCGTGTCACAGAGCGCATTGACTTCCTAAAACAGAAAGTCTATGCATGGGCAAACCGTATTCGTAGATTCAAAAAACGTGTGGACCGGTATCTCATTAATCGTACATTCGAGAGGAACCAGAGGTGGGTATACAGAAGCTGGGAACGACCAGACCAATTTGTGACTAATTTACAGCGGCCGGATGCGGACGCCACAGCCATGTTTTGGCGTAGCATCTGGTCGATGCCCATTAGTCATACTGTTTGTTTTGTTTTTCGTGTGAGTGTGTGGCCAACTCTGGTGTCGGAGTTTTCAGACCGCCCGAAGGCCTCCGACATGGCCTAACGATCCTTATCCTTAGACAAGAACCGGGACCGACAGCTTTACGTGCCCTCCGAAGCACGGTAGCGCTCTGATGTAAATGCCACACGCGGTCACCCATCCAAGTGGTGACCTGTGCAAGCGTTGCTTAACTTTGCCGATCTGTTACGAACGGCAAGCCGAGTCTCGCTATGAGCGCTACATTAGTACATTATTAGTCATACTGAAGGCGATTGGATGCGAGATGTCGAGCGTGCATGCGAACATATTCCCGAAATGGAATGCGTGGCCATTTCTAGCCAGGACGTTTCACAAGCAGTCCGTCCATTAGCGAATTGGAAATCTCCAGGGTTGGACGGGCTGCACAATTTCTGGCTGAAATGGCTACGTAGCTCGCATGAACGCTTGGCATCTCAATTCCAATCAGCTGTGGAATCTGGGTCATTACTAACATTCATGACTACTGGAATTACCCACCTGCTCCATAAGACAGGCAGTACTAGCGAGCCCGGCAATTATAGACCGATAACATGTTTACCATCGGTCTATAAACTTCTTACATCTATTCTGAGAGCTAAAATAGCTAAACATGTTGAAGACTACGCAATTATGTCAGCCTCTCAGAATGGATGTAGGAAAGGGGCTCGTGGTACTAAGGAGCTCCTCCTCATTGACATGGCCATTAGCCAACAAGTTCGCCGTAACCGAAAGGATCTGGCGGCATGTTGGATAGATTATAAGAAAGCGTATGACTCCGTGCCGCATACATGACTTTTGAGGGTGTTAGAGTTGTATAAAGTAAATACAACTCTACGCACCTTCTTAAAGTCATGTATGGGGCAATGGGATACGACTCTTTGCTATCCAGGATGCCGACGGATCCAGCAGGACGGCGAACGTATTAAAATTGAGCGGGGAATTTTTCAGGGCGACAGTCTGAGTCCCCTTTGGTTTTGCTTAGCCATGAACCCTCTCAGTACTTTACTGGAGGGTTCAAGGTTAGGCTGCAAGTTACAGAGAAGTGGTCAGGTCATATCTCACCTGCTGTTCATGGATGACCTGAAGTTATTTGCCCACTCTGAGGCCCAATTGATAGACTTACTAAACGTAACCCAAAACTTTAGTAAATCTATCAATATGGAGTTCGGTGTGGATAAATGTGCTGTCATTCATGTGAAGCAAGGAAAGATGGTGGAATCTGAGGGGATCCAACTCTCAGATTCCATTAACCTAAGAACGCTTCTCTTAACTGATACCTATAAGTACTTGGGTATGTCACAGGCTTTATGTATCCATGAAACCGTCATGAAGCAATCGTTGCAAGAGCGTTTCTTTGGCCGCCTGAAAAAAGTACTGAAAAGTCTTTTATCAGGTGGCAACAAGGTTCGTGCTTGCAACGGTTGGGTCATGCCACTTCTTGTATACTCCTTTGGCATACTCAAGTGGACTCAGTCTGAATTGGACGCCCTGGACAGAAGAGTTCGCACTTTGTTGACGGCATATCGTATGCATCATCCACGTTCATCCGTGATGAGGTTGTACATCCCGCGAAAGTGCGGGGGTCGCGGCTTTCTGAATGTCAAGACCCTACACAATCGCGAGGTGTGCAATCTCAGAGAATATTTTCTCCGGGCGAACGTGGATATGCATCGAGATGTTGTCGCGGTAGACAATGGGCTCACCCCGCTCAGGTTGGCTAAGGAGAACTGGCGCATGCCTGTAGTACTTAGTACTGATGATCGCAAGCGTGTATGGCAGAGCAAGGAGCTTCATGGCAGGTTCCATCGAGCCCTGTATGGACCCGATGTAGACCTATTAGCCTCGGTGAATTGGCTACGCTTCGGTGACCTCTTTGGGGAAACCGAAGGGTTTGTTTGTGCAATTGCTGACGAAGTTATTAAGACGAATAACTACCGGAAATATATCCTGAGGGATGGCACTACTGATATTTGCCGTGCCTGTCACCAACCTGGTGAATCCCTCAGGCATATTGTTTCCGGTTGTTCACGTCTTGCTAACGGCGAGTACTTGCACAGACATAACCAAGTAGCCAGAATTATTCACCAGCAACTTGCTCTGAAGTACAAACTTGTTGACATCGAGGTACCGTACTACAGGTATGTAGCAGAGCCACTTCTCGAAAATGGCCATGTCACATTGTACTGGGATCGATTTATCATCACGGACAGGACTGTTGTAGCCAACAAGCCTGATATCGTGTTGATAGATTGATCAGAGCGCCTCGCAATAATTGTTGATGTCACTATTCCTCATGACGAGAATCTCGTGAAAGCCGAAAAGGAAAAACAGATTAAATATCTGGACTTGGCTCACGAGATTGTCGACATGTGGGATGTGAACTCAGCAATTATTGTGCCGATAGTCGTGACCGTTAATGGTCTAATAGCCAAGAGCCTCGACCGTCACCTTAAGAGGCTCGCGTTGGGTGCTTGGGTCAAGGGCCTGATGCAGAAGGCAGTACTTCTGGACACGGCACGTATTGTGAGGAAGTTCCTGTCTCTGGAGCCCTAACCACCGGCAGCTTGGACCCTGTGCCCGATGCTGGTGGGACCCCACGGTTATTTTCATATTTTTAAATGTGTTTATTTTGGTAAATAATATATTTAAAAATGTAATTTTAATCAGAAAAATAATAAATAAAGGAGATAATAATAATAATATCTTTATTTTGAACACACAATACTTACAAATTAATTAAAAGTTCATAATTTTCACAATAAAGAAAAAATAAAATAATATAAAATCCTGAGAACATAAAAGTATTAAATTTAAAATAAAAATAAAAAAACATATAAACCAAAGTCAAAATAAAATAAAAATATAAGACTATAAATAGGTACATAGTAATATTTTAAAGCGAGCGCGCGCGCATGCCACCCACCAATTTGCATCCGACATCTTTATACATTTTTGTGGCTCGCATTGTAAAAAATACGCGTAAATGATACCAGTTAAATTGGTACTTTGCTGCGGAAAGTTTGAACGGAACACGCTAGATATTACACTGCCGGACAATAAAACGGTAATTATAAATAGCGAGCGAATTTATTTAACGAGCTCTTTTATATTATATGTATGCACGTGAACTAAGTGTAACAGCCAAAATGTGTAATTTATTATTATTGCAAACAAACATGGATTTATTTCAAGTATGCTTTAAGCCTCGTATTCATTAGGGGACATTTGTCCCGCGACCTTGTCGCCCGACACGAATTCTACGTGTTGAGCGACGTCGCGGGGGACATCGCCCGACATCGCAGGCGACATCTACGTGTCGGGGAACAAGTCGCTTGTCGACGCTCCGGTAGCGTCGACCTTGCGCGACTTCGTGTCCATCGACAGTTTCCGACGGCATTTGACTTGTGAGGACGTGTGTTGCTATTTGTTCCGCGACTACCCGCGGTTATAGCACACTTCGTTGGTCCACACTACCAACTAAACTGTGTTAACACTTAGGCGACATCTTGATCACAATGCCGGTATGTGGACGAGCGAAATGTCGGTCGACATTGTTGCGGGACAGTCGCACGTAAATGTCCTGCGACTGTGCGCGATAAGTCGAGCGACTTTGTCCCCTAGTGAATACATGGCTTCAGGATCTATTTTGTTTAAATAAATATATATATATGATAAAGGTATCTTTGTTTAAGAGAGAGAGAGAGAGATAGGATACCTATACATGTGAAAGACATCAATGGCTCGGTACAAAAGAAATGTGCTATCGCTATTTCATTTTTAAACAATTACTAGTGTGTTTCGTAGTAGGTATTACAATTATGATATCTTGGTGCGGTACTTTGTCTCTATATAGCCCAAAAATTAATGTCAATTTCAATATTACGTAACGCAAGGTCTTACACAAAAAAATAAGCATACATTTACCATTTTTATACGATTTCTTTAAATGAACGGCTACCGGTCTATCACCGCAAAATTAATAAATTAATAGACTCTTTTGACGTCCGGCAATAAATGTTTACGCAGTTTACAATGTCCATTTTATTCGGGTACAATGAACGTGAAAAATACAGAAAATTTTCAATGGGTAAAATTAAAGCCGTGAAAAAGTTCTCTCCATTGCCAATTAATGTATATGGGCCAACGATATGGAAACGCCTGTTTCCCCGAAGGGGTAAGCAGAGGCATATTAAATGCCCACTTTTCGCCACTGTTTTGATCCCACGTAATAGGTGGCGAGCCTATTGCCGCTTATCGAGATATTTTGTTTGCCAGAGCCTCGTCCGTTGATCGGCAGGTGCACCACTTGCAGGTGAGGTTGGCTTGGGACCCTAAGTTCTTGGTGGGAACCCTATGGAAACGAATATGGGTATTATTAGTTTTAGTTTTAAATTTGCAATTGCAGAACAGTCTTCAAGCGTTATAAAGTTAAAATACTTTGTCTGTACATAACAGATATCACAAACAGTTATTGTAGATAGTAGAGCCTCGGTGATTTCAACATGAATTGGTTGAGCAAGTCTCCCACAGAATACCGTCGTAGTAACAGTATCTATATTGTTGCGTTTCTTTCGGTGAGTTAGTGTGCTGACGGTTCCATCCCCTTTTTCTTCTGCCTCATCTTGCTCCTCCTATTACTTTTCCCATCCCAAAGGCCGAGACACATCCCAAACGCAAATGAGATACCTCTGGTGTTGCTGGTGTCCAATGTCCGTGGCCGGCGGTAATAGCTCACCATCAGGTGACCCGTTTGTTCGTTTGCCACCTATTAAACTAATCTATGTAAACTTAATATGAGCTTTAGTGTCCGAAACGATGATTACCTTTATGACTGATTGTGAATCACTCACTAATCAGTGGATGGCTTATCTTTAGCATACCTACTTGAGTTTTCAAAATCATATCCTGATATTGAACTTGAAAGAATTCCAGTTGAATTTATCGTATAATCTCCTATTGAACGGTTGTGACGTACGCTAGGTTGTAAATTTTTCAGATGTATTAATGGACAGCGCAAACCTTACACACACTCTACGCTTTTCAAGAATTCACTAAGAAGTACGTTAAGGAGTTCTAAGATTACCTGTACTTTATTTTATATTTCTAAATATCTTACTCACCCTGCATGGAATGAAATTGTAATGGACTGTAGTTTAAACGTTGTCATGAAAAATTCGTAAATTAAACTTATGTCGATTGATGAAATTATATATCCGCACTAATTACCTTATCAATACGATGCACAGTTTTTTTTTATAAAGGCACCCGCCATCGCAGGGTGTTGAGCCCGTGTTCCCCTGACATAGTCAGAGGCCTTTCTTGCATCCGCACATCCGTCACTTATCATTCTTCGTCTTGGTTAGGGATCTTTATTAATATTTTTTATCTACATTTTATATATTACGTACATCGAAATACATATTCTTTAATTGCACACTTTAATTAAGAACTACTATGGCTTAGACTTTCTGCGAAGCGAGCCATGCGCAGAAAGACCTATTAGGGAGTCCGAAGGTCATATTTTTATCAAATAAGATTCTACTCCCTACTCTATCTATTTCTGCGCATGACTTGATCCGCAATAACAGTACAGAATTTAATAATTTTATCTCTTGTTTTGGGGTCCGCCATAAGGGTGCACAAGTTGTCCACCCTTATGGTGTCCCCCATTTCTTGTTGTAGATTATGCCGGTCCACACCGTGGATAGGACAGTTTAATAGCACGTGGAGGACGCACTTCGAGGTTCCCGGCTCGCAGAGACACGACGGGTTCTCTTTACATTTGAATCGGTGTAAATATTCAGAGAACCCACCGTGTCCCGTTAGTACTTGGGTTAGTAAGGCTGTCATGTCGATCTTACGGACTAGCCTGTACGCCTTCACTGCGTTTGGGAAGAAGACCTTCGTCACAGCGGCGGTGCACCCTTCTTTGTACCTCCGGTTCCATTCGTGAAGCAACTCCAGACGGATCTGTCGCTTCACGAATGAAATCGGGCACTTGTCGTAGTGCGGTGCTGTTTTTAATTTCAAAGCAGCCTCTCTCGCCAGCAGGTCAGCCCTCTCGTTCCCTGTATGACCTGCATGTGCTTTTATCCAAAACAAAGACACAGTTTTGTTCTGGATCCTCACCTCATGCAGGTTTCTACGAGCCTTGACCGCTAGCGGGTGAGTCGCCCTGTTATTAACGACAGTTTGAAGGGCCGCGCGTGAGTCACTGAAGATTCCGAAGCTCATTTCAGAGCGAGTCGCGATCTCCGCTGTGGCCTTCCATATGACGAGCAATTCCGCCTGGTACACCGTACAGTAGTATGGTAGTTTGAGTTTGAGGGCCCGGTCTTCGGCCTCACCAGTCCACACGGATAGTGCGCCTCCGACCTTGCCCTCAATCCTACTGCCGTCTGGGTATATTTTTACTTCTTGGTTGGCGTTTGCCAACACGTCCTCTGGGTGCACCAAGTCAATGAACTGCATGCTCATATGCACGGCCGGATGCGGCTTGCTTCTGTAGGGCTCCATCGTCTCTACCTCACTGCCCCCTAGTTCCAACCGCGACACCCCCTTCCTTGCCTCGAACAAGGCTGTAGCTTCCTGCACCCTAAGGTCGAGGGGGAGTATCCCGGCCAGGACTAGGGCCGCGTTCAGGGAGACGGTTCTGTATGCCCTGCAGAGCTTTTGAGCAAAGCCTCTCTGAAGGAGGTTCAGCTGCTTCTGCACGCCCTTCTTTTTTATCGCCGGTGCCCATGCACTTGCCGCGTACAACATTATGGGTTCCACCACCGCCGTGTACATACTCCTGATAACCTCCTGGTGGAGGCCCCAGCTAATCTTCGCAGCTCTGGACAGAGATTTATAGATGGCAAAGCACTTTCTCACAGCGTCAGTTATGTGCGCGCTAAACGTAAGTTTATCGTCAATAGTGAGGCCCAGTATTTTTATACTCCGAGACATCTCGATGTCGATCCACAGTTTACGACAACAGTCCACAAACTTAAGCACTTAAACTCTAATTACTTGGACCGGCAATCGCTGCTACAAAGTTTACACTAATAGACTAGCAGATAATTTAGTTAATCATCGTTTTACGAAGTTTTACAAGCTTGCAGTAGCATTTGTTCGGAGTAATTATTATGGCACACAGTGAAGTGTTCGACAGAGCCTCAATTGCCCTCTTTCGTTCAATTATAACGAGTTATATGAAATGTTAGTGTTTGATTTGAGAGAACTTCAAATGCTATGAAAACAATCTAGTGCGTGTAATAGAAGGGTTATTATTTATATATGTATAGATACAAGGTATATGGCCTATATATAGTATTTTAGTCATATTTGTCAATGGTTTGAAAAATAAAATAGACAACTATCAATTCTTACTTTCATTTATTCAGTTTGTCACAAGAATATATCTTAGATAAAGATCAGACATTTACATTTACCGCCACTATTGGCCATTCTTTTAATAGTAATTGTTTATAAAAGCAGTACAAACTATATCATATTTATAATATTGGGTAGCAAAGTTGTGGGTAGTTCAATATGTCAAATGTAACATTAATACAATGGATTAGCAACAATATAATTCAAATCAAATCAAATCATTTATTTGCATAAAACATGGTAGTTAACAAGATGTTCAGTATAATATGTGTACAGCATGTTTTGCCGTGGCACACGGCGCGCAAAATAATATTAAATTAGGTAAATTAATATAAATTAAGCATTATACCTTATAATCAAATTAGTATTATATAAATAAAAATAAAAGTAAATCTCAAATCAATCAATTAGCATTAAAACCAGTATAAAAAAAAAAACTACTAAACATTATAATTATAGATTAAAAACAATCTATATATTAAAAGAATTTAAGTTTTATAATACGAGTCGGCCAGCCCGTTCTACCCAACCGATTTGCATGATTTTTTTTTAAATGAAAGCTCTCGCTGCATAGATTTGTCATCAAGCATTAGAAATTACCTAACTTGCACATTCATCAAGTTATATGCAAAAACAGTTTTCTCCCATACATTTTCTACGTTTTCGTAGCCGTAGTCAATGACTTTCCGCTTCTATATATCTGGTTCTCATTGAGGTAGGCATTTCGTTATAGGCCTAAAACACGCGCTGAAAAGAGCTCTTTCATTTGATGGTATGTTCATTTAAATTGGGTAAGTTTGAAGGAAGATAGGTGTGGACATTGAACTTATTTTTCAATATTTTCCTATAAATTTCTTAAGATTCCATTGCTTTCTCTCTACATGGACGGTTCTTAATTCAAAAATATTTTTATGGCATCTAATAAGTTCCTTGCGGTAACTGCCAGGAAAAAACGTTATGCCTCCTTAAGGTGACCTTGCCTTACTTTCATACGGGTGTGAGTATGGTGGTGTGTAAAATTATACCCGATGTTGGTCAAATTATCACTATAGTGAATTATCGCTGATGGCAGGTAATATTCCCCGAATGTTACCAGTTAACCCTTAATGTTGGGTGAACTAATCTCTGATGTTGAGGAATTTTCCTTACATTTTATTTTAGGAAAATTTTTGTGTTTTCAAATTACGGACTTTCTTCGGGCATTTTAATTTTTTTATGTGGAACATATTACAGCGGTTCATAGTACTATTGTCATATAATTATATTATTACAAGTGGTAGTTATGGTAGAAATTGTAGCTTTGGTAAGAATAGTAGTTTTGAGAGAAAAGGTTGTTACTTTTGACAACACCGGCGGTTTTGGTAGAAATGGTAGTTTAAAAAAAATGCTAGATATGATAGTGTTAGTACGAATAGCAGTTTTGGTACAAATAGTAGTTTTGATAGGAATAGTAGTTTTGGTAGAAATGGTATTTTTCCATATGTATGTATGTGTATGTATTGTAGTTTTGGTAGCAATGTTAGGTACTTACGATTGCTACCAAAGCTACCATTCCTACCAAAAGTACAATTTTGACCGAAACTATAAACGTCATTATTACATTTCTAAATATCATAGACTAATATATTATACTAAATTATGATGGATTAATCACACCCATACACAAAACAAAATAAATCGTGCTTCTCACAGAAATATTTAGCTGGATAACAGAAATAAAACCTATTTTCTTACTTATAAAAAAAGTTATTTATCTATATTTTTAATTTTGATAATAAAATATTGACAGATAAAGAAAAAAAGTGAAGTTAGCGTAAGTTAGTTACTTAAGTTTCTGATTTAATAACGTATTTTTTGTGAGTAAGTAGTTGTGTTTTCAATTATAATGAAATTTAAAAATGCTCAGAGAAAGCTTGAACATAGAATCTTGGTCAATAACAGCCCTGTTGGAGATTTGGTACCGGATTGTCCTACTGCTAAAAAAATACGGGTGGAAACGGGTTCAGATTTGATTAATTCTACCATCAACAATTTTCAATTGATTTCCATTCTTAGTGATGGTAATTGCTTATTCCGCGCAATTTCTTATTGTTTTTAAGGAAGTGAGAATAAACATTATGAAATTCATTTGGCCACTGTTCATAACATTGTCAATAAGTGGGATGTAGGATGTACCTATATAGTAACTTCACCGAAGCATATGGCCAGACCATTACAAATGCAACAGATTACAAACGTGTGATGGGTGCCAATGGACAGTACGCAGGGCATGCTGAACTTCAGAGTGTAAGTGAGCTATATCCCGAGTATCAATTCAGAGTTCACCTGGAAAACAGTAATACGATTACTGACTATGGTACTGGCGAAATTGTTCATAACTTACTATTTTCTGGGCACCTGGATGAAGGACATTACAGTGTCCTAATGGAAAGAATGGTAGGGCACAGTCATATTGCAGAACTTTCTTTCGTCAATGTTCAGTTATACATATTATATATATCCCTATTGCGCGGCAAACCATTCAGTAATGCCAAGGTGGAAATTTCACGATACCTAAGGTGCAACGCAAAGCCAATGTTGTGAGAAAAGAAGTTTTGTGATATATTATATTTTTGGTATGAATATCATCTTTTTACTTATTAGATAAGGCTACAATGTACTGATCATACCTATATGTAAGAGCTTTTTTATAATATTAAAATATGCTGTGGAGCAGCACGGGTCCTCTAGTTAAATATTAAAATTATTGTCATTGAGGAATTCATGAATACTATAATAACATATATTGGTCAGAATTATTTTCAATTTATTTTTAAATACTTTTACATTACAATTTTTAATATCATTAGGGATTTTATTATATATTTTAGGCGCCATACATAATACGCTTTTTCCTGCCAGCGATGTTTTTGCCCTATGTAGACACAGTCTATAACTATTAAATTTGCGCCTGTTCCTTTTTACCACATCAGATAATTGTTCAAATAGATGTGGGTTTTTATGGACAAACAGTGCTATCTCTAATATGTATAGTGAAGGAAGTGTTAAAATTTTATATGATGTAAAGAACGGCTTACAAGAGTCAGTGGAGTCCAAGCGAAACATGGCTCGTATACAACGCTTTTGGGCCTTAAAAACCATCGCATTATCTGTTGAGTTTCCCCAAAAGATTATCCCATACTGTAAGACAGAGGCAACAAGACCGTGGTAAGCCGTGAGTGAAGCATCGATGTTTACTATAGGAGCCAATCTGTACAGAGCATATGCAGAACTACTGACTTTTTTACATAATTTTGATATATGCGCCTTCCAGTTCAGTTGCCCATCGATGGTTAGTCCTAAGAATTGCGCCGATTCTACCTCGTATATAGGGTTATTGTCGTAATTAACATTAAGATTATGAGGCTGACCTCTCTGGCTGAAGTGCATGACTTGGGTTTTTGATAAATTTATTTTAAGATTGTTATTATCTAGCCAGTTAATAATTGAATCCAAGCAATTGTTTATATCGTCTTGGTAGAGTTCTTTTGTCTTACATTCTACAGATACAGTACTATCGTCTGCAAATAGGGACATTGGGTGGGTGGTAAATTTAGGCAGATCATTTATATAAATGATAAATAAAAGCGGGCCTAGTACGCTGCCCTGTGGTACACCAAAAGTAATTTTACGCGACTCAGATAAAAAAGATTCTTGATGTTTAGTCATAATATTGATCCTAGATATATGTGCCATCTGAGATCTATCAGAGAGATATGATTTCAGTAAATCCAGAATATTGCCTCGTATACCATAAGCCTCTTATTTATTTAATAGTATTCTGTGGTCCACATAATCAAAAGCCTGGGTCATGTCGCAGTATATGGCACATATGGGAGTCCTTTTATCAACCTTTGTAAGCACTGTTTTGTAGAAATCAAAGATAGCTAAATTAATACTTTTGTTTTTTCTGAATCCTTTTTGCTCCTGACATAGTAGTTTATTGGATTCTAAATAGGCGTATAGTTGGTTATACTCGTAAATATACTTCTCAAAAATTTTTGAAAAAATAGACAACAGTGCAATGGGTCTATAAGCTTGTAATAATTCTTTATCACCCTTTTTGAACAGCGGTTTTACAATAGCTACTTTCAAATTATCAGAAAAAATACCTTTACTAATGCATAAGTTTAAAAGATGACTCAAATGTCCACAAATATGTCGATTACAAATTTTTATAATTTTAGTTAAAATGTCATCGAAACCTACGCTGTTAGTTTTCTTCAGTTCGGAAATAATTTTATATATGTCATTTGGTACACATGGAGCCATAAAAATAGAATTCATCGTGCCTACAATCCTCGATGTTACTTTATTGCCACGACTTGATATAGGCTTTATTTTATCAATAAAGTAATTATTGAAGGCATTGGCTATAACGTTCGGATCAGAAACTGAATTATTATTCACTTTAATTTTTTTTATAATGTCACGTGGGCTATTTAATCTTAAATCATTTATGATTTGCCACGTAGTTTTACATTTATTATCAGAGGATTTAATTTTATAATTGTTTTGTGAGCGTTTTGTAAGTTTTATAATTTTTTTAAATTGTTTAGAGTAGGTAATAAACATGTTTTTTGTTTTAATCGATGGCTTTAATCTATATTTCCATAATAGCTGTCGCTTTCTGACACTACATTTCTTTAATCCGCGGGATATCCATTTGTGTTTTCCATTCACTTGTATAGTGATAGTTTTGAATGGTTTGTTTTCCATTCAAAACTTTAAAATTTTACTATATATTTTAAATTAACAAAGGTTATAAAAAAGTTCGAAATGTTCGGTAAAAAAGTTGTAAGCCCTGTTAGGGTCCGTTTCTGCATATATCTCAGAAAATGAGTAATTACTAAGACACTCAATAAATTTCATAGTGTTATCATTACAAAAATCGCGAATGTGTTTTCTCCATATCTTAACTACAGGTATTTTTCTAATAGGGAACATCATCAGCTGCGCCGTATGATCTGACAAAGCCAATTCTAACACTTCCGTCTTACATGATTTTTTGAAGTTGTGTGCAAAATTATCAATACAAGTTTTACTTATCAATCTGGTCGGATCTCTTACAGCTAAAGTCATATTTTACGTTAGTAATAAGTTCTCAAAATCGCATGTTACACTGTTTTGTTTTAACAGGTCAATATTAAAATCACCCGCAATTATACAATATTTATGGGCTTTTTTATTCAATCGTTGTAATATAGTTTCTAGTTTACTGAAAAATGTATTCATATTCTCTGGTTTGGGCACCCTGTAAACACATACAATTACTATACTATAACTAGTTAGTTCTATTGCGCAAAATTCACATAGACCTGAAATCGATAGACTTTTTATTTCTGGTAACTCCTTCCACTGAGTTCCATTTTTTACCATTATGCAAGCACCTCCGCGTTTACAGTGGCTCCTACCATAAAACGCTGCTAGTGTGTAGTTTGGGATTACTAAGTGATTTTCATAGCCGTCCATAATAAAGTGCTCAGTGATGCATAATATTTCTACTTGTATATTTTTTTCAGTAAGTTCTTCTAAACATATGGTTAATGCGTCAGATTTTTTTAAGAGACCAGCGATGTTTTGGTGCAAAATATAGATGTTATTGCAGACGAAAAAGGTCCGAGGATTTGCTGCAGTCGATCGCTTGCTGGTGGGAGTTTGTGACTTTGTGTTTTATGTTATCATTAGTTTGTCCAATGTAGTTTTTGTCCAATAAACTCAAATCGATTCATATGTTATCCATTATTCGGTTATATATATTCACTAGAGGACGCCAGCAGCTACGCCTGCATTTTTTAAATTTACCCGTTTTGGCCGATCCCGTGGGAATTTCGGGAAATCCCTTCTTAGTGCACCCTTACGGTCCCCAAGGAACATACATGTCAAATTTCAGCTTCCTGCGCCCAATAGTTTCGGCTGTAGCGTGTCTGTCAGTCAGTCAGTAACGCAAGGATTTTATATATTTAGATTAGTCCACCTTTGTTAATTTTTCCAGTTGTGTTGGAGAACATTTCAAGGCTCAGATCATAGTTGGTGTCAAACAGATACGCGTAGTCATTGTTTTGTAAGTCAAGATGAAGTAGTTTACCAAACAATTAGTAATATTTATAATTCATTTAGTAATATTGGCCACAGGTATATCTTTAATATTACACTAGGTATATTTACTATGTATACCTATATATTCAATATTTACCACTTTAATATTCACCATATATAATTGATATAGCTTGCTTCACAGCTTGAATCGATTCTATTATATGATATTCCAAGTTCTAAACTTATAACATCTCACAACTGACAAAACCACCCACAATATCAATTATACAATAGCTACGCTATATTACATTGCTTCTGCATTATTTCTATTGACAATACTCTAAAAAAAACCACAGAAGCAATATAGAATCGTGAAACACAATAATATAATTATTATACACTCAAAACTAAAATTTGACTCAAAAATAAGAAAAAAACGAAATTATTGTAATGTTGCTCCCACCAGAACGGTCAGTACATCCTTCGCAAGAAGACAATTTGATAGACAATCCTCATATGTATATAACAAAATAAATAAAATTATCAACATTTACCCAATGACTATTCATGACTGTAAAAAAGCTTTACTGTTTTGGCTGAAGACCCTCAATTACTGTAGCACAGAAGACCTGTTACATATAGTATCATGATATGTATATATATTACACACACACCCACTCACCCACACCCACACCCACACACATACACACACACACACACACACACACACACACACACACACACACACACACACACACACACACACACACTCACACACACACACACACACACACACGCACGCACGCACGCACGCACGCACGCACGCACGCACGCACACACACACAAACATGGTTTCTTGGTTTCTGTTATGTATTCTTCTATTATTTATTTTTTATCTTTTTATTTTGTAATTTTATTTTTCTTCTTTGTTTTATAGATAAACTTACCTGTCTAGTTTCATAATTGTGTAATGTGAAGAGCGGGGGCTCCTAACACAAGTATTTTTCATGCTTAAAAGGAGTACCTCAACTACTGATATTAACTAGCTTGTAAGAAAATGAAAATAAACAAATTTTATTTATTTATTTATTTATAATAGTCAGAATTATATCGTACCTTAGTTAGCCGTTGCCGGAGCGAAACTGCACAGAGTCTGTTCACACTTTATACTCTATTTACCCGTTTGACAGTGTCAAATATCAAACGTCAAACCAATCTGTCTATTTAGAATTGGCAACACTTGTTGTCTGATGTTCACACTTCGACTGCCGGGAGACAACTGAGTGTCGCTCTTTTTTTTGTGTGTGTGGACTAGTTGTTGGCCGCTGATGGCCTTGACAACTTTTCGCGGACTATGGGTGAGCGCAGAAGGCTCCCAACCCGTTAAAGTATACTAGACAGCGTTTTGACTCCCCAAGGGTGGACTACCACGGACCTCGGCTTGGGGCGCTGCCGGCAATGCAGGACTTAGGTGTCCCGCGGTATTAACGTTAGCGTGTCGCGTATTCCGGCCTCGTCGGCGAGTACGGAACCGCGGTCGAAGTTGTATGGCTTCGCGAGCCGTGTGTGCTCTGATTTGAGCAAGTGTAGTTTTATCGTCAGGTTCGTCTAATACGTGCCTAGGTCTCCTAATCTTAGAAATCCTAGATGGTGTATAGTTTAACGCCGCAACCAATAGTGGGTTGGGGTGTGTCGAAGCAGAGAGTGTCGCTCCGTAGCGATCTGACTTTTCTACTAGTGAACAAACAACTCACCAAGTGGGGATATGACGTTTCGTCGCCACGTGCAGATTGAAATACAATGTTTTATTACAAAACTAATTCATAATACATTTTATACTTAAAATATAATTGTTTTAACATTTTATAGAAACATATATAAAGTAACTTAACCTGAAACTCGACGTAGAAATAACAATGATATAAATTCTAGCCAGATTTATAACAGTTTGATATCCGAGCTTTTGCTGGGATGATAAAAAGGTACTTACAAACGGGACACACATACTTTAGACGTATTTACTTTGATACATTTTTGAATATCTTTACAATATATTTCAACAAATCTATCACGTGCATGTAATGAATATGAGCAATAATTATATATATATAAAAGAAAGTAAAGTGTTAGTTCCAATATTTATAACTCAAGAACGGCTGAACCGATTTAGCTGAAAATTTGTGGAGTGGTGGCTCAGAACCAGGAAAAAAACAAAGTATACAATTAGTTGCAAAAAATAATCTGTGAGGGATTTTAGAGAGGGTCGAAGTTTGTATGGACAAACCTACTACCTATTGACAGTAAGAACGCATGCGCTTTAATAATAAAATTGAGCCTTGGCTAATATATTAATATTTAAGTAAAAATAGGATTTAGGCAGCGGTAGTCTAGTAGCGGTACCAACACACTGTTATGCAGAAGGTATCGGGATCAAGCCCACGGCCCACGTGGTGCCAAGCACGTTTCGGAATAGGTTACATAGAGGCGGAATGATTAACGATGTAGTGATCATTATTTTAACATTAGCTTTATATTATATTAACGTAATTTAGAATTATTAGACCATTACATAAATATGCGTATACGTGAATTTGCAGGTTTTTATATTAAAAAGGGTTTTGTTTTGTTGATTTTATTAGTTAGTATAATTTTGTAATTGTCGTTGATAATCCAAAATGTAGGTATGCTAAATTAATTTCGCTTGAAATAAGGAATATAATCATATGCCTGCGTTCTGTTTAGGCTAGTCTATTCAATCATAATTAAATTCAGTCATTACCAAACGCCGTCACAACGTCTGCACGAGACTGGCATATGTTTGAAGCCCGAGATATCGAGTGAAATCAAATGATATTATGTAGTATAGGCAAGAACAGGGGGAGGCTGTAGTGGGAACTGATGAACATTGACAGACAGTGATTTATATGTCTGTTGCAGATGGTGACGCTTTTTGTTCTATTTAAGGTCGAAAGGTTGTACCAACTTAGTGCGTGACAACTTTCAAACTTCGTCGTATGTGCTAAGAGCTCGTTGGCTTCATTAGGCATAGTTGTATGCCCATAGTGCCAAGTTGCGAGATAGATGTTTTTCTAGGGGTCAGCATTATATTGTTTACCTATAGCGTGTTGTTTTACAAAGAAGTGTTACTAGTTCATTGAAAGCCCGCTTTAATTATTTTTGAGAAAAAAGGGTTACATCAGATGTGGATGCCGAAAGATACAGATATTGGCATAAAGCCCAAAAATAAATTAAATTCTTATTCTTATGCATATCGTTAAAGAAAATCAGAAACCGTAATCGTTTTATAAAGTGAAGCAAGCACCCGCAAGAAATTAAAACAGCGTTAGTATCTCAGGCACATTATCGGGACGCCTCATTCCCCGTCCGCACATCATTAAACTCCCTACCCTTCCACATTTAGCCAAAGATTACACCATGTGAAGTCGCGACCGTCCGCCCACTCCACTTGGCTGGCTGCTATCCCCCCTCACCTCAGGCAGCATACTTTGGGCTCCAATAAATACCGAGACGTTGAAGCGCTCGTCCCTTTCATCGGCTGGACGGCGGACAAAGCTAAGTGCATCACTGCTTTCCTGATCAACACCAGAAGCGGATTCCCAGGATTCCCCGAAGTCTACGCCGAACCACGCGACCCTGGTTCTATCTCTGTAACTAGCATATTTTTTTTATTTTCAATTAAATTCATTGCTAAAGGCAGCGATAGCCGAGTGGATATACCAACAGACTGCCATGCACAGGGTATCAGGTTCGAATCCACGGCGCGCACCAATGACTTTTCGGAGTTATGTGCGTATTGAATTGTTAATTATCGCTTGTCCCGTGCCTCGGAGAGCACGTTAAGCCGTAGGTCCCGGTTGTCACGAAGATCTTTGACAGTCGTTACAGGGCGTCAGTACCTTCTAAAATAAACTGAAACTAGTCTAAACCATGGAATATCGCTATCCCTTCGGGTTGCGGAGGTCAGACAGGCAGTCGCTATGTGGAAAAGCTAATATTCAGCCAAATCCGGTTAGACTAGTAAGCGACCCCAGATTGAAACTGGGATAACGCTAAAAGAAAGAAAGCTAAAGGATGTTTTAAATTCTTTAATGGATTAAACAGATTTTTGTTTGTAACTAAAAACACGATTTTCATTTAACCACAACATAGTAGCTAACCACGTTACAACCATCAAGCAAAACACTCCATACCTTCCCTTTTTACCCTTATTCGAGTCACCAATAAAACAGTTGGACAGACAAATAGGTAACATCGCTATCTTAAATGAGAATATCGTCCAAATACAGTGGTGAATACTAGTAAAGCAACTTTTATCTCCCTGTGTCTTCGGCTAATGTGCAAGATAAATCTGAAACGACAAAAGACTAGCTTCGGGATGGGTATGTCACGTAATTTACTTTTATGACCCCATCACGGTGGTCATATAATGGGCATTTGGAGGATTCCCGAGTATTTTGCGTCAGACTTAAAGCTTGAATTAATCTCCCTAAGGTTATTAGCTTTTGTATTGTTAGGAGCTCTAGATTTTTTCTAGATCTGATTCTGAAAGTAAAAATTTGGCTTATATGAAGTAAGTTCTTTATTTTCGCTTGCTAAACGGCAGAGGAAAATAAAGTGCAAAAACTAGCATGTCTGTGAGTTCCCCAGAATATTATATTAAGTCAACCAAACGGCACTTGGGCGTAACCCTTCTCATAGTTAAAAGTGGACCATGTGTAGCAGTTGGACAGTTTATGTCTGATATAATATTATTAGTACTTTGGAACAGACGGAAAGCATCATTGGTAAATTTACTTTTTGTTAGTAAATATCCCATTTATTTGATCGTCGATATCTGTAGTTCTTATTGACAAGTGCGGTGCTTACGTCATCGTAGCTTATTTCCTTATTATCTTACTTTCGCAGGTTAATATGATCTTATCTCATAATACTATCGTATTAATGTTGATAGTGTTATTGTTTAAAAAAGAAAAAAAGAAAGAAAAGAAATATTTATTTTGCCACAAATGGCACACACCAAAGATAAAATAACAAAATAAAGATAAAAGAACAAATAATAAAACATAAAATAATACAAAATAAAACAAACCTTTGACTTAATTATTATTTTAAATGGGAGATTGTTACTCCTGCCCACTGGCAGCACCACGCTTCCCGGCTGACCAATTGAGTGCCGTCTGCTTCCATTGGTCGACAGAAGCGGCCAAACAATAACAAACAAACAACAAATACAAAGTTGCAAATGATGCCAGTGAGCAGTGATAACAATCCTAAAATGTACATACTTATTTTTCAATTAAATTTGGAAAAAGAACTGGAAGTGTGTGTCTCATCAGTGCCAAAATTTGGACTACGCTCAGTATATGTTCCGGTTATTAAGCCGCAACACTGGTATTCTGCGCAATCCATTTTAGTGGCGTCGGCGCAAGAGTGTTTGTTCAAAACTTTATGTACAAACTAAAATATACATCAATGTGTTAAATGTGCGTGTAGAAACGATATATTAAACAGATTTACACAAGGGTGTCGAGTGTGTAGTGTCCAATGTAGAATCTTTAAAATATAATATAGTTTAAAGCTAAGCGTCAGTGTGCTATATATGCCTACCCATGTCGCTAATGTTCTTTGCCATTGCGGCATGTCTAAATTTTGACCAAATATATAGCGAGCAAATGGTAAGTGATTGTGTAAAATAGAACGAATTATAAATAAACTTAAATAAAGTGAACGTTTGCAGATAATGACAAATGACCTGTTCTGTCATAGGACCGGAAGGCAAACCATGGTGTTATATTAGGATTTTGCCAGTAAAACGCCAGTAAAATGCCCAATCTTGTAAGCTATGCTACAACAACACTGTCTCGAGCGTTGAATCTGAACCCGTCGGCCATATCCAGAAGGTGAGTAGGTATTTGAATAGGTACTAGATTTGATGTAGATGTAAGTGATATAAAAATAAAAAGTAATAGAACATGGTGCAAATTGAAATTGCCTGTACTTAGAGATAAGTAAAATATATTGATAATTGTAATAAATTGATATAAAGATATGAATAATAAAATATTCTATAATTATGTAGGTATATAAATTTGAAAAGTTATGTGTTGTTTTCTTTTTGTGCTTCTAGCAAATATTTCTTTAAATATGAGACAAAGCTACTTTTGGATTTTAGGCTGCGAATTGGTGGGGTAAGATCATTCCAGCAGTGTATTGCAGCATATTTGAAGCTACCTCTGAATGCAGCAGTCCTGTGCTTGGGCATGGATAGTGGATTACTGACTAGCCTCACCATATAATTCGACTGAGTATCTCTCCAGCATAGTGTGTCATACAGGTACCTCGGTGTTTTAGCTTGTATAACTCCAAAAAGTAATGATGCCAGATGTAACTTTCTTCTGGCAGTCATGTTGAGAATGTTGTGTTCATTTAGGTATGGAGTGACATGGCTGCGCTTGGGTATATTTATACAAAATCTTGCACAAGCATTTTGTATACGTTGTATAAGCCGAACAGTACGTGACAGCAGACATGGCCCATAGACAGCAACACAGTAGTTCAACCTGGACAATACCAAACTATCCACAAGCTGCTTCCTGACAGGTATACTGAGAAATTGTCTGATATTATAGATCATACAAAATAATTTAGCGGGTCTTAATCGTGTTAACTTAAGTTATTTAAGGTATAAATACCTATTTGTTTTTTCGGTATTTATACCTTAAATAAGTTAAGTTAACGCGATTAAGACCCGCTCAATTATTTTGTATGATGTATACAAATCGCGAAAGTTTAAAATCGATGATATTATAGAGTATTCTAAGCCGGTAAAAACAGTTACTTGCAATCTTGCCTATGTGGGCCTCAGAACGCAGCTCAGGGTCCATAGTCAATCCCAGATTGCAAACACTATCCACTCTCTGAATTGCCTTGTTCATCACCAGTATTTCAGAATTAGCAGAGAGTATATGCTTGATTTGTTGTTTGCTACCTAGCACCATAAACTTTGATTTTTGGGGGTTTAAGGTTAAAGCATTTTGCTTTGACCATTCAGTGACTCTTTGTAGGTCTTCATTCAACTTCTGGACAGCCGACGATACTGTGTTAGGTTTAAAAGACAGATACACCTGCAGGTAATCAGCATATATGTGGTATTTACAGTGTATAAAGGACTGTACTACATTTGCACTGTAAATTAGGTACAAAAGAGGCCCAAGAATTGATCCCTGTGGCACTCCTCTATTAACAACACGTGGCTCCGAAGGTCTTATACTGCCATGAATGTCCACAATTTGAGTTCTGTTTGACAGGTAGCTATCAAACCATTTCACTGTTTCCACCGAAAATCCATAGTAGGAGAGTTTCGAGAGAAGCAAGGTCGGATCAATTGAGTCGAATGCCCTGGAGTAGTTCAACATGACTAAAAGTGTACCCTCTCCCCTATCACGAGCCTCAAGTATGTTGCCCACTACGTCACACAATGCTGTAGTAGTTCCTCTTTTCTTCCGGAAATCTGACTGTAAGTCAGGGAGGATGTTGTTGTCCTCTAGAAATGACATTACCTGGGTATAAACTACTCTCTCCAGTACTTTGGACTGACATGGCAGCACACTGATTGGGCACAGATCTTTTACAGACTGTGGGCTACTGGTCTTGGGAATGGACCGCATCACTGCGCAGCGCCACAATGCAGGGAAAGTGTTAGTAAGAATAGACCTGTTTACTATGTCTGTTATGGTCTGCGCAGTGGCTGGCAGTGTTAGGGAGATCATGTCAATGTAAGCATTGTGTGATCAATACCTTGAGCGCTTGTGCCTATGTTTTTTATTATTTGTACTACAGCTTCTCTTGTAACCGGCTGTAATATAAAGCAGGCCAGTCCATACCTATGATGTTCTAGGTATGATAAAAAAAGTTTACTTCTTTGCGTAGCTGGCAATCAAAATCTGATTATATAAGTCTTATTTAAATACACGTCCCAAGTAATTGATTATCTCCTGAAACGTTTAAAAAAATTTTAGGCATTCGGTTGATATTCAAGAAAGATTTCCGTTTTCCTCTCCATTCTGAGAATATACAAGCCCTGTTAAAAAAAAGATTAAATGCCATAGATAGTTAAAAAAATTAAAATCATGTACGTTATGATTGTATGTTATAGATTGCCATGCTACACACCCAATAAAATAAAACGGTCAACATTCGAAACCTTTTTCTATTCACCGAACTATATTCGGAATCCAATTCTCATTCGCCAACAAACGTCAAATGTTAAGCCAATTTGCTTCCCCTCAAAATAACCCATTCAAATTCGGGCCTCGCAATAACTGGGCCAATATAACCAGATTACAGCACATTGAAGCTGGCATTACAAACTCTATCATTCTTAAATGCAAATTTCTATGCACTTGGAGTTCCCCATAGCTGGTTAATTGTCTCATGAGCCATAACTTGTAGCGTTTAAGAGTATTAGCGGAATTGGATGTTCCCGTGCGAACCAATTTGATCGGGGCTGGAATAAGTAACAATATTATGCTTAGCTACTGTCCTCTTCGCAAGACAATGTTTTCGTCGTTTGGAATGTGGCCAATATTGAATGTGACACGAGTTAGATGTGACTGTCTATTTGGCTGTCCTATTGATATTTATTAGAGGTGTGAATGTAAGATTCTAAGACCCACACGTGGTCATCTGATTCCAAACTAGGCAGAGCCTGTAAAGTAGGTACAAGTTCTGCTTAGTTATCTGTTATTAGCTAAACATACTTATATACAGTATAGATATAGTTTTCTTTTTTGGATGAACACATTAATCTCAGGCACTCATGGTTCGAGTTGATTTTTTTGATGGATAGCCCATTTATCGAAGCTGGCTATAATAAAATTGCTATAAGCCACGGATGCGGAGCAGTATCCCCAAATAACACGGTACACCCGTGTTCTGCCACGGGTTCAGCTAGTTATAGTCATTCATAAATAATACTCATACACAGAAAATAAAATTGGGCTCATCAGCTTACTCATCATTAAAATACCTATTTGTCCTGGAAATCAAACTCACGACCTCCGGTTTTGTACTCAGGCACTATCCACTACACAGGCCCTCTAAACGTAAGTATTAGCTTTTTTTCTTTTTTCCCTCGCTATGTAAATGCATTTACACATACCCCCCGCAAGATGAAAAGCGGCGGGTATGTGGGACTCAACGGCTGGAGTGCAAGGCCGTAATACCCACTAAAACCACAGCGCATACTTCCACGCTATTTTGAGGGCACCAGGGGGTCGCGTTAGCATTTTACCCTAGCACCCTGGCGGATAGCCCGAATGCCACAACCTCCTTGGCAGCGGATGAAGGTGTTGGGTTCCGCCGCCAAAACACCCAGCGGCCGCAGCAGAGGATAGGGAGGACGGTAACCTGACAACACCGCATCTCCTATTCTTCTGCGGCTCCACTGCAACGCAACAAAAGGTGCGCCCCCATTTGGTCGCGGGATATAGGGGCGCGGCAACGCAACACCGACACGCCTCTCCTCCCGCGATCGCTCCCGACTGTGACGGACAGACAGAACTGTCCGCCGCACCCGCACCCTTGGACGCATCCTGCGCAGGCCTCACCCAAGCCCACGTAGAGCGTCCACACCTGGGACCCCGCTAAGCTATACCGTGGGTGTCCAAGCCGCGGTTACAGCACCTCCCCACCACGACAAGGTGGAGATCCTGCAGGCGGGAAACCTAAGTATTATCTGCCTTATTTTATTTCGTTCTTCGCATGTAACTTCTGTATCGTGTCGCATCATCGTCTAATATTTTTCCTTGTTTAATGGGGCGTGTTATTTTTCCATGACTCCTAGTGGCAGCATGTTTCACCGCTAATCAGTTGTAGTCGCCATGTGTAAACATGTCTATAACTTTGTCTACGCAATCGACTTTAAAATATTTCTTTTGATGTAAAATTGTTGATGTCAACAATTTTGGGTTTACTTAAAAGTTTGTAGTAAAGGAAAGTAAAATATGGATAGTGCTTAACTTTAGCTATTTAATTCTACATTGATATTTTTATATTGTAAGTACGAAGTAAATATAAAAGTAAAGTAATAGTAGGTACTTTTTGGTCGGAAACTTATTTATTTTCTAAATAAAAACATGTTTTTGTAATCTCTAGCGGCACGGAAATTTATTCTTTTACAAGAGACACAACATAAAATATCAAAAACTGTAACAGTATTTACTTTTACCATTTTTACACTTCAGCTAGCAAAATATGCTGGTGGCGTGGCCTAAAAACCAATAATAATCTGTGGTGTTGCGAACCAACCCTTAACTTAATTAAACGTAGGCTAACTGAACTAGATCAGAGTAATTTCATTTTCTATAAATTTTAATGGTTAGTGGGGAAAACTGGTAACTTTTTTTATGTAATTCATGTTGTTGTTGATGGCAGCATGTTTTAATGCTAAACTTTTGCCGGTTGAACTGAACAATTGTTTACCGACTTTATAGCCCCCTGACACCCGATAGATTCAGCCTACACACTTAAAAACATCGCGGTGTCCACGATTTTTCTTAGTGACAGAGTCCCGCGAATCTACCATAGTATTTCATCACAGTTTCCCAAATTTCAAATGTTTAAAAGTATTAATAGGCTATATAACGGTTTCGACTTTATCGCCGTTTGTTTTATAGTTATCATCATCATATTTTCCGCTGAAATACAAATATCACTGCTGGTCACAGGCCTCCTGCAAGGCTGTCTACCTTTTGGAGTTGTCGGTTTTATAGAAACTACCCTTAAAACCGATCATAAAGCTCATCGAGGAATCGCAGCAGTAAAATCAGTAACTGTTTAGTTTAGTATACTTATTTACTCGGCAATAGGCTCGCCCCCTATTACGTTACGTGGGACCTAAAAATTCATGGCGAAATGTGGGTGTAATTATACATCTCTGCCTACCCCTTCAGGGATACAGGCGTGAGTCTATAAATAATAAAATGAATAAAACTTATTTACTAACTTCATAAAAACTAAATTAAATGTGTACTCGCGAACATAATACCTTAGACGTTGTATGATTCACGTAAACATAAATATTAAGGGTATGTACTACACCTTTCAACCTGCATAATATTGTATAAGCGTTCTTTTTGCGATTTATTGTTATCTAATTGGAAGCAAAAACATCCAAGTTAGTAGCAATGTAGGCAAACGCATACACAACAATATTAATATTTTAGTGACTTTGTTTATAGCGCTTCCTGTAGTTAATCTGCTGGCCTTCCCGGACACATCTACACAACTCATATAAAGTAGGAGCATCATAAACAAGGGTAACTTCGCGTCACACCTGTGTCTCACAATAAATACGGATCCGGAGGCTTTATATTATAAACACCCCTAATTAATCTTACAACTCCCGCGGATCCATTATTCTTACTAAGTATCTGTCTTATGTACGATTTAAAATGGCAAAACCTTAATGAAAAACATATTTGTTTATACCGCTATCATACATGTTTATACCGGTTAACGTTAAATGTAGTGTGTAGATTAATTTTAGGGCTTACCTTTACTAGGGTTCGTTTTTATAGGGGTTATAAAATTACCGTTGCGTAGGAGTATAAAGTTGATTCATAACTAGATTTAGGTTTACTGTTCAGTTGTTTGGCCATAGTAAATGGTCTATAATGTAAGTTGTTTTAGGACTCTGTACTTAAGTTGGCTTATTGGAAAAATTTGTTGATCGTCTGTGTTGATACCAGTTTGACAAGAAAAAATCAATTTAATAGTCATTAAGAGTCGAAGATTATGAGATTTGAGATACGGTATCAGGTATCAGGTTAAACTCAGGGCTGTCGCCACGAGTTCATTTTTATGACAGTCGTCCTCTGGACCAGCGACAAGAGGTGTCTTTACCATAAAATATGTTTTATAAACTCTCACTACCACGCCCTTAACTTATTGTTAAACGCAAAGATTTCGGTTTTCGTACCATTATAGTCATCTAGAAACACATCAGTCTTAGAATAACAGTCTAATATGTCTTAGTAACCCTAAACCTATCTTCCCAAACCAAAACCGCGTTGCAATTATAATGTATAAATATTAGACAATAATAAACGAAATGAAAATTAATTAAACTGACCAAAGCGTCAAATATCAGTAAGCCAACAAAAACGCGTGCCTAAGTTAATTAATTGAATAAAACATTGAATCCAATAGCGCGTATACAAAATATACGTATAAATATATGCATAGGGTTCCCACCAAGAACTAAGGGTCCCAAGCCAACCTCACCTGCAAGTGGTGCACCTGCCGATCAACGGACGAGGCTCTGGCAATCAAAATATCCCGATAAGCGGCAATAGGTTCGCCACCTATTACGTGGGTTCAAAACACTGGCGAAAAGTGGGCGTTTAATATGCCTCTGCCTACCCCTTCGGGGAAACAGGCGTGAGTCTATGTATGTATGTATGTATACAAAATATATCCCTACGGATATTAATAGGAATCCGGTATAACCGTTTTATATTAAATTTGGTTCAACAATTGAATCCTAAAACTGGTCACACAAATAAATGAAGCGATAAATTCAAAACCTCTACGGAGGGTTTTGAATTTATCGCTTCATTTATTTGTGTGACCAGTTTTATTTGAATTAGAAAGCCGGTTTAAAAATCTGAACCGACTGTGAAACGATAAATCTAAATTGGATTTGTGTATGATAAAAATAATAATAATAATAATAATAATATGCTACCACATACACATATCACCATCTAGTCCCAAACTAAGCAGAGCTTGTACTATGGGTACTAGATAATGGATAAACATACATATATACTTATTTTTTGTAAATACATACATATTATACATAGAAACACCCAGACCAAGACAAACATCCATGTTCATGCACACAAATGTTTAACTTGAGCGGGAATCGAACCTGCGACCATCGGCATAGCAGTCGCTTACACTCCCGCTGCGCCAACCGGTCGTCTAAAATGCCAATACGAAAATGAAAACAATGCGTTGTTGGTGAAATAAAGATGAGAT
Organism: Euclidia mi; assembly: GCA_944739405.2. NCBI lineage: Eukaryota > Metazoa > Arthropoda > Insecta > Lepidoptera > Erebidae > Euclidia > Euclidia mi. Next base: position 92,169,769 of record OX123187.2, on the reverse strand, counting down.
GAATGCTTGATATGTTTGGATGTGCCATTTCCATATGCAAAGACTTATTGTCTACGTCTGATTCGGGATCATAACTTCGAAAAAAATATCTATATGCAGGCGAGTTAACTTTGCATGTATTTGTGCATCTAAGCAATACCTTAGTGTAAAGTAAGTGCTAGAACTTCCACCATCCCTGAAACGGTTGAGTGACGTGTGCTTAGAGAGCTACTAAAAGTAAGTATTTAATTATCATATTATGACGGGCATAACTATTGTCTTACACTGGCCTTTTTTAAGATGTTATGTTGTTGTCTGTTGGTATTACTTATTTACAAGTAATTCAGTACAATTTGAAACAGTTGCAGCTCCTTACAAAATATAATATGTACCATAATATTGGCGATTAAAAAGAGTCGCCGCGAGTTTTATTGCCCGTTCTTTCCCGTGGCTCTATCATTCTCGTGCTCTATTGCTTTGCGATTGAGGCAGTAAATATAAATGTAGAAGCATTAAGTAATTTACTTAAAAAATTAGGTTCATAAGCGTCACCTTCTGACCTAGATGAATAAATGATTTTGACTTTGACTTTGTTATAGTTACCGCTCTCTATGACAAGTCTCTATGACTTATACTTTAGTACTTTTCTGATACAAAATTTTAAATAATTTCACTTCGACGCAGTAGCTGAATGCAATTTCATGATCAAAGTGTGTGGAATCTTATGCCGCAAGAGAAATTGCTCATTGCAAATATGTATAATATTTTCTTTTATTTATTCTTTATAATATAATGAAGCAGCCGAGTGGAGAGTCTCGGGTTCGAATCCACGGCACGCAACAATGACTTTTCGAAGTTAAGTGCTTCGCTTGCTAAACGGTGAAAGAAAACATCGTGAGGAAACCTGCATGTCTGAGAGTTCTCAAAAATGTTCTCGAAAGACATGTGAAGTCTGCCAACCAGCACTTGGCCAGCGTGGTGGACTATGGCCTTACCCTTCTCATAATGAGAAGAGGCCCGTGCCCAGCAGTGGGACAGTATAAAGGGCTGATAATGATTCTTTATAATATTTTCTCTTATTTGCAAATATTTTACATTCTGTATTATTCTCTTCAAATATTTAACCAGGCAAAAAGAACACAGAGAATCAAAACAACGATATGTGGATCACCCAAACCGTTAACCCTTTCACGCCGATTGTTTGTGTTTAATTTGACTATAGTTTTTATTCCAAAGTTGCTGATTTGAATGGCGGGCATGCAGGTAAGGCAGTATAAGGACAAACATATTGAAGCTTCTATAGGTTTTTCTGTGTATTTATTCTATACAGGTACGATTTTAGCAAATTTAATTTTACTGGCATGTCTAAACGATTGCTCAGGCTCAGGGGAACAACATATTTCATTTTGATGTGGTTGAATTTAAATGTAAATCCTCCATGATATTACGAATACGGCAGTGCCTTTTGTTTACCTGCTCTCGCATTATAACGAACAAATCATATTTATGTGATACCAGAGACTTAAGAATTTATTTTAGTATTTCAAGTAGACGAGTATAGCAATAGCTACATACAACTAATGTCTTGCATCAGACAATGGCTGCGACGCTGATACTGGCGACATATAACGTATGCTGACGGAACTACGAATAACGAATGAAGAACTGAATCGTGCTATTAGAAATTACACACGCGTAAGTTCTCTACGACATCTTTGAGACGTCAACATATAGGTACGATTACCTGGCCTAGTCAGCGGATGCTTCCCCTTGTAGGAGGAATATCATACCTTGTTCACACGGTATTCACCAGTCATCACTTTTCGCTTTTTATGCAGATTCCCTGTCCCTGTTTTGACTAGAGTTGGCAATGGGCCAGTTATTTTGCAAGTACGTGTAGCGTCTAAAGCCTTTTTTAAGCAGATGATCCTCCTGGTCTGTCTGTGCTAAACCATCACTGTGTTCTACATACTATTTGTTTGAGGCCGGGCGGGCGGAGTCCATCTAAGTAGTAACTTATGTTCGCACCGTCTACAGTTTACCCTAACTGCTAAATAATCCGAAACGCTGTACGCATACGTGGCTGCCATATTTGTAGTTTGAAATTATTTTAAATATGCAAAATTTTGTAATTATTCATTATTTAGGGGCGTCTTTTCGTTGACTAAACATTCATTTCATCGCACAGCGCTGCACCCAACCGGAATCACGAAACTCCATTCCCGTCTTAATCCCGAAATCACGACCAATGACCATTAACTTATAAGTGTTACAACCGCACAAATTTAGGAGTCAACTCCGCGAGCAAGTCGCGACTCAAATGGGGTGGTTTTAAAACTGGTCGTATAATATTTTATCCATACATTTGGCGGGTCTTGGCGGGAAACGATCCAAGCTGCGGTAAATGAGGTGTGAATTCGTGTACGTTTTAACGAGGACGCACATAACTATGGTTAAATGATGCCGAGTTATCGGATATTCGCTTCAAAACGTACAATAAACGTTGACGACGCGACGGCTGTATTTAGCCGCCATTTAAATTTATAAATGAGGTGGCCTTCTATGATTTGTACACAAGTAAGTAAATTATTAATATAACACCAAATACAACGCACAATACAGTACATACAATACAAACAGCTAGGTATACAATTCACAATACAACAAATACAATACATACATAGTAGTCAACTAATACACATTATTCTACAAGCACGGCTATTACATATAATTCGTTGAAAAGTTTGTAAACATTACTATTGTTAATGTACTTGTAAGTCAATTTTGTCAATATTAATTCAAGTCAATAATGATCGCGTAATGGTTAGGAACAATAATCACCCAGCCTGAAATGGAATTACACATAACCTTGATAAAATAAGGTTTTACAGATTATTTTATTACTTTTGTAATCACCAATTATTTTTTACGACAGTAAAATGAAAAAAGTTTTGATATGATCAAAACTAATCATAAAATGAAGCCATGCTTAATACACATACATTACGATCACGTCATATATTTATAACATAACCACGGAAACTGCGCAGAATATATTAAAAGATTGCATTACGGATTATTACCAAGGGTAAAAGTGCCATTAACAACTTGGGTAATAAAGAGCTTGGAAAAATATCCAAGTTTGCATTCTATTGTATGTCCGGGACTCCCTAGTGTGAGAAAGTATTAAGCTACACGCATGCATTGTCACGACGAAACTGTTTAAGTTATGAAAGGTCTCATTGTCCAAGTTGAAATAAAGAGCAGCGATTGTTTAGTGTAAAGGCAAATAGACTGCGAAGTAGGGAGCAGGTGTCTTCAGGTTCAAATACATCCTCACGCCGAAGTCTTTAAGAAATATCACGTGTTCAGAGTTTCACCAACATTTTTATCGTCCTTACGCGTAGCCTCATAACATATAATAATACTTAATAAATAACATAACCGATATGACTGCCTCCGTGGTCCAGTGGATAGCGTATGCGGCTGCTGATCGGAGGTCCCGGGTTCGATTCCCGGGTCGGGCAAAAGTGTAACTGGGTTTTTCCAAATTCTCAGTAGCAGCACGAAGTCAGGTGATGTGCCCGGTAACGGCAATTGCCCCCTATTTCGTGGAACCTAAAGATTCGTGGCGGAATGTGGGTGTTACTTACACTTGCCTCTGCCTACCCTTTCGGGGATACAGGCGTGAGTATATAAACAAAAAATAAAAACATAAAATAACATAAATCGTAGAACACCCTTTACCTTCTCCCTCATCCCGCTCCTCCTCCTATTTCTTTTCGCATCCTAAAGGACAGCAACGCACTTGTGATTCCTCTGGTATTACTTGTGTCGATGGGCGGCGGTAATCGATTCATCAGACGATCTGTCCGCTCTTCTGTCGCCTATTGCATAAAAAATACTTAGGTATGATTTGTGAAAAGCAATGGAACTAGACTGTAATACGGAAGTAATGCAAGTCACTGAAACTCTTCAGTGACTTGCGTCCGAAACCTTAGGCTGAGTACCCATTAGAAATGTAACAGGAAGCTGAGCGGCCTGTTAATTTCAGCCCGAACCCGTGGAAACTTTGGGCAATCCCTGGTTTTAGTGCAGCCCTATGGTCCCCAAGTAAAATACTTGCCAAATTTCAGCTTATTGTGCCCAATAGTTTCCACTGTGCGTTGGCTGTCAGTCAGTAAGAAACGTAAAAAAATTATACATACAGATTATATTTGTATGCTTTCCTCGCTCCGGTCAGCTGCTTCGCTCAGTTTTCGTGTATACGTAGGCCGAATGTACAGTGTACACCACATTAATGTCGTTAGCAAAACGGGGAGAAACAATGAAACAGTCGGAGAAACTATTAGGTTGCGCAAGTACATATGTATCTCGTTATAAGTTTAGGGTGGTGCGGCATAAAGGGAAAGACTTAGCGAGATTAGGTCTCAGTTAGAACCTGGCTGATTGAAGTAGTAAAGCATTGTCTATATGAATGATTCTCGACAAGGCGCTTTGGTAGGCCTGGATAGGGCAATGTGTTTAATGATAAGCTATATTCGCCAACACGCACACAGTTAACATGAAAACAGCTTGCGATTCGTCTGCTGCGGGGAACCACTATGTAGGCTGTTTTCAAAGTGTAACTTCATTATTTCACATTTTCACTGTGCTGTGATAAGCGGTCGAGTCTCAATGACAGCACATGTTTGGATCAAGAGCCTATATACATGAACAGATAATTTTAATTTTTAAACCTACTTAAAAACTGGACTTAGAAGCATTAGCTATCATACTTTATATTATATTATTATGAACAATTGTTTTACTTACTTGAAACCATTGAAAGGCCTACAGCCGGACCATCTAGCCTGAATAGAGACAAACACTGGAGGATCGGAGAGACGAGCAATTTGTTTGTTACCAACAGATCGTTACCTCGTTGATCTCGCTCTGTTATATCAGCAACTTACAATATCCAAGTGTAAAGTGAACCTACATCTGTACTTCATCAATTAAGCCATTCCATCTTTATTACTATTCTGTTATTATTATAAAAAAAAATCCTGCTATATGTATTACGCATGTGTTTCAGAGAACTCCACAAATATCACCAGACACAAATAAGACCCAAACACACCAATTTATTGATTACATAGAGTGTTGTCTTGTAAAGGGTTCGAAGCTGCAACACTTGGCGCAATGTTAAACGACGAGATAGCTTCTTTAACTACTACACCAACATCATCATCATCATCAGCTTTTAACAGTCCATTGCTGGACTAGGTCTCTCCTTTGAAAGGAGGAATTGGCCTACTACACCACGCTGGCCAAACGGGTTGGTATAGGGTTTGTATCAAGTTTTCCTTCTCTTACAGTGCTGTTCTCTGCATAATATGCTCCCTCTATCGGCTCTTACGACACCCATGGGATGATATGGGGTGGTGAAATTCCATATTCTTAATCCGTTACCACACGGACTACACCATATGTGCAGTTAAATTCAATTGTAATTGCTTAGAATTTTCGTACAGCCTAGTGCTCTCTAATTGTAGATTCTATTTCCATACAAAACAACCAATCGTGTGAACCACAAATATATGTTTTGAAAGTGGGCATTTACATATACGTCAATTGTTAAAAATATATTCTACAATACTTGACACATTGCCGACTGCACTTAAAGTACTGTATAGCATGATACGAACCAAAAAGCATTTAAGTAATTTAAAATAATCAGGAGCACTTGATATACCGAATTTCAAGTCTTGCCAAGTTAAATTAAAACTAGTCCCAACATGACAATTATCGGGCGATAAACTACTTAAATGGAAGTATGGTTTCAATTATATCGGTGGCTTCCTTCCAATAAATATGAATTGTAAAAGATTTAGTTTATAACATAATAATAACATTGTGACTTAGCTTCATTACTATCTTAAGTGCAGTTGTTTTTAACGCTATCAAGACTGAATAACATAATTTTTTCTATTTGTTGGATATTGACAAAGTCAAAATTTGCAATTCTCAGTAGCAGCACGGAGTCTCATCCCCTATTACGTGGGACTTAAAAATTCATGGCGAAATGTGGGTGTAATATTACGCCTCTGCCTACCCCTACGGGGATACAGACGTAAGCTTACGTATTTTATCGCGTTATATTGCACACTGTAGTTTAATTTCAAACTGTAACATTCGCGTAAACCCAAGAACGTACCAACGAATACCTGTTTGTATAGACAGCAAAGGTCTGGTCACATTGTAAACTAGGGGAAGCCCGCAGCTACGCCCGCCTAATTTTATTATAGAACCGTTTCCCCCCGATCCCATGGGAATTTAGAGAATTCCCTTCTTAGTGCACGCGCACGGTCCCCAAGGAACATACATGCCATATTTCAGCTTCTTACGAACAATAGTTTTTGCTATGCGTTGTCTGTCAGTGAGGCAGTAACGCCAAAAACTTTAAATACAGATTCAATAACCCTATTTTTTATTATTTACATTATAAACGTTAAAGTTAACTTTGATGAACGGAAACGTAGAGCAATTTCACAAATTTTTCATCTTAGAATCGTGAAATGTGTTTAGAGACGAGGTTGTATAGTAAAGGACAATATTGACTGCACGGTTGGCGTAGTGGTTTAAGCAGCCGCCTCACCGCTTGACACTGTGCCGAAGTGTTGTGGGTTCGAGCCCCACACGAGACAACACTTTGTGTGATTCATAAATTGTTGTTTCGAGTCTGGGTGTTCATTGTGTCCGTTAGTTGTATGTTTGTAAAGTTCTCCGCGACACAGGATTTTGTCCTAATGCGGGAGTTGTCTTTAAAACAAAAAAATAGAAAAATATCCAAAAGTTGCTATTCAAAGTTATGGCCTATGTAGGCCTAGTTATAGTAACTATAGCTTCGTAAACTACATAGGCCTAGTATGGTAAATTTCCTGTAAAAAATGTACGAAATCTTCGGTGAGCGATTCAGTCTCGCGAGGGAGTGGGATTTTCTAAGGCTAGAAGAATACTATGTATATTGTGTTTACATAGAGTGGGCATTGAACGAACCTGTTGCCCACCCATATGTAACGAAGGCGCGGACCGAGCTGCACTTCGAGATAGTTGAGTATATTTAAATAAGCGAGAACAGGCGCACTATCGAACCTTTCGTTACTCATAACATTGTACTCATACTCACTTCAAATACATATGATGCACTACGATTATAAGAATCTGTTGTTGTAATCATCATGAGAATAGTGATGATCACCAGCTAAAGTAGACATAAAGACATATTTATTTCTGCATTTTGGTTGTTTACAACATTTATACATGTCAAAACCCTATTCTAGATGATGCCAGCTTTTCCTAGCTAAATTACTTCTTGAGAAGAAAAGCCGAAACAAACTCAGAGTCATTGCTTTTTTGTCACTTCAATTTCTTTAGTCTTTTCTTGATCTTTTAAAGTCCAGACAAAAAAAGGGTTTAGTATGCAAGTACAATGCAGTAAAACCATCTGACGCTTTTGACTGACTCGGCCCACTGATGGCCCGCATTCAACAGCAATCGTACGGCTCAACCTTGATTGAGGGAGCCAGCACGATCTGTATCACTATGCCTCCACGCCATCAGAAGGTGTATGCATAAGCATGTCATCCTAAGCCATCAGACAGGTTGCCACAACTATTTGTTTATATGTTTAATAATGCCCACATCGTACTCACAACTTTACATGCTAATACATAGTAAAATACATGTTGTAAACAATAAGTAAAATTATAAAAATTTAAACAATAAAAATGTCATATATTTAAATGTCAGAAAATATTATTGAATGTCAATTTAAGAATGTCTAAAAAATAAAATAATAATATATTACTTAAGTAATTTTAAATGTCAAAAGAAAATAACAATGTCAAAACAAAATAAATAAAATTACAAATGTTAAATCAAAAATGTCAGTATGTAAAGATATAAGTACTACAAATGTAAATAAAAATAGTATGTCACTAATTTCAAAATGTCAAAATTCATAATGTCAATTCATAATTTAATGTCAATTCATAATTTTTAAACTCAATTCCAGGCGTTTTAGTCTGCTAAATAATCTTTAACTGTGTAATAAGCTTTTGAACACAAGCTCTGTTTAATAAATACTTTGAATTTATTAATACTTAGTTCCTGAATATTACCTGGAATTTTGTTATAAAATCGTATGCTTTGACACTTGTATGAGTTACTTATTTTTTGTAGTCTAGTTGAAGGAAGAACAAGTTTGTTTTTGTTTCGTGTATTTATTTTATGAATTTCGCTGAATTTAGAAAACATATTTATATTTTTCCTGACATATAACAAGTTCTCATAAATGTATTGAGATGAGTCAATGACGCTGCAGAGCTAAGTCTATTCGACAACTGACCTATATGTGGGCCCCACTGTAGCTTAGAATCTAAGGTTATGCCTAAGAATACGGTGTTATCTATAAGATCCAACTCTGCTCCATTCAAACATATGTTAGGTTTAACTTGTTTTACATTCGGTCTTGAAAATCGTATACATTTTGTTTTTCTTTCATTTAACAGTAAATTAAGTTAGTTTAAGTTAGCAGTAAACCATTGAACTACTTTAGAGAGAGCGTTATTTACATCGTCATTATTTGATTGTTCTCGTCTAAGTTTAAAGATAAGTGACGTATCATCAGCAAATAACACTATCTCTTCATTATTTTGCATTATATATGGCAAATCATTAATATATACAAGGAAAAGGTATGGACCAAGAATTGAACCTTGCGGCACTCCCATTGTGACCACTGAACCCATAGAAACTTTTCCATTTACCTCAACTCTCTGTATCCTATTACTCAAATATGATGTTAGGAGATCCAAAGCAGTGTTCTTAACTCCATTGTAATGTTATTTCCTGATCAATGTTTCATGAAAAACGCAATCAAAAGCCTTAGATAAGTCACAAAAGACTCCTAGAGCATCATGCGACTCCTCCCAGGCATCAAAAATACTATCTAAAAGCTCAACTCCAGCATCGGTAGTTGAGCGACCCCTAGTAAAACCAAATTGTTTTTCATGTAACAGCTTATTGTTAATAAAATGAGTTTGAAGCTGGCCTAGAATTAATTTTGCAAAAATTTTACTAAACGTGGGTAGCACAGATATTGGCCTATAATTTGTGGGGTCAGATGTGCTACCTGATTTAAATAACGGAATTACTTTACTACTTTTCATTTGATCAGGAAACACACCACAGTCAATGCATCTATTGAAAATCATTGCCAGTTCAGGTGCTACTGTGTTGATTATGGATTTCGTAATCACAACAGAATTGCCCCAAAGATCACTAGTCTTCTTCAAATTAAGTGTATTAAAAGTTTTAACAATATCTTTGTCAGTGACATAACTAAATCTAAATTCAATGTTACACCTATTGACATTTTCTTTTAATAGAGATTCGGCGTCATTGGGGGATGAGTTCAGGGATTTAGTGGTTGAGACTGGAATGTCTGTGAAGAAATTTTCAAATGCTGTGGCAACCTCAAAATCTGATTTTATTATCTTTTTATTTACTTGAAGCGTGTAATCGTTACTTTTAATCTTGACCCTTCCAGTCTCATTGTTTATAATATCCCACGTTGCTTTTATTTTAATGTCACTGTTTTTAATTTTTGATTTTAAATAAAGTGTCTTAGCTTCACGACAAATCTTTTTAAATAACTTAGAATAATTTCTTACGTATTGACAAAATTTTTCATCATTTTTAGTAATTACTTTCTGTTCATATAATTCGTAAAGCGTATTTTTACTTTTATAAATTCCAGTGGTTACCCATTCACTTGAGGATGTTGTACCAGCAACTGAGATCCTCTTAGGGACAAAGATAGAACTGAATATAGTACAGTACATGTCAAAGAAAGAATTGTACAACTTATTGGGATCGTTATTATAGCATAAGTATGGTAGTGTACTTGTGAGTTTATCCTTAACTCCCTCCAGACGACGCAAAGTTTTTGGCACCACACTCAATTCCTTTCTACCTACTTTTTTAGACTGCATAGCAAATGTTATAGATTGTCCACAATGATCTGATGTTAATTTGTTAATTATTGGCTTTCTAACTGGTACAATATATGTAAATATATTGTCTATAAAAGTAGATGTCGTGGAAGTTATCCTGGTGGGTTCCAAAAATAAGCATGCAAGATTATATGATTTGAACAAATTCTTAATTTTGTGGCAATTCAGGGAATCTTCGACTAAATTAATATTAAAATCGCCACCTATTATAGATTTATTTTGTTGGCATAGCTTCCGTAACACATCATCCATGACACTTTCAAAGTTATCATAGAAGGACGATGGTGGCCTATACACACTCAACACAACAAGTTGGTCCAACTCCACACAGGCTATTTCAACTGTCCGTTCAACAGAGAAACTAACAGTGTCACTACGATTCTTAAATTTAAGCAGCTTGTTAACTAAAATCAACGATCCACCATGTATTGCATTTTGTCTGCTGAACGAACTACCAACTAGATGGTTATTAAAATTGCACATGAACTGGTGATCTTTAAGTCAATGTTCTGTTATACACAAAATATCAACGCATTCACCGTTCATGAACAACTCCACTTCTAAATCTTTATTTGACATACCTTGTATATTTTGATGAACCAGTTTTAATACTTGCGAATTTCTAAATGTATTATTACTTGAATTGGGCTTATTCGTACATACTAGCCCATTATTAATGAAAGTGTCATTGCAAGAGGTATTCTCTATTGTCGAACTATTTAATTTAAATTAATAGAAATGTCAGACTGTGTAGCCAAAATATTGGTTGAATCATTATAAATGTCATTTTGTTGCTGTATAGGGGCAGACCGTTTATTAGCCAAATTCTTGGCTGAAATGTCAATACAAAATGCTAGCGACTCAGCTAGTTGTCTTTTATAATAAGAATTCAGATAACAAGTATCTTGCGTCAAATGTAAAGCTTTACTAACATAATTTTTAGAGTCAAAAACATGAAATTGATCGTTATTATATGACCAACTACACAAATTTATATTAAGACTAAGTATAATATTATTTTCTTTCTGTGGCAACCCTTTACTGAAAGGTAAAGTGAGCATAATAATTTGATTTTATTTTAATTCACATAATTGACTGTAATAATAGAATAAAAGTCTTTTATTTAAAGATCCTCTTTTACCAAGTACAATCAATAAAGTTGTACCCTGGTCAAAATTGAAGTTTACAATTTTATCTAAAATAGCAATGGAACTTAACCCAGGCAAACAGTAGTTCATCACTAACCCATCACTATATGTGTTTGCCAACAACTGACCCATACCTTTTCCAATTTCATCACTAAATATTATCACTTTATTTTTATTTTGTAATATAGTTTTACTGTCTAGTTTGTTATTTTTTAATTTATTTACAGTGTGTTTAATATTTGATTTTGTATTGTTTATAGAACTATTTAGCAAAACCGGTTTATATTTTGGCAATGAGCAAGCTGGTGAGTGTTGGAGGTTGAACGGGATGTCATTGTTCAATGGAATTGAGCATTCGTTACTATTTGATGCCACCAACTCATTCATTGCCAATATGTACTCTTTCATTTGTAGTTCAGAGCTTTTATATTTATTTGTTATTGATACTAATTTGTCACTTAGATTATTTAATTCTACCTGCAAATTATTTATTTCTAATTTATGTTTCAAATTATTTTGGTGATATTTCTGTTCTAACTACTCGGTGCAGTTAGTTTGTGCCAAGTCTAAGGTCTCGCCTGTTAAAACCATTTCAGTTGCGAGGCTGGAGTTGTGCGCGGCCCTTCTGCTGTCTCAGTTACTCCGCAAGGTTCAAGACACAGTTTTGCCCCACTACTCTAATAATAAATATACGCATTTTCCGACTCCCAAGTAGTGCTCGCTTGGATTCATTCTTCTCCTCATCGCTGGCAGACTTTTGTCGCCGACCGCGTTAGTAAATTGATTGAACTTGTTCTCGCTACTTGTTTCAATCACGTCGCGAGTTATCGTACTCGTCTTCAGGAAGAACTTTCCATAAATCATATTGACTGGAAGTTTTTTCCGCCAGCATCACCACATTTCGGTGGATGTTGGGCAAGCATGGTCAAAGTAATTAAAACGCATCTCTACAAAGTTATAGGTCAACAGATCCTCTCTTACGAAGAGCCTTTAACTGTCCTTGCACAAGTCGAGGCACTGATCAACTCGCGTCCGCTTCCAACTCAGTGAGATCTAGCCTGAAGTTGGACCTACCTCTTAGTTTAAGTATTTAGTTAGTAGTTTTCGCTATTATTGCGTTTGTAGTTTTCGCTAAAGTTAATTTAGATTAATTTTATTATCATATCGCTGTCTTAGCCTATTGAGGGGTTATGCGGTAGTACACCCAACATAGCTAAGTTCAATTCAATTTTTTTTAAAGGCAACCCTTTAGGGCCGGGGGGATATGGTAGCGCCATCTACCTTCCTATCTATAACTAATCGCATTAACATCAATCGTTCCACGTAAAAGTGTGAGCGATACCATATTTCCGTCTCCCTCTATCCCACTCCCTGGAAGAGGCACTGCCTGTCGCCTGATTCGTCGCCGCGATCGTCGACGCGAGTGACAGTCCAGAACATGCCGCTCGCTGAGAACGTGTCCGCTATATCGTACCGCGCCGCATCGCTGTATGTGATTATTACCGCATATATAAACCGCTCGCAAGTGGGAGTGACGGTGAAGTGAAGTGCAAACAAGCAGCTGCATCACGAAACCACCAGGAGACTGCCCTTCGGAAACGAAGAAGGTTGTATAAGTTATGCCCTCAATCCTTGAAATATCCTATACCCACTCACAATCACCTCTTCCCGTATCCATCTCCTAGGCGGCTAAGAACCCGCTATCCTTTGTATACAGTCCATTTCCCTCCCAAGTCGCCTAGAACCTACCTACGGTTTCGGTGTATCGCCGAACCACTATTCCTACTACCCCTAATCAATTTTATTGAATTATTTGTTTCTTTGCACACTGAGAGACTATTTGGAAGTGATACTTTAAAATGATTTATATCAGTAATCATGCTTGGAGCATGAACCACCAGCTCATCGAACAGACTTTGATTTGCCGTCGTAGTGATCTGATCTTGGGTGAATTCTAGATGACTTATTCTACTGTTTGCCTCGTGTAACTGTTTGTCTAAGAACTGTATACGGTCAAGGGCTTATTCATACTGCAAACTACACTCGGCAAACCCGTCCACAATGAGCTGGAGTCCATCCCGAGCACTCATGGCATCAGAGAATTGATTATGTAGCTGAGCCATTTCACATTTTAAGCTCTTATTTTTTTCCAGTAAGTTCAACATTTCTTTCTCATTATCTTCTCTTTCCTCTATCAGTTTGTTACACAACTCCTTAGAGGTCTTTAATTCAATTAAAGCCAGTTGGAGTTTAGACTCTTCCTGGCGAGCCAAAGCTTTACGAGTCATAATCATAGTGAAAAGAGAGAAATACACGTAGTTCAAAGAAAGTAAAGGAGAAGATTGTAATAGTAGTAATAGTAGGGTTTAAAGCTAAATATTATTGTAAGAAAGAACAGCTGATCTCGTCCAAAGTTGTGTAACCAACTAACAAGGTTTAGGTTAAGTTTATTTATTTTTACTATTTATAGGTGGTTATTTAGGAACTTGATAGCACTTTTTATTTGGAAATATACTAATTAACACTATTTTATTCGTATAAGTTGATTTTAAATAGTAGTTACAATGTTATACCTGTTTGAAAAATGACAATGTAACTTTAGCCGGTAGACTGGTTGTCAAAAAAAAATCACAATAAACTCACCTTATTTTCACAGAAAACACTAATACGTTTATAGATTATTAAAGATAACACATTTATTAAGGAATTAACTTGTAATTAGCTTTAATTGTTCGATTATTTTATATTTTTACTTGTAAAAAATACGGGCCAAGGTCGGATCAGCTGTTAGCCTTAGTGTTGCCACAGAGCGAAAAAAGAAAGTGTGTGGGAAAATTCGTTTTTTTTTTTGAGGTCATCTCAATGTGAATTAATTTTGTGTTTCAGGAGACTTTACAATCATTCAATTAACCTACATAAAATACACCCAGACTTGAGACAACCAATTGTGGATCACAAAATGTGTTGTCTCGTGTGGAGATCGAACCCACTTGGCGCATTGTTCCGCGGCGAGGCGACCGCTCAAACTATACGCCATACAGGCAATATTGAATACCGGAGCCTACTTCTCTGTCAGAGTTTTTGAAATGACTTAATATTTAAAAATTATACAAAATGTTTGTAAAAATTATTTTCAAATGCAAGAAAAATAAACGCGCGGCAGAAGAGGGTAAGAAAACCAGTTCTCATTGTATTCGCTGCAGCATCTTAACGCCCCACGTTTACATATTTATAGGCATCGGAATTGCGATGAGTTGACCTCGAAGAGATTGCAGCGGCATTCCCTCAGTGGCTCCACGGCTCCCGACAGTTCACTGCATTCGTTAGCAACGAGTACAAGATACGGACGGACCGACAATACAACATGCACTATAGTGGTCAAGACTAAAAGGGCTAGTGAGCTCAGTGACAGAATATACATAAGAGTCACTACCTGCACGGTTGGTGTGGTGTTTTAAGCGGCCACCTCACCGCTTGACACTGCGGCAAGTTTGTGGGTTCGATTCCCACGCGGTACAACACTTTGTGTGATCCATAAATTGTTGTTTTTAGTCTGGATGTTCATTGTGTCCGTTGGTTGTATGTTAAAAAAAACGTAAAGTCTCCCGCGACACAGGATTTATTCCTAGTGTGGGAGTTGTCTTTTTAAAAGAAAAAGAGTCACTAAGAGGTTAGAATCCTATGATATAATGATATCCTAGCGGAGAGACTCACAGACTACCACCCAGAGTGTCTCCGGGGCTCAAGAACACGGGGCACCACTGACTTTTCTCAGTTAGGTATGTGCGTACTAAATTACTAGTTATCGGTTGCTAAACGGTGAAGGAAACCATTGTGGCTGAATGCTTTCCAATTTTTTTCGAAAGACGGAATGCGAAGTCGACCAATCCCTGGCCAGTAACGTGGACTGTGATCTAACCCTCCTTAAAGTGAGAAAAGTACAGCAATAGGATAGTTTATACATATGTAGAGCTGGTATTATTATTTAATTCTTCTTTAACAATTAGTTTCTGAAGAGGCTTACGTGTCTATTACTCTTTCATGCAAAGATGACTTAAGGGAATCTGTCGAACCTTTGCAGTAGTATAGTCTTTACATCAAAATAGTAGTTACATAGGCCTTTTGTCGCAAAAGCCGTCAAGCAGATAGATCCGCGGGGAGGCACTTATTTACTTAATTTTATCGAGTGACTAAATCTACGCCACAAAAACTGAATTACGACACTTCGTGACGTCTCCACGGCGAAGAATCGAGTGTCCCTAGTAACGTGTATATGATTTATACAGCCGCAAGTATTGGAGCCCCGCCAACTCGCTTACTGCGATCAGACACGAGATTTAGCCATTTGAGAACGCCAACACATTAGTGAAATTTTTTTTTCGGTTCAAAGATATTGGTTTCGGTGATACTGCGGACTTAGCTTGCAGTTCGCGTTGCCGTCTAATAAACAAAATATTGTTACTGCTAAATAAATATTGGGGTTAGTTTCTAAGAAATTTTACTTCGCAAAGTAAGGTTTCAGTGACTATTTTTGTTTTTAGGTGTCACACGTTTATAACTAACTAGAGGATGCTCGTAGCTACGCTCGCACTTATAGTTTATTTTAATCGTTTCTGTCTTAATCCGTAGGAATTACGGGCAATCCTTTCTTAGTACAACGCTATGGAGCTCAAAGAAACATACATGAAAAATTATAGCTTCTTGTGTCCACTGTCAGTTAGTAACATAAGAATTTTATATATGCTGAGCCCAAGGAGCAATTATTATATGCTCCTTGGCTGAGCCTGTAGACAATGTTATGATGAAAAATGCATGGCACTGACATAGGCTTTCGATATGTCACGTGGTCAATGTAAAAGGAATTCCTTATGTTGCCATTGCAACCAAGCGTTAGTGAAAGTAGAAATTAGAAGCGAATGCCATTTTGCTATAGGCCCTCTGTACTAGCAATGAATACAGATTTACATAGAAGCGCAGTTCTTAATGATTTTGTGTGCCGATTCCAAGTGGAGACTGTCTCCAGTTTAGCTCGTAGTTGGCGCCGTTGGCGGCGCTGGCGTCGTTCTCCGTCTCTCTTGCTCTCGTAGTTAAGATACACAGGAGGAACGTTCGTCTCTCTCGCTCCCGTAGAGACAGCTGTCACAACGCGACTGCCACGCCGCCAAGCGGCAATTTGGGTCACAGAAAGTTTATCTTCAGAGCGCCCATAAGAAATGCGTCTCTATGTAAATATCTGAGCTCTTTGGTACTAGTATCTTTTACAAATACGATTGTATTATAATGACACTGATGACAGCTTTAGATACAGTCAGACGCTACATGTAATGGTGCGCGAAGTACATTAAGTATGTCAGTCATCTTTCTATAAACATAATTATAGGCCGTTAGTTCGTGGGTTATCTAAGGGATATAAAATTATACAAGTAGACACCTAATTACCACCTGAAAACAAGTGTAAATGCCTTCATTAACCGACTTCAAAAAAAAGGAGGAGGTTCTCAATTAGTCGGAATCTTTTTTTTTTTTATGTATGTTCCCCGATTTCTCTAAGACGCCTAGACCGATTTCAAAAATTCTTGTTTTGATTGAAAGAGTATATCTTCTAGTTGGTCCCATGATCATCAAGTCAGGATCTGATCATGGAATCCCGAAAAAATCGAAGGAACTCTTCAAATTTTATAAGCACACTTGAAGCGATTTGACGATAACAACCCAATGCCGTCGAGTTTGGGCTGGTTTGAGTCGTCTTTACATAGACTTTGATGCTAGATGATTTCCATGGTCTGAGGATAGAGTTGGAAGGTAACCATGAGATCTTTGTGATGCAATAACCCAATCCCATCGAGTTTAGGGTCGTTCGATTCGTCTTTACATGGACTTTGGTACTGGATGTTTTGCAGGGTCTGATGATGGAGCAGGAGGGTAGCCATGGCATCTTTGTAGTACAATGACGCAATCCTATTGAGTTTGGGCTCGTTTGATTCGTCTTTACATGGACTTTAGTGCTGAATGCTTACCAAACTCTGATGATGGAGCAGGAAGGTAGCCATAGGATATTTGTTATGCAATTACGCAATCCCATCGAGTTTGGGCTCGTTTGAGTCGTTTTTACATAAACTTTGATGCCGGATGATTGTCATGGTCTGATGATAGAGCTGGAAGGTAACCCAATCTTATCGAGTTTAGGGTCGTTTGATTGGTCTTTACATGGACTTTGGTACTGGATGTTTTCCAGGGTCTCATGATGGAGCAGGAAGGTGGCCATAGGATCTTTGTAATACAAAGACGCAATCCCATACCACCTTTTACTATTTTTATTAGTATACCACTAAAAAGCAGAAAATAAAAATTATTTTTAAACAAAAAGAAATCGACTTCAAAAAACACTACGGAACTAAAAAACAAAAAATAATTGGTTTTGGAGCAACAATTTTTGGAGTCGGTGCCAAGCCGTTACGCAAAAAGTTACTAAATTACAAACTAACTATTCTATCAACAACAAAAGTTGTATAAAAATGTGTAGAGGTTTTATAGTCATATCAGAAATACTTGGCTTGGCACCGACTCCAATATTTTTTGCTCCAAAACCAATTATTTTTTGTTTTTTAGTTCCGTAGTGTTTTTTGAAGTCGATTTCTTTTTGTTTAAAAATAATTTTTATTTCCTACAGACTGTTTATCTGTTTGTTTGCTTAGGCTTGACTTATTTATCTCTTGTTGTCTCATTCTTCTCTTAACTATTTATTAATCTAACTATGTTTCAGTTGTCGTCAGATACAGGCACCAAATACTACGTGGATTTCATATAAAGCGTGATTAAATCAGATATTATTTCCATCTCAATGCAATTCAATTCAATTCACTTTATTTGCATAATATGGGTTTGACAATAGGTATTACAGATTTTAATGGTATCACCATATTTAGCCTTTCAGCATGCAAAATTTTACAAAGTATTGAGACTACCTAATGAAAATTTAATAATAAAATTATTTCATTACAATAAATGATACATTAACAATAAAACATTACATACTCAGTCAATCTAAATTATCAATAAATAGGCAGTAATAAAAAAATGTCAACATTTAAATTAAATAGAATTCAATATTGGTATTATATAATATTGGTAAAACATAATATTAAATATTCTTATCATGGAAAAATTCTGTTAGTGAATAATAAGCTTTTGTTAGAAGTAAGTATTTTAAATTCTTTTTAAATACAATCATATTACTTTCATTTCTTATAGCTAATGGTATTTTGTTGTATAACTTGGGTCCCATGCATAAAACACTCTTATGTACAAGAGCAGTTTTTGAGGGCCGAACACATAATTTATCGGCATTCCGTGATCTTTTGCGTTGCTCTAATAAAGAAAGGTTTGATTTAATAAATAAAACCGTCTCAAAAATATAAATACAAGTGAGTGTTAAAATTTTTAATGCTTTAAAATGAGGAACGCAAGTATCGGTTTGGTCTAAGCCACAAATCGCTCGCACACATTGCTTCTGCGCTCTGAATGCAGACTCTACACTAGTGGAGTTGCCCCAAAACATTACTCCGTATCGAAGGATGGATGATACGTATCCATGGTATGCCGTTAACACTGTTGAAGTATTAACGACTTTACTAAGATTACGCAATGCATATGAGTAACTGTTCAACTTATTACTTACAAATTCTATGTGTAGTTTCCATGTCATTTTACCATCAATACATAAACCTAAAAACTTTGTCGATTCTACTTCTTCAATTATGTTACTTTTATATGGTAAATTGAGATTAATGTCATGCGGTGTTTGTCTTTGTTTGAAATTCATAATTTTTTGTTTTTGTCAAATTAATTTTAAGATTATTATTAGTCAGCCAATCAATTGTTTTCTCTAATGTCAAATTTATATTACTAATTAATTCATTGTTGCAGTATTTGTGAAATAAAATAGTACTATCATCAGCAAACAAAATCATGGGATTATCTGTTACATTCGGGATGTCATTTATATATGGCAAAAATAATAATGGGCCTAGTACGCTGCCCTGTGGCACGCCGCATTGCACATGTTTTAAGCTTGAAGTATACGCATTGAGAGTTTTCGACCTTTGACAGAATTTAGAGATTTCTGTTTTCTGCTGTCTGTTAGTAAGGTATGTCTTGATTAAATTATGGACATTGCCTCTGATGCCATAAGCATACAACTTCTTTAAAAGTAAATCGTGCCTAACATGGTCGAAGGCTTTTGTTAAATCCATGAATAATGCAGCTGTAGGAGATCGCTTATCCATATTAGATAATACGTGTTCACAAAACTGATAAATGGCTAAATTAATTGACCTATTTTTTCTAAATCCCATTTGCTCTTGTGTAAAAAGATTATTATTTTCAAGGTAATTATATAACCTGCTGTAGATAACTTTTTCGAAAATCTTAGCAAATATAGGTAGTAATGTAATAGGTCTGTAGTTATTTATGCCATCTTTGCTGCCTTTTTATGGAGCGGTTTTATAATCGATATCTTTAGCCTATCTGGGAATGTACCGGTTTCTATCGATTTATTTATTATATGCGATAGTACAGGAGCTATTATATGACCAGACCTTTTTATGATATTAGTACTGATTCCATCGTATCCTACACTTTTGGTAGTTTTTAGTGAAGTGATAACTTTATATATTTCTTCAGTACACGTCGGGAGCATGAATAGCGATTTGCATGTATATGGAGGACACTTATTATTGATATTACAATTTTTTGATGTCGTAGAATGGTGGTCAATAAAAAAATTGTTAAATATAGTTGCTATTTCTTTTGGGTCGGCAATCAGTATATTTTCAAATATAATATTATTTAATTGTTCTGAAGGTTGGTTATATTTGGCCTTTTTTATAATTTGCCATGCTGTCCTAGATTTGATACTTGACGTTTTTATAGCATAAGAGTTTTGAGCTTTTTGCGTTAATCTTATTATAGCTTTGACTCTTTTAGCATATTGTTGATATATAAATTTATTCTCTATTGTTCGTTTTTTCCTATAGTTCCATAATAGATGTCTCTTACGCCTACTACATACTTTAATTCCTTTAGACATCCAGCTAGGTCGTTTTTTTTTGAAAATTTCATTTTTATTATTGGGAAGCATAAATTATATAATAATAAATAAATTACGTGAGATCAAAACACTGGCGAAAAGTGGGCGTTTAATATGCCTCTGCCTACCGGTACCCCTTCGGGGAAACAGGCGTGAGTCTATGTATGTATGTATGTATGTAAATAAATGTCATGAAAATTATTGAAACTATTATTGGTATTATTACAGTCATAGATATCACTAAATGTCAATTGACTAAGATGATTATTAAATTTTACAATATTTTCCTCCGAGTAGTCGCGTTTGTATTCATACCAGTAATCTATACCATATACCTTTTCGACAGGAAATTGTAGTATTTGAGCAGTGTGATCTGATATGCCTAGTTCCACTACCAACCCTTTACAACCTTGAATATTATGTAAAATGTTGTCGATACATGTATTACTAACTAATCGAGTAGGTTGGTGTATTGCTATGTTAATATTATTACTTATACATATTTCTCTTAATTCAGCTGATTGCTTCGTATTTTTTAATAGATCTATGTTAAAATCGGCACATATATTAACTTCTTTTTATTCGAAAATGATAAAAATTTTATTTAAACAATCAAAAAATATATTAAATGTGTTAGTTTTAGGCACTCTGTATAAACAAACAATGATTGTTTTATATTGAGGGAGCTCGACTGCACAGCACTCCACAACATGACTTAATGAAAAATTTTTAATGCAAGTGAACTCCTTCCATTGATGTGTATTTTTAATTAAAATACATGAGGCACCTCTTTTACTATCATTTCTACAAAAACTTGCAGCTAATGTGTAATTTGGAATTGATAGGTAGTGCTCGTAACCAGATAGCATGAAATGTTCCGTTATACACAGGATATCTATTTCGAAATTATTTGTCAATAGTTCATCTAAGCATATCATAATTTCGTCAGATTTATTAAGTAACCCTGCAATATTCTGATGTAAGACATTTAGGTATTTATTTGAGAAAAAACTCATTAACATGTTCGTCACATTGAGTATTAACATTTTTCTTCTCAGTTAATTGGATTAAAATATTCTTCACAAATACTTTTATGTCAGAAAAAATGTAATACATAGCATGGTTATTAGCCTTCCCCGAAAGCACATTAAACATCTTATAATCATACGAAAGGTTCCTATTAGAATCAAGATAGTACGCGTGTTCGTGTGCCAATATATCTAAATAAAGTAAATTATTAAAATTTTGTACTCTCCAATTAAATACATTATAGAAATTGCCAATTTTAAATGTCGGTGTACATATGATAATATTCGTATTTGTAATAGTCTTCAAAATGTCTCTTAAATAAAATATTATATTAAAATAGCCATTCGTTGTTTTAAAGTCTTCTTCTCCTATGAATATAACGCAAAAGTCATTCAATGTGAAATGTTTAATTTAATGTCTATGCCCCGTAGCATTTGATTCGTACTAGTGTTCGGCATTATGTAGTGACATATATTATGCCCGTCTCCAAATGTATGTTCAGCTATATTCAGTATATTATTGGATTTGTTGCTGCTGAGTATGCATATCTTTCGGTTCACTTTCTTTACTGTTGATGTTGCTGATGATTGCTGTAAAGGCTTAGCTGCATCCTTATTTATTTTTTGGTTTGCGGTATTTTCTTGTACCACTGTATCCGTACCTGTCTCATCTTGTTCAAAATCCAGCGTTTTCCCGCATTGCTTTTTGTTTCGTTTTCTACGTATTGAATTTCTGCCTTTTCTCTAGACACAGGCGTAGTATTTGACACGATTATTGGTACCTATTAGGTAAGTTCCTTACTACCTTTCCTTCCTTTATAGCTTCTCACAGTCCACAGCTGGATTTAATCCTCTCGTAATTTTTTTAACATACCGGCACTATGAGTCAGCAGGCTAGACGTGTTTATATACAGTTTGAATAGGGTTTGTATGAAGTGGTTATTATTTTACACACATGACATTCGCGTAATTAAAAGGGGTAGTGACTTTTTGTGTTCTAAATCCTTTACCAAACGGAAGATATCATTCCTTTCTTTATCAGTAGCAAAATGTTGTCAGTAATGAAATAGTCATCTAGAAACCAATATTCGGATCAAATTAGTATTCAAACGGAAAACTTTTTACAGTCCAACTATAGCAGCAACATATCCGTCTGTCTGTACGTAATGTAGAAACTAATAAACGAAGTGAGCGGTGAGTTTGGTAGTTGTCTCGAGTTTGTGTTCATGTACACTTGGTAGAAGGTAAAGACTTTGGCGAATTCTCAGTGGAAGCTATAAACAAGAGATCTACAACTATTCCGTGAAGTCTTGTTACATTGGGAAAATGGACTTCTTGGTTTAATTAGTTTAAATAATTATTTACAAGTTATGTATACACGGCAACGCGTTAAGCGCGTTAACGTTGACCTTTGTTCTGTTCTTATAGCGCAGGAAATAAGTATTCGATAATCGTGCATCAACTGTATAGCGTGACTTGCCACTGTGTGGACATATTATGTAGATTTCGTTACTTGTACATAGGATTAATAATTATCTAACTGGTTTCTATCGGGTAACAATCTTTATAGGTAGTAGAGCCTTGCTGAGTTCAGCACGAATGGACCGGCTCGACAGGGGAAGTACTACCCTCTCACATCGAAAATCGAAGTAAAGTAACAGTACCTTAACTATTGCGTTTCGTTCGGTGAATGAGAGTGTTGGGGGCCCCATCCCTCTTCCTTCTCCCTCATCTCACTCCTCCTCCTGTCACTTTTCCCAACCCCAAGGGACGGCAAAGCACTTGTAACTTACTTGTGTTGTTGCTTGTGTCCAAAGACCGCGGTAATTGTTTACCATCAGGCAAGCCGTTTGATCGTTTGCCGTCTATCACTATAATAAAAAGAAAAAAGTAAAGGTTCAGTACAGTCTATGTGCTACGCCGTTTCAGCATGGGTTACACTAGTGTTAGTTGTTTTAGTACATTCTCAGCTGTACTTTACTTGCACTTACCTCATCGGGATTAGGTTTGAACAATATTGATTTAGGTATAATCATTCTTAATGCAAGTATAATTTATGTAAACCTGTTCATTCAAAAAGCTCACTCCTCTACAAGCAAACTCCACGCATTGTTTGCACAATGTTTAATTAGTTCAGAAGCATTGATTTCGACACCCATTCAACACAACGTGTAGTTCTCTACCCTTTCCAACTAACTCTACAAAACCATCGACCTAAACATCCTTCCATACTAGCCGCCGCCAGAAGAAATTAGAAAGGCATTAGCATAAGCCACTAGTCTAGGTGCAGTCAAGTTGGTCGTTCGACCACAGTTAGACCCAGACTATTTCGGACTGATCTAATTTTCCAGCCAAATTGCCGCTAGATCAGACGGCCGTCTACACCGCTCGCCATTTTATTGAGAACTCTGATGTTGTTTATCGAATACGTTTGGTTAAATACTTTTTTGTTTAGTTCAGTGTTTCGAAGGCTTTATTGGAGTTTCGTTTGGTACAGATAGACGTCGAGTATAAAACTTGGATGCTGTACTATTTTAGCTTATCCTAAATGAAGGCTTTTGAGCAATCTCCTGAATCGTGAAAAAAGGGTTGCCTAATGCTACAATTTGCCAAGGATTCAGGAGATTTTATATAGTGGTATAATTATAGGTTTAAAGTTAGTGTTTGTTTCACACTATGGTTTTGACTTATAGAAAACTGATTTGGTATAACCTCAAATCCTAGATGAAATAAAAGTGTGAGTGGGTCCAAAAAGAGTAGGTACGAAATGGTAATGTGCCATTCAGCCATTAAACAAAGATACCAAAGCCAAAAGTCGAGATATCGAACGATAAGGTGCATCGCACGACGTGGTTTATTTCATTTGTACTACCTTTCATTTTCAACATAGTATGATAGTGTTATAGACGATATCCATTCATCAAAAACTGTAGATAGATATTAATGTTTATGTATTATAAAATGTTTTTATTTAGTATTATTATAATTTTCCTGTCTTCAAATATAACATTATATCTATCCTCCTAGCGTTATCGCAGTCTGAACCTGGTTTCTAAGCCTGCTTTCTAGTCTAACCGGATTTGGCATGAATATTAGCTTTTCCACCGAGCGACTGCCTGTCTGACCTCCGCAACCCAAAGGGATAGCTATATTCCATGGTTTATACTAGTGTTAGTTTATTAAGCAGGTACTGACGCCTTGTAACGACTGTTAAATATCTTCATGACAACCGAGACCGACGACTTAATGAGCTCTCCGAGCCACGGGACAAGCGATAATTAACAATTCAATTTTTAGTTATAACTATGTACATATATTGTACAATCATGCCAATGATGCTTCACACAGTGTATCTAATATATAGTAATACCTATCAGAGAAATAACGGCTTCTTGTGGTTTATCCTGAAAACATATAGAAGTGTAAGTTTTAGAACTCAATAGAGGTGATTAAAGCTACAGTCTTCAATGCAAGCAAGATAACGCTAGAACGATGAAGATCACTGTTGTTGCTGCGGCATCGTTTATCAAAACTAATAAAAAAAACATTCTTATTCTTATGCCCCAATTTTACAAAAGCCCTGACATCTCCAGATCTGAGATTACGACTACTACCTGTTATACCAAATCAAAAATGTCGAAACGTACTCGACGCAGGAAAACTTATAAACGTCTAAATTTGTTCGACATCGCAGATGAGGATAAAAAAAATTGATTTGGTATAATGAACACATACCTTATATACATTATACCAAAAATCAAAAATAAGCAAACCTACTCTCTAGTACTCACACAATAGAAGCTCCCAAATTACCCAGGAAGGATCCCAATACACTATACAAGTATAAGTATAAGTCAGCAATAATACCGGACCGTTAAAAGAAAAATATACATCCAGTGAAGAGAATTTTTTGCAAATATATCCTCTAAAATATCGAAAGCAAGACTTCTTTGCCCGAGGCAAAAGGTAATTGAATTTTGCGCCGGTGGACAAGTTTAAAGACGGAAGAGTTCTGATATAGCTATGTATTTGATAGATGTTGTTCAAAGGTTTCTTTGACTTTATGCTGGCTGGTACTGTATTTTGTTTAACTTTGCTTTTCTTTGGCTGGTCTTGCTTGAGTTAAACATTGACCATCTTTTACACTACTTTTTATTGTTCCGTACCTTAACAGTCTTTGTATGACCTATAAATCATAATTGGACATATATAAAATAAATCCCATAATTATAATGGTTTATGTTTTAGTAAACAATGCGGAGAAAATGACGTGGAGATGACTTTGAATTTAAATGTTAACCCATCAGCAACAGAGTAGAGTAACTATACCAAATGCCATGAGCTGACAAAACTCCTTACTTAGTGTCATTATTGACATAAATGACAAATGACATTTAATAGTGGGATGTTGCCATCTGAGGTACATGTAAATCTGTGTTGTAGCCTCACGGAATTTCAAATCAATATTATTTTTAGTTTTTTTCCGGACAGGCCTCAGAAATGTATATTATTCTATTTATCACATTGTCTTTTTACAGTTTAACTATTTACTGTAACTTCAGACAATTTTAAATATAGCATTGGCCCACTGGCCTTGTAGAGACACCAACAGACTGCCATGTAGAGGGTAGCGGGTTGAAATCCACGGCGTGCATCACTGAAGATAATAGGCGTATTCAATTTTTAATTATCGCTTGTCCCGTGCCTCGTAGAGCGCGATATAGTGTCGGTCCCGGCTATTATGTTACTCTTGGCAGTTGAAATGAAATGAAATGAAATGATACTTTATTTCGTGTAAACTTTGTATAAAGTGCTTACGAAACGTCAATTTTAAATTTATCAGTTGTACAAGTTTATATTTTTAAACATGTTGAATCAGAGCAGCTCAATCCCAAGCATTTTTGTCGTCTATATAATCGGAAATTTTATAATATGCTTTTCAACACAATTTAGTTTTAACAATTATCTTAAATTTATTTATTGTTAAATTTCTTATACTAAGAGGGAGCTTGTTATAAAAGCGTATACACTGCCCCATAAAACAGCTACTTATTTTGTGGAGGCGGGTGCTATGAACTACAAGATTATACTTATGTCTAGTATTAACAGTGTGAAGATCACTTTTTTTACTAAATTTGTCAATATTCTTGTGGACATATAACAGATTATCGTATATATATTGCGATACAACAGTTAGAATGCCTATCTCACTGAACTTTCCTCTTAGAGAAATACGAGGACCGAGGTTGTAAATTCCCCTTATTGCTCTTTTCTGCAGAACGAATATCGTGTTAAGGTCTGCAGCATTCCCCCAGAGAAGAATCCCATAAGACATGATACTATGAAAGTAACTGAAATAAACCATTCTAGCTGTATCTATATCTGTAAGGCCTCTAATTGTCCTAACTGCATAAGCTGCAGAACTACGTTTGCCCGAAAGTCTTTCTATATGCGGGCCCCATTGGAGTTTGGTATCAAGCATAATACCTAGAAACATAGTTGTCCCGACGGGCTCAATTCTGGATTCCTTAAGTTGTACATTGGTTTCCATCTGTTTAACATTGGGCATTGAGAATTTTAATAGTTTGGTTTTCTTATCATTAAGTAATAAATTATTTACATTAAACCAATTAACAACTTTAGAGAGTGCATTGTTTACTTCGTCAAAATTTATCTGTTGTCGTCTAATATTAAAAATTAAGGAGGTATCATCCGCGAACAACACAATCTCATGATTCTTTTTTACATAATAAGGTAGATCGTTAATATAAATCAAAAAAATAAATGGTCCGAGGATTGACCCCTGCGGGACTCCCATTTTCAAGGCAGAACCAGGAGATGTCTTGTCATGGATCTGGACCTTCTGGATTCTTTTGCCCAAGTAAGAAACCAGGAGATCGAGAGCTTTGTTCCTAACGCCGTAATGATACAATTTTTTGACCAGAGTGTCATGATGTACACAATCAAACGCTTTTGACAAGTCGCAAAAAATACCTAATGCATCTTGCGACTTCTCCCAAGCTGCAAATATGCTTTTGAGTAGCTCAACTCCTGCGTCAGTAGTCGAACGACCCCTCGTAAATCCGAACTGTTTCTCGTGGAGTAGATTATGTCTATTAAAATAACTAAGCAACTGACTAAGAATTAATTTTTCAAAAATTTTACTAAGTGTCGGCAATACAGAAATAGGTCGAAAATTAGAAGGGTCGGTTGTGTCACCAGATTTAAATAAAGGTATAACTTTACTATATATCATTAAGTCAGGAAATATTCCAGAAGCAACGCAACCATTGAATACCGCTGCAAGATGTGGAGCAATTATGCTAATAATAGATGAAGTCTTCACTGACAGTCCCCACAAATCCATTGTCTTTTTCATATTTAAAGTTTTAAATTGTTTAAGAATATCGTCAGTAGTAACAACAGTGAATTCAAAGGCTGCATCACATTCTGGCACACAGTCCCTAAGAAGCATTTCAGCAGACATGGAAGATGAGTTGAGCGACTTTGTTGTCACTATAGGTATATTAGCAAAGAAATTCTCAAATTCTGTCGCAACTTTCAGATCCTCTGAAATACTCACATTATTGATTTTTAAAAGGTAGTCGCAGCTGCGTGCTTTGGCTCTGCCAGTTTCATTGTTGATGACATTCCAGGTAGCCTTTATAGTGTTTTCTGATAATTTTAGTTTGTTTCTCAGATAAATAGATTTTGCCGTGTTACAAGCTTGTCTAAATATTTTGGAATATTTTCTTACGTAATTAATAAAGGTCTGACTATTATTATAAGACTTTTCATTATACAGTTCATATAACCTAATCCGGCTTTTATGAATACCTTCAGTTGCCCAATCACTAAACATCAGACGGTCAGTTACATTTAATTTTTTGGATGAAAATACGGTCTGAAATTCGTCATTAATTAATTTAAATAAAGAATTATATAACTGATCCGGATGGTCATGATGACGCAACCAACGCATTTTTCGAGATAAATTGTTTTTAAAAGTTTTAAGTCGACTCTCATTTATTGGTATATATTTAACAATTTTTCTCTGGTCTTTCGGACATTCTCTTGGACAACAGATTAACTGCCCACTGTGATCTGACTGAAGCATATTAATCAAAGATTTGTGTATTGGTTTTATACTAGTAAATATATTATCAATACAAGTACCACTTGTGGCAGTCACTCTACTTGGTTCATAGAAATTATGACATAAATTGTATGACTTAAATAAATTTAAAAAATTGATAGTTGAGGAGCATTTTTCTAATATGTTAATGTTAACGTCTCCACAAATAGCAACCGTTTTCCGGCAATTACAAACTTTGCTTAGAGCATCCTCCATAATAACTAAAAAACTTTCAAATGGTGCACATGGAGGTTTGTATACACTCATAACAATGAACTGCTCAAACTCAACACATGTAATCTCTACTACTCGCTCAACAGAGAGGCTCATAATGTCAGTCCTTTCTTTAAATTTTAGAAATTTACTTGCTATGATTAACGAGCCACCATGGATAAAATTTTCTCTACTGAACGAGCTTACAACCTGGTGGTTATTAAAATTGAATATGAACTGGTAGCTTCTTAGCCAATGTTCTGTAATGCATAAAATATCAATATTGTTACAGTTCATAAACAATTCCAATTCTAACTCCTTGCCCATCAACCCTTGTATATTTTGATGTACCAGGTTGATACAATTTTTAAAATTATTTTTCGTATGTGTCGTTGATGGAGCTATATTTTTGTCACTTAAACTAGATACAGAATTTGGTTTATTATTAAATATATTGCCAGAGATTGGCTCTATTGTCTCAGAAGTCAATTTAAAGAATTTGGAACGGATTCCTAGCTAATATTGCATGTCAAATTTGACTGCTCAATAAAAGCAGTGTGGTTAGCCAAAACCTTGGCTGAGTTATTAATATAATAAGCTAGCGATGATGCTATTTGTCTTTTATAAAATTGGGATATATAATAATTATCATATGTCAAATAAAAATTTCTAATTAAAGCATTAGAGTCAATAATGTCAATCAGATTATTATAAAATGTCATAGTATGCAATTTTGAATTAATCTTAAATCTATAATCATTTTCAGCTTGTGGCAACAGGTTACTGTAAGGAAAAGCAAGTAACAGAATTTTTCTAACTTTTAAATTGAGTAATTGGTCAAAATATCTCTGTATTACATTTATATTTGCATTTCCTCTTCTCCCAATAAATATAATAATTGTTGTTTCAGGACAGTATGATTTAGACAAAATAGATTGCATTATTTGAGTATAACTTGCACCAGGCATATGTATGTTAGTAAAAGCCAAACCTGTCCTTTGCCGCAACAATTGGCTCATGTTTTTCCCTATCTCATCACTAAACATTAATAGTTTGTCAGTGTTTGTAATGCGGGGTAGAAGGAAGTGCCAAAATTAGAATCAATGGTGCTGTTACCCGCTGCATCAGACGGTGATAACAAATCAGGGCAATAATTCAATGTAGTTGACTGTGAATGACTCCGTGGCATCTGGCTATGTTCATTGCCATGATTATTATTGGTAAGAGATTGGAGCCTCATTATACTTACACAAGTCCACTAAGTCATCCATTGCCAAGATATGCTCATTTATTTGTTTATGCGATAAATTATATTTCTTTGTCATGTTCAACAATAATTCTTGTAAACTGTCAATCTCCGTTTGCAAACAATGAATATCAGCATCATACTTTAATAGATTAGAATCTAATTTAGCTAAACATACTGACATCTGTTCCTTTAAATTAACATATTTTTTGCAATAATCTACATTAA
Source organism: Euclidia mi (assembly GCA_944739405.2). Lineage (NCBI taxonomy): Eukaryota > Metazoa > Arthropoda > Insecta > Lepidoptera > Erebidae > Euclidia > Euclidia mi. The sequence continues at coordinate 92,139,643 of OX123187.2, read as the reverse complement.
TATTTGATTTCTTGTACATTCTTAAAAATTTTTCCTTTTTCTGATAAATTTATTAATTTTAACATACTTCTTCAATTTATTACAGGCTTTCATCTTTCTAAATGACTGAATAGATGAATTAGACTCTGTTAAATCAATAGTCACTATGTTTCTACTGCTATCATCGGAGATGGCAGAAACCATGCATGGGGCGCTACCAACCAGCTCATCAAATAGCGATTGTGTTGTAACTGATTTCATAGTCTGGTTTGCACTTTGTAATATGTTTATTTGATTATTGGCCTCACTTAGGGGACCCTCCAATTCAGTGATGCGTTTGAGAGCTTTCTCAAATTCATCACTGCACCTGTCAAATTGCATAACAATGTTTTGTAGTCTATCCCTTTCGTCTAAAGAAGTGACTAAATTAGTGTGCATTTCTGCCATCTCACTCCTAAGCTGAGAGTTTTTCCCTAAAATCTGTAGCATTTCCTTCTCATTGTCCTCATGTTCACTTTGTAGTGACTGACACAAATCCTTATATTTCTTTAGTTCAGTAAGGGCCACCTGTAATTTCTCATCGTCTTGGCGTGCCCTTCTGGTCATCATCTTGTTAAAAGTAAATAAACAAAGCAAGAAAGGTCACTGAGGTTTGTGTAAGACACCAACAAAGTTGTTTGAGTAAATTGTGATATGCTAATTTGGTATATTGCTTGTGTAAGGTGTACGAAAGTCAAATAAGAAGTAAACTCACCTCAAATTGGCTCAAATTTAGCTATTATTGTAGAAATAATGCAAATTCTTTATAAAATTGTACGTTAGTTTGACAGTTGACTTACTTGAATTTGCAAAACTTTTACAACTTGATGAACAACACTTATCACTGTTATTCTATCTATCTATCTATCTATAACGTCACGCCTGTCTCCCATTGGGGTAGGCAGAGACTATGGCCAAGCCAGGGTGTGCTTTCGCTCTACTGATCTGTCCGATCGTAGAGAAGAGGCATTCGGGTTCGCGCTCCCGGCTCGCTCGAGCAGTCGCAATCACTACCAATATCCCCTCCGTGATTGCGGCATCCTTTATTACCTTTGACATCCTTTCCAAACACCAACCTCCTTTAACACTCTCTTGTCCTATCCTGTATTTCCCTTCCGTTCCTTATCCGAAGTAGAGGTGAAGAAGATGGCGCAATGACTGCAAGGGGATTAAATACTATAATCACTGTTATTATACGACTATTATAATTATCACAGCTTATTACGCAAGGAATTACCAAATAAGCACATTATTATGAATTAAATAGATTTAAAACTAATAAATTATTGGGAGAAATACAGTTTTACGTTATACCGCCAGTGTTGCCAGAAGCCAAAAAAAGTTGTTATGTGGAGTCTGTTTTTTTTATGGACTCACGCCTGTATCCCGAAGGGGTAGGCAGAGGTGTAACGTTAGTAACATTACACCCACATTTCACCATGAAACTTTAAATCCCACGTAATAGGGGGCGAACCTATTGCCGTTACAGGGCACATCACCAGACTCCGCAGGTAGTTTGTACCCCAGAATAAACGGACACTAACCATGGATTAGTGTATGCCGGCATTTGCGGAGGTCGGACGGCAGTCACCGTGGAGAAGCTAATAAATATGTAGTCAAAACTGATTAGCTGGTCTAATAAAATGTGACTGCATTAAAAAAAAGGAAAACTAATGGTAGGTATGGAGTGTATTGGTTCAGCTAGTTATTTATAAAATTAAACATTATGTACATAAATATTTCTGATGAACATTTTATTAAAAATAAACATAGCAATGCTTTGTTCTGTCAAGGTACCAGATTACTTAGGTTTAACTCCCATGTTGGGCAAAAAGGTATCTTATCATACAGTATGCAGCTCTTTACAGGTCTAAAATATCTGCTGGTAACTTTTCTTAATGTTCTTCTAGCAATTCTGGACTATTTATCACTTGCAATTTTATTAGCAAATTGACAGCTGCAAAAACTGTCCTCATTATGTTTGACATTATACAAATTGGCCACCATGTCCTGCTGTAGCAAAAATTTTGATCCTGCTGTGCTCTAGCTCCTGGTGTTATCTGGTCAGTGTATCATATCAAAGTTCAATCAAAGCCAAAGCCATGATGTTCTTGTCATAATGAATGTCCAATACGTATTAACCTTCTGCCTTAACATTATTTGGATTAAACACATTATCCTCATGATACATCCATAAAACATCCATTATTTTACTTGAAACTCTAGCAGCATCATATGAACTCATTTGAGAAAGCTTGCTGCATATTGTTCGACCAACATTGCCATATTTAGTACTGTCAACAACAAATACATCATTTTGGACTCCTCGGAATGCATTCAAGATACCATTTGCTATGTTTTGACATGATGGGTCGACCTCAATGGGTGATCTACTAGACAAATTATTCTCATCACTGCTTACTTCTTCTTTATCAATAACTGCATTATCCTGGAATATGGAATATTTAGTTGTAAATTCTCACGGTACCAAACAAACCGGTAACCAATACAAATTATTAAAGACTAAAAAACTATGGAATTGTTAACAAGTCTCTTTTTATACCGTAGTAGTAGTGGGTGCATAATTGAAATGGTCATTCTCATAGAACTATCTCAGTTGCACGCCAGGTCTGCTTACTAGTCTAACCAGATTTGACTGAATATTAGCAGCATAAGCGATAGAAGGCAAACAATTTTCTGACCCTTTTGTTAATAACAAATTAGCACAATGTTTGCGTAGTGTCAAATGACAAGATATTCACAGGGTAAATATATAAAATATAATTTGGGACACAATTTGCAAGTATTGTCTACACAAATGAATTTTTAAAAGACTTTCTGTTGTTTAACTTACTTTTATTCCTTCTTCAAGGTAGTTGCTTGATTTTGATGATTTATTTTTCTTATTTACATTGAGTAGAAACATGCAAGCGTCCCATAAATGCCAGCTTACTTTATATACCTGTAATCAGAATTACTAAATACAGTCTAGCTTTACAATAGTTACCCGACTGTCAAGTACAAAATGTCCACTTTGAAATTGTGATATTTTCAGAGGATTTCTAATAAAAAATCACTGATCTGACTGTGAGGCTACACGCTATTTAAAAGTTAAAATAAATATTCCTTTTTTTTTAAAGGTAAAAACGGGACCCTAATACTAAGTCTCCGCTGTCTGTCTGTCTGTCACCAGGCTGTATCTCACAAACCGTAATAGCTAGAAAGCAGAAATTTTCACCGCTTTGCCGCTATAACAACGAATACTAAAATAAAAAAATGAAAATATTAAGGAGAGAGCCATACAATAAACGTGTCTTTTTTCATATTTTTTGCTCAATATTTCTAACGGTAACAGGTAGACGCTTAAAATTTTCACAGAATATGTAGTTGTATATAACCTTTCAAAATAAATTATTAAATAAAAAAAAGTAAATATTAAAGGGCTCCCATGCAACAACCGTAATTTTTAAGCCATTTGTTACTCGATCTTAATAAACAGGTAGTGGTAGTGCCATCTACCTTTCCATCGAGAACTAATCACGTCAACGTCAATGGTTCGTCGCTGCTCGGCTAATCCGAGCGATCCTTTTTATAAATCCCCTCCCGAAACACCTCGCTATTGGCCGCCTTGCTCAACGGCAACGCAGAAGATTCGGGACGCTGAGATCGTGTCCACCATACCGCACCGCACCGCTATAATTATTACCGCTTATACAAAACTCAACAAAACCACCCGCGAGTGAAAGTGATTTGTGTAGTGGAGTGATTCAAACAGCTTCAGGATTCTCGAAAACACCAGAAAACTGCCCTTCTGAGAAGAAGAACATTGCCGTGCAAGGTAAGAGGTTCCTTTCTACACCATACTTTCTCTCCCTCTCCAATCCTAGGCGACCAGAACTCGCCATCCTTTAGATACAGTCCATTTTTTCCCAAATCACCTAGGAACCTTCGGTTTCGGTGTAACGCCGAACCATTTTTTTGGTCCTTCGAGCCGGATCAAGCCATGGTCCTTCGAGCCGGATCCTATGCGTCGAAATTAGTCGGTGGAGATCTCAGTTAGTTTTAAAAAGACTATAAATTGCCATGCAGACACATAGATGACGCTGAACTTAATAGCTTTCTATAGGTTTGAAAATATATAGAAGCATTAATTTATAATAATTATTTGTATGGAGGGTAAATATTAGGCCCAGTCCGTATTTGCAGGTGTCACACCCAGTGCTGAGAATTATTAGGTCATATTTCAGTCACTACTTGATAGATATCAAGACACGCGCGTCCTAGCGTCTACCTACTTTGATCAAGCTTTAAATCTTAAACTGTCCGGTGCCGCATCTGTCTCGAATTTCCAGCTGTTTATTAATAACTTCTTAACCGTGGTTAATTCTCTTAGGAACTTAAAATTAGAAGATCTTTCCGACTTTATGTTGCTTCAACTCGCTTTAAAAAAGTTTGACACTGATACAATTCGTGCTTTCGAGATTACGGAACGCAATAATAAAATACCTACACTAGATAGTTTTATTTCGTTCATCAAAGATCAGTGTCGAATATTTCATAATACGCAGTCTGGTTCACCTGGCCCGTCTAACACTGGCAGCAGCAAACAAAGGTCGAATAAAGCGCGAAATAGTAACAATAACTCGGTCCCTAACCCACAATCTTACGTAACATGGTCGGAATCTAATAAAATTAATTCACAGAAGTGTCTGTGCAATAATATAGTGCACGACCATTTCTATAAATGTCCCGCTTTTAGTAATTTAAATCCGACCGCTCGTTTCAAATGTGTAAAAGAAAACATAGCTTGCGTTAATTGTTTAAGTATCGTTCATGTAATCAACGACATCACTTATTATTACATTTAGATAAAAGTTATCCGTTGTCAAGCGAAGCTGCTAACCTTGACACACTTACGTCGCAGGTGCAGGCTACGATAACTGCGCCCCCCACGATTCAGAATGATATATCGTTGTGTACGACATCCATTGCGCGGGCGGCGTGCACGCGCGGACGGCCTTCGCGCGCTTGTAGTGATCAGAGCAGTGCTAAGCCGCGGTGTATGACGTCTAAGACTGTTCTGTTAGCGTCAGCGCAAGTTATTGTTTATGATGTTAATGGGTCGCCGCACATGGTACGTTGTCTACTCAATAGCGCGTCTCAGACCAATTTAATAACATTTGAGTTGTTCAAACGCCTCGGATTGTGGAATAACTTTAAAAATACTAACTCAATAGTCAAAGGGATCGGCGGTTCAGAAAAACATTGCAAGGGTTCCGTAGATATTAAAATACATTCGCGTTTTGATAGGGACATTAATTTTAACATTTATTCGCTTATCGTGGAGCGTATCACGGACGCATTGCCAAACGCTAATGTAGACGTAGCATCACTCACTCACCTCGAGTCATTGCCGCTGGCGGAGTTTGCGAATCCGGCAGGCATTGATCTTTTGATCGGAGCTTCAATATTGCCACACTTTCTACTAAAATAGTACGTAGTGAGCGATATGATTTACCGCCCGCTATTGAGACGGTATTTGGGTATGTGGTTATGGGTACCGTACCTACGTTACATACTTCTCATTGTATTACGTCTTGTTATTGTTTTGTTCTTCAAGAAATCAAGGTGGGTGCTAAAACTGTGTGTAAGATAAAGCACTAATTAGCTATGCTATGCTATGCTATGCTATGCTATGCTATGCTATGCTATGCTATGCTATGCTTTGCTATGCTATGCTACGCTATGCTATGCTATGCCATGCCATGCTATGCCATGCTATGCTTCGCTATGCTATACCATTCTATGCTACGCTATGCTATTCTATGCCATGCTACGCTATGCTACGCCATGCTATGCCATGCTATGCTATGCTATGCTACGCCATGCTATGCTATGCCTGGCTATGCTATGCTACGCTATGCCACGCTATGCTATGCTACGCTATGCTACGCTATGCTACGCTATGCTACGCTATGCTACGCTACACTACGCTATGCTACGCTACGCTACGCTACGCTACGCTACGCTACGCTATGCTACGCTACGCTATGCTATGCTATGCTACGCTATGCTATGCTAAGCTACGCTACACTATACTATACTACACTTCCGCTTTGTATATGGATGACATTGCCTGTAGTGTCATATCCACTCCGCTAGCAATTTCGCTTTGTGAAGAGCTTATTCAGCTTTTTAAGCGAGCCCAAATTGATCTTGTCAAATGGACAAGTAACTCTAAGGAGGTTCTCGCACGCATACCAGATTCTCATAAAGCTTCTCCAGACATTGAGTTTGAGAAGTCTGTACCGCAAAAGGTTCTCGGTTTACGCCGGGACAAATCCTTTGATAGTTTTCGGTTTGACGTCTCAACGCCAGATGACAAGTGCACTAAACGTACTATGCTGTCCACAGTGGCTCGACTATGGGACATAATGGGTTTTGTGGCTCCCACAATTTTGTACGCCAAGATCTTGATCAAGGAACTTTGGCTATGAAAGTGTGAGTGGGATGAAACACCCCCTGACCATATTGTCGCCGCTTGGGGCCAGTTTTGTATTGAGCTTACCGCGCTCAATCAAATTACTATTCCGCGTCATCTTGGGTTGGTAGATGGATGTACCATCAACTTAATAGGTTTCGCTGACGCCAGCGAGCGTGCTCACGGCGGAGTCGTATATCTGCAAACCGCATTGATTCTAACTACTCGGTGCAGTTAGTTTGCGCCAAGTCTAAGGGCTCGCCTGTTAAATCCATTTCGGTTGCGAGACTGGAGTTGTGTGCGGCCCTTCTGCTGTCTCAGTTGCTCCACAAGGTTCAAGACACAGTCTTGCCCCACTACCCTATTAATAGAATATACGCCTGCTCTGACTCCAAAGTAGTGCTCGCTTGGATTTATTCATCTCCTCACCGCTGGCAGACTTTTGTCGCCAACCGCGTTAGTAAATTGATTGAACTTGTTCCCGCTACTTGTTTCAATCACGTCGCGGGTTATCGTTCTCGTCTTCAAGAAGAACTTTCCATAGATCATATTGACTGTAAGTTTATTCCACCAGCATCTCCACATTTCGGTGAATGTTGGGAAAGCATGGTCAAAGTAATTAAAACGCATCTCTTCAAAGTTATAGGTCAACAGATCCTCTCTTACGAAGAGCTTTTAACTGTCCTTGCACAAGTCGAGGCACTGATCAACTCGCGTCCGCTCACGGCATTGAGTAGTGACCCTGCAGAACCATCCGCGTTAAGCCCTGCACATTTTCTGAACACAGTGCCATTATCGTCATTTCCGGCTCCTAAAGCAGACTCTTCAAGCTTGCTCCAGAGACATACTCTGCTGGATAAACTCGTGCAGTCGTTCTGGCGGCGCTGGCGTGCGGCATATCTACACCAGCTTCAGGCTAGATCCAAGAGGAATAGTCCTGCATCCCCTATACAGGAGGGTACGTTGGTCGTCATAATACATGATAATGCTCCGCCGCTTTCATGGCCGTTAGCCATCGTAGAGAAATAGCATACTTCCAAGGACGGTACAACCCGCGTTGTTACCGTGAAAACCGCTAAGGGGAGCTACGTGCGCCTGGTTGTACGTCTCTGTCCGCTTCCAACTCAGTGAGATCTAGCTTGAAGTTGGGTCTACCTCTTAGTTTAAGTATTTAGTTTGTAGTTTTCGCTATTATTGCGTTTGTAGTTTTCGCTAAAGTTAATTAAGATTAATTTTATTATCATATCGCTGTCTTAGCCTATTGATGGGTTATGCGGTAGTACACCCAACATAGCTAAGTTCAATTCTATTTCTTTTAAAGGCAACCCTTTAGGGCCGGGGGGATATGGTAGCGCCATCTACCTTTCCATCGAGAACTAATCACGTCAACGTCAATGTTTCGTCGCTGCTCGGCCAATCCGAGCGATCCTTTTCATAAATCCCCTCCCGAAACACCTCGCTATTGGCCGCCTTGCTCAAAGGCGACGCAGAAGATTCGAGACGCTGAGATCGTGTCCGCCATACCGCACCGCACCGCTATAATTATTACCGCTTATACAAAACTCAACAAAACCGCCCGCGAGTGAAAGTGATTTGTGTAGTGGAGTGATTCAAACAGCTTCAGGATTCTCGAAAACACCAGGAGACTGCCCTTCTGAGAAGAAGAAGATTGCCGTGCAAGGTAAGAGGTTCCTTTCTACACCATACTTTCTCTCCCTCTCCAATCCTAAGCGACCAGAACTCGCCATCTTTTAGATACAGTCCATTTTTTCCCAAATCGCCTAGGAACCTTCGGTTTCGGTGTAACGCCGAACCAGGTAGAAACTTAAAAGATATTTAAGTATACATGCCGTGCCCCCACCAAGTCGAGCAAAAAAGCGGCACGGCCGTACCATCCTTTTCTCGAAGCAATTCAGGCCATTTTCGACCCCCTATAACTTCGTTGTGGATAAAACTAGAAGCCTGATTGTTTAGTTACCGTGCAAGTTTTGTATAAAGATGATGTATTTCAAATTTAATTCAATTTGAACCAGTAGTTTAAGAATTATAACGAGTCAAAATTCTTAATTTTGTCACTCACTGACCGATCATCAAAAGTCTAAGGCACTTCTAGCAAATATAGAAGCTTCAAATTTAGGAAACAATTAGTGTTTAGTATATTAATCATTGGTATGTAGAAAGAAGAGATTATAGTGAGGAAAATTTAGAAAAGTTTAAAGAATATATTAGTTGTATTTCATTTAGTAGTGTGTATAATAGCAACGACCCGGAAAAAGCTTTTAATTATTTTCATGACTTGTTTGTTCTCTTTTATAAGTTGTGCTTCCCCATAGTCAAATATAAGAAGTCTATATATCAAAAACAAAAATGGATAAGCAAAGGTATCAAACTATGTTCTAAACGAAAACGCAGCTTACTTATGAAATATAGAAGAACTAAGTGTGTCAATGACAAAATTAAATTTAAAACTTACTCTAGTAAACTAAACAAAATTATCAGACTTACTAAGAAGTCACAAAATGATTATTATATTTCAAGTAGCCAGAATAAGACCAGAGCAACCTGGAACGTAATTAATAAAAATAAGTTTAATATACCAAAAGGTTATATCACACAGATTTATGCAAATGGGGAATTAATTACTGATCCAAGAGCAATTGCACATAGTTTTAATGATTTTTATATTAATCAAATTGAAACCTTGATTCATAATAAAAAGTTGACGGTTAATAATAATTTGACATCCAGTAATAAACAATGTATCTTAAAATTTTCTTGCAATAATAAATTGACATCTAATTATAAATCCACAGACACTAATTGTAATTCAATATTTATTCAGCCTACCACACCAGATGACATTCAAAGAATCATAAAATAACTCAGGAACACGAGTAGTACTGGCTACGATGAAATAGCGACCAAAGTAATTAAATATGTGAGCCAGGTTATTTCGCCAATTCTTTGTCATATATTTAATTTGTGCATATGTGACGGCGTATTTCCGTCAAGACTAAAAACAACAATTATAAAACCACTCTTTAAAAAGCTAGATAAGGAGAACATGACATGCTACAGGCCCATAGCTCTTATACCTGTTTTATCTAAGGTACTGGAAAAAATAATCCATGGTAGTTTATATACCTTTATGGAAAAATATCACATTATTACGGATGCGCAAACAGGATTTAGGAAAAATTTATCGATGAACAAAGCTATTTATGAATTGCTTAGAGAAGTAATGTTTAATGTCGATCGCAATATACCTGTCTGCGCCTTATTCATGGATCTTACAAAAGCATTCGATTGTGTGGACCATGAAATTCTTAAGGGCAAGTTATATAATAGTGGCATAAGGGGCAACGCCTTAGATCTGATAATTTCGTATCTGAGCCTTAGACAACAAGCAACTATGATAACTACAATGTGTAAAATGGAGAAAAAAGAACTGTCCTTTTTATCTGGATACAGAACTATTAAATATGGTGTTCCTCAGGGTAGCGTCCTGGGACCTCTGTTGTTTCTTCTTTATATAAACGATTTCCCAGGAGCTGTTGCCACTCCCATGATACTTTTCGCTGATGATAGCACTGTCATATTTTCGGACAAAAATCATGACAACTTAAAACGCAGTATAACAGAAAATCTAACAAATATAGTTGATTGGTTAACAGCCAATAACCTAATAATGAATCTGGAAAAATCCAGCTTAATGTTATTCAGAAACAGAGCTAGACCGGCTATAGATTTGGAGATCGAATATTCAGGTACACAAATAAAAGAGGTTGACTTTGCGAGATTCCTTGGCCTAGATCTTGATTGCAACTTGAATTGGAAGAAACATATAGAAAATTTATGCTTGAAGCTTGGTAGAAGCTCGTATGCTCTCTACATGCTATCAAAAACTGTTAATACTTCTACAGTTGTAACAGCATATCATGCAAATGCAGAATCATTAATGCGTTATGGTATCATCTTTTGGGGAAACTCAACCGATTGGGAGTATGTTTTTAAAGCTCAAAAGCAATGCATTAGAGCTATTTATAGACTTAAGAGTACTTACAGCTGTAAACCAAATTTCAAAAAACTTAGTATACTGACTCTTCCATGTATCTATACACACATCAACAAAGTCTAGGGATATCTTAATCCTAAATTATTTACGAGTTTATAGTTTAGAACCTTGTTAGTTTCCACAAAAAGTTTATATACAGATTAAAACCTCTTTTATTCTATTTTCAAAATTTGAACATGGAAAGAAAAAAAACAAAATAATAAACAAAATATGGCGGCAAATTTGCTAGTAATTCGTTACATTAAAGAAAGTTAAAACTGTTTTATTATAATTATTAATGAAAAGGGTTTTTAATTGTTTTTCTTTTTTAATTTAACGTGACGTACGAACTTTAAAAGTCATGTCACGTCGTCATTTGAGTCGAGATGAAATGTTACGAGCCGTGGGCATGTTAGAAAATGGTGCAATTCAACGCGTCGTTGCTGAGGCCCTACATACCAGTCAAAATGTGATATCAAGGTTGTGGTCACGTTATCGCAGTACTGGAGATGTGGCCGAACAGCACACAGGTAGATATCGTGTTACTACGCAGAGACAGGATCGATTTCTCCAAATGACCGCCAGAAGACAACCCAATATCACAGCGCTGCAACTAGTGCAAAGGCTCCAGGAGGACCACCAGCTGCTGGTAAGCGACCAAACCGTGCGAAGAAGGTTACATGAAGTTGATCTTCATGCTCGAAGACCATTGCGTGTTCCAGCATTGCGACGTGGCAATCGCGGTCGGCGGCTTTCGTGGGCTCGGGAGCATTTACCATGGAGTGACGAACAATGGTCTTTGGTGCTGTTCACCGATGAGTCCCGGTTTGGGTTTCACCCGGATTCACGAAGAACACGCGTTTGGAGAGCTCCAGGGAGAGTTAGCCGTCTACGGCACCCTCAGGAGGTCCACCCATACCAAGGCGGGACAATCATGGTGTGGGCAGGAATTCGTCTTGGCGGACGAACCCAACTCGTTTGGATCCAAGGCAGCATGACTGCACAAAAATACCACGAGGAGGTAGTAGAGCCCGTTATTGTCCCACACAGAACTCAAATAGGCCATGAATTTCTACTCATGCACGATAATGCTCCTTGCCATACGGCGCGGCTGGTATCGACCGCTCTCCGAGAGCACGATATTCAAGTTTTGGATTGGCCTGCACAGTCGCCCGACTTAAATCCTATCGAGCATGCCTGGGACATGTTACAACGAAAAGCTTTGAGAGATTTTCCACCAAATTTGACGACTGAACAACAACTTTACGAACACTTGCAAAGGACATGGGACCTCATACCGCAGCAAGACATTGACAATTTAATTTTAAGTATTAACAATCGATGTCGATGTGTAATCAATGTAAGAGGTGGCAACACTGATTATTAATGATTAGATTTTACAAGATTTTTTCCATTTTTATTAAAATTAATAGTTTTTTAAGAAGAAATGTTTGTTGTTATCATACTAATTTTCCATGATGATTAAAAAAATTATTTTTTTTATTTAAAACAAAAAAAAAACACGAAATGTTTTTTATTTTTATTAAAGACCTTAAAATAATCTATGATTCTTCTATTTACTGTATCAGAAAATTCTTCATAGATTTTTAGATATTTGATGAAATATAAAATATCCCTAGACTTTGTTGATGTGTGTATATTGGAGGTAGCTATATTTGTAAAGAAAAATATGCACCTATTTACTCATTTAAGTGGTCGACGCCATGGATATAAAATAAAAACTGTGCCTAACAAAACATCGCTTCTTAATAGAAGCTTATTTTCTATGTCATCAAGGATTTACAACAAACTCCCTGCTAATATTTGTAAATTAGACAACATAAATGAGTTCAAGGCAAAACTAAAGAATATATTACTGCAAAAAGTGTATTACAGTGTTAAGGAATACTTAGAAGACAAATATATATTATAATTAAAGTACAATGGTATTCCAATGATGATATTATTTGACATGGTTTTTTGATATAATTTAATTTTATGTACCTTTTTATAATAACTTGACCAAAACTAAATTTGACCTAAGAGTTTTCTCATTGACATTATATTAATTGTTTTTGTAAAATCATAATTCTTGACATTTTCTTTTTATCTTGTGAAGATCATGATGATCTTATATTTTAAAATATTTCACAAAAATTGTAATTTCAAAAAAAAAGCTTATTTTCAAATATTTGCAACAACAAGGTGGAGTATGGAGAATCGTTTATTTTATGTAACATCTTTACCATTGTACCTACCCATATTCGCAAATAAAGTTTATTATTATTATTATTATTATTATATGAACCAAAGAAAAACTAAAATATATTTCAATTTCGGTCCAGTTTTCGAGATACATCAACGGCATAAATAACTTTGTGATCCCATATGGATATAAAGGATTACAAAATTACATTTGCAGTTAGAGCTTTTATTAAGAAAATTCGTTGTTGGTGTACAAGAAGTAGAAGGTACCGGAAAGGACAAAAGTAAGACTATCTACAAAAAGAAATGAAATCCCATAAAAACAATACTTGTCAAAAATACCAAGTCTCGCGACCGTAAAAAGTTGTGAGATCCATGTAATACCAAGTCCGTTAATTAAAAATGTTATAAATAAATATATTGACTTGGCAATCGCATTAAACAATCTTATTTATATTTATGTATTACTTATGACATATATTGTGTTTCCATGCGATGGCCTAGTCAATCTTTTTATTTAAAACATTAAAGATTTTTAATTAACGGACTTGGTATTACATGGATCTCACAACTTTTTCCGGTCGCGAGACTTGGTATTTTTGACAAGTATTGATTTTAATGGATTTTCTTTTATAGATGATGGTACAGAACTCTTCGTGCGCGAGTCCGACTCGCACTTGACCATTTTTTTAGGATTTTTTCAGGTTTGCTGTTATTTCAGTGAAGCTGAAACATGTAGACGGTGTAGTATTAGCACTTTTTTTGACGTATTGTTTAACTTTATGGCAATCTAGTCACGGGAAAACTGGGGTGACATTCGTCTTTACACATACATACATAGACTCACGCCTGTTTCCCCGAAGGAGTAGGTAGAGGCATATTAAACGCGCACTTTTCGCCAGTTTTTTGATCCCACGTAATAGGTGGCGAGCCTATTGCCGCTTATCGGGATATTTTGTTTGCCAGAGCCTCGTCCGTTGATCGGCAGGTGCACCACTTGCAGGTGTGGGAACCCTATACACCCATGACATTCGTCTTTATTTTTGGATTATCAAAATTATTATAAAGCCTCCGCCTTTGCCCGCATGATCAAGACATCTTCAGCAACAATCTATAATTACCTATTTAAATGCAAACTGGCACTTAACAGATAGTAAAAATTCACGCATACTTATATCTTCGTTGGCGGTTTCTAATCGTGCCTGCGCTTGCAGATTTTATGATTTTTAAATAATAATATGATCGGTATTCCACCTATATCTTTCCATGGTTATTTTTAATCAAATACTTGCGGTAACTAACGATGTACTTTAACAAAGAAATAGTTGGGCGTTTATTTTGCAGAATTATTTAACCTTTTCTCTTAGCTTCGATTACTTGCTTTGTGTACTTACTTTACACAATTCTATCAATTATTGTTATCCCGGGTCATCGTTTACATATCTAATTAATACATTAAATACAACAATATTTGATAAGCAGTCTACAAAAATTATCACATATGATGATAGCCCAACGATGACTAAAAAGGATATCTTTAATTTGACAGAAGTTATGTCATCGCTTCACAGGAAATTTGAATGCAAATTTATAACTCTTGCTTTGCCTTATTCTTATAGCTTAAATGAAACAATGAATAGTTATATGTATGAACTTATACAATTTGACATGGCAATATAAAAATTTTATTTTATTATTTGACATTAATAATTTTACTACTAATTTTACATTGACCAAAGATACTATGTATCTGCCACTATTTTATGGAAGACAAGTTGCTAAATTATTAGCATTTAATTTACAAAATGACACAGGTACATGTAGGGTATCCAAGAATTTAGTTTCTGTAAATAGTTCCTATCTTTATAATTCTTCTATTGAATATACTGACACAAGTTCTTTAAACTTAAGACTAGGACAAAGGGTAGACAAATTCAACTAAATGTAGCACATCAAAACATACAAGGTCTATCTGGCAAGGATTTGGAATTAAGTTTATATTTAGAAAATCACAGTATACAAGTTATGTGTATTACAGAACACTGGCTAAAAGAGTACCAAATTAAATTCTTAAATATCTCGCAATACACGGTACACAGTGCCTTCTCTAGGAAACACGCTATTCATGGTGGATCCTTGATTATTATTTCAAATAGCTTAACATGTAAAAAACGGAAAGACAGCAAGTTTGTGTAGAAGTTGAGGAGCATATTATCATATGTGTATATCGTCCACCGTTAAGTAACTTTAGCTTGTTTGAATAGGTTATCGAAGATGCAATAACTAAAATTAGGAGCAATAAGAAAGGTATTATAGTTTGTGGTGATTTTAATGTAAATATGCTTGATCATTCAGTAATGACTAGTAGAGTTTTAAATCTATTTAAATCATTTAATTTAAAAAATTGTTCCTTGAACCAAATAGAATTACAGCAACATCATCCACCTGTCTTGAAAATATATTTAGTAATTGAACAGTTTCGAATAAATTACTTAGTTCTGAATTAACTTCGGATCACTGTGGTCAATTAGCAAGGTTTCCATATTATAGTGTTAGCATTATACATAAAGTGTTAGTTAGGCCATTACCTAGGCATAAGTTTAATGAATTCCGGAATAAAATTTTGATTGGAATGAATGCTATGAATCCTGATTTAATGGAGATTGATTCGCCAAATAATGTTCATTTCAATAATTTAATTAATGTAGTTAACAACGAACTTCAGAATACTTTTAGGACTAAAGAGAAAGTAGTTAAGGAATCTCGAGTTGCTTTTAGTGAGTGGGCTACTGCAGGTATTTACAAAAGCAGAGCAAAGATGTACGAGTTGTACGGTATGAAGAGATACAATTCTGATTCGAACTTCACAGAGTATGTTAGAAATTATTCCATGATATTTAAAAGAGTGTGCAATACAGCTAAGGCATTATTGTTGGTAACAAAATTGAACAATCCTCGAATCAAATTAAGGCAACCTGGCGAGCTATTAATGAAGCAACAGGTAAGACAACACTAAGAGGTAAAAGTTTTAGTTTATTTGATAGTGACAAATTAATTCATAATGACAAAGAAGTCGCGAATTTAATAAATTCTTTGCTAGCATACCGATTACTACTAATAGAGAATTAAAGTTATCAGCTATAGTCGCAGAAAACCTATAAAAATCTAGTGTAGGAAAATGTGATGTATTATTTAAGTTCCATTGTATTAATTCTACCGACATTATAAGTACTTTTCAATCTCTAGAGTCTAAGAATACAGGTAATCTCTCGGGCATTTCTGTTAAGGTTTTGAAAAGTATAATTGATATAGTAGCTCCTTATTTAAGTAACTTATTTAATAAGTGTATTAAATCAGGTGTTTTTCCCGATCTTATGAAACACAGTAGGATAATACCTCTTTTCAAATCCGGCAGTAAGACTGATCCTAGTAATTATAGGCCAATATCGATACTACCTGCCTTTAGTAAAATTGTTGAAAAGATCATACTCAAGCAATTACTTAGACATTTTAATCTAAACAGCCTCCTTCATAGTGAGCAATATGGATTTACCAAGGGTCACTCGACAACAGATGCAAGAGTAGCGTTACTTAAACACATATTCAGTGCATGGGAGAGTGCCCAAAATGCTGTTGGTGTGTTTTGCAACCTTTCGAGAGCATTCGATTGTGTCTGCCATGACACGCTCTTATGCAAACTTAGACACTATGGCGTACAGACTAAAGCATTGGAAGTCATTAAGTCATACTTAAGTGACAGGATCCAATGTGTTGAATTAAACGGCTCAAAATCCAGTGGCTTACCTGTTGATTTAGGAGTGCTGCAAGGCAGCATCCTAGGGCCTGTCCTGTTTCTTGTTTGCATAAACGATTTACCTTTTTATTTGAAAAACATTTGTGACATTGTACTGTTTGCTGACAATACTTCTTTGATATTCAAAGAAGATAGAAATAAGGAACATTTTAACGAAATAAACAGTGCGCTCATTCAAGTAACTAAATGGTTTAATGTGAACAATCTAGTACTGAACGCCAAAAAAACAAAATGTATTAAGTTTGCTCTGCCTAATGTCAGAAACCTTGGTCCTAGTATAGCTCTAAATGACGATGTCCTCGAAACATCTGAATCTACATTATTTCCAGGAATAACACATACATACATACATAGACTCACGCCTGTTTCCCCGAAGGGGTAGGCAGAGGCATATTAAACGCCTACTTTTCGCCAGTGTTTTGATCCCACGTAATAGGTGGCGAGCCTATTGCCGCTTATTAATGTGTACATACTCACAGTTATCACCGCACGAGCCCAAGTATTATATATTAGTCTATGCACGAGCCGCGATGCGATACTCGGGCGTAGTGAAGTGTGAGCGCTCGTATTAATATTATCTACCTACCCACCTAAAAAAAAACGGGAATATTTTTAAGTTGAATTATTGTACAATTTATATATTAATTTGCTTGTTTTTAAATTAACCATTCTACCTATAACTATTGTATTGTGATCTAATAAACCTTTTTCCATTCTATTCTATTCTATTATATTCTATTATCGGGATGTTTTGTTTGCCAGAGCCTCGTCCGTTGATCGGCAGGTGCACCACTTGCAGGTGAGGTTGGCTTGAGACCCTTCTTGGTGGGAACCCTATGCACCAGGAATAACACTTGATTCGAAATTACAGTGAGGTGCGCACGTTACATATCTCTCAGGGAAACTTAGCTCAGCTGCTTATGCCATTAAGAAGGTTCGTAGTTTGACTGATGTCGATACGGCTAGATTGGTTTATTTTAGCTATTTTCATGGTGTTATGTCATATGGTATATTACTATGGGGTAGGGCCGCTGACATCGAAAATATTTTTATATTACAAAAACGAGCAGTTAGGGCCATTTACCAGTTAAAGACAAGAGCCTCACTCAAAGAAAAAAAAAATGGTATTCTTACTGTAGCATCACAATATATTTATGCCAGTGTTATGCATGTACGACTACATATAAATTCTTACAAAATGTATAGTGACATACACAATATTAATACTTGGAACAGGCACAAATTATATGTACCATATTTCCGTTTACACAAAACGCATAGCTCTTTTATTGGGCTTAGTATAAGAATGTATAATAAAATACGAAGTAATATTTTAGACTTGCCTTTAAGGTCGTTTCAGACAATAGTTAATTATTTCGTCAAGGATTACATCGAAACCTTACCTGAATAATAAAACATAAAAAAATAAAGATATCGAGTCGACAATATATATCCGCAAAATTCGAATTGTCGAGTATTTTGTTAAATTCTAACGGTTCTGACAGACAAATCACAGTCGCCATATTGCTACGTATTGGCCACTCTAGCGAAATGTCACAGATACCGGATAACATTTTGAGTACTAAAACTACTACGTCTTCAATAATAAAAGGTTTGTATGTGTAAATACTTCTTGCAGTTATATTTCTTGAACAGTTAAAACGACAATTATGGAAGTATCCGCCCAATAAAGGAGATTTGTATCAAATATTAAAAAAAAGAATTAAAATGTAAGTATATGTTACATATTCACGCGCTATCGATTGGTAGAATTGTGATATATGTACATGTAATGACGTTAGATATGAACTTTTTAATAATATTTTTTATCAAAACGGTCCAGATCGTTATAGCTTATTATAAAAAGTATAAAAATTTTCAAATTAAAGACGCGTGTACAGGACAACGTCTGTCGGGTCCGCTAGTTATAGTATAAATGAGTATATTGACGACAAGTACGCTTGGAAATAAATATTCTTTTATTAGGCCAATTATTTTTCAATTCAGGTCAATAGGCAGTTTTATAGTGTAGTTAATGACCGTATTCTCTTTTATACTACATTTGCATTCTTGTTCTACTCTTTTTATTATAATTTATTGGATTTGTAAGGTGAGGGTAACTCGTGATCATGAACTGCTAACTAATCGATTGTAAATTGCTGCAGATTCATATACCATTACTTTTCGGAACATACTCTTCCACCAGAGATCTGAACAGTCATGTTCGCGAGTTGCTTACATCAAAAGACGTAAGTGAAAGCTCCTGTTTCACCATATTCACTTTGGGAGGCTTACTAAATGAACATAATTTATTGCTTGAGTATAATATCAATAACTATTAATTTTTGCAATAGTAGATAACTCACAATGTGAACAGTTGCAGCTCCTTACAAAGATAACATGTAAAACCACTATATTGGCAGTTAAAAAGAGTGGCCACGAGTTTTATTGCCCGTTCTTTCTCGTGGTTCTCTACCTATTGCATTGCGGACGTGGCAGTAAATGTAAATGTAGAATCATCTAGTAATTAACTTTAGTTTTTGACGTTCATGAGCGTCACTTTGAGGCCTAAATGAATAAATGATTTTGACTTTGACTTTGATTTGGCTATTGAGAAACTCCATCGTCAAATGTCAGCTTTTTGGTTTAGTAATCTTTATTGAAATAATGAAATCTTAGGAGTTTGCAGACGCTCATCAACTACTTGAAAGGTCAACTTAATATCTTATACTTGACAATTTTGATTTAAGTTCTTCTGTCTACTAAAAGGTCAGACCACATCTGTTACTATTTTAGTCATCGTCGCTGTTTGTCAAATAACACACTTTAAAGGTTAAGGCAAAATATTTGTAATGAGTTTCTCCCAGATAAGTATAATTATCTATGCGAAACTGGATGTAAATTTGTTTTGCCGTTCATAAGACAAAAATATTTAAATAGATTTGAATTTGCTTTACTTATTATTTCTAATCACGTTTTTTTAAGAACAGCGCTCTTCTGGGAGTATATCATATGTCGCTGGGGGACTTTACAAACATTCAAGTAAATATAATTGTATGTATTGCACTGTTTTGTCCCGTTTGGGGATCGAACCTACGTCTCTCGGCACAGTGTTAAGAGGTGAGGCGGACGTTTAAACCACAACGTCACACTTGCGTTCAAGATTATCTCATCTTTGTACTTAATTTTTCTTTTCTATAAGTAGTTCATAATTACAGTGTCTCCGTGGTCCAGTGGATAGCATAGCGTCTACTGATCGGGGAGGTCCCCGTTACGATTCCCGGTAAGGGCAACAGGTTTACTGAGTTTTCCCAATTCTTATTAGCAGCACGGAGTCTGGCTATACTAAATAAGGCTTGCTCTCTATTACGTGTTACCTACTTTATAACATGGCGGAATGTACGCGTAATATTACACTTCAGCCTACCCTTCTGGGATACAGGCGTGAGTCTATACAAATCTAAACTTAAACGTTTAAGTGCACAGAACTTTTCTAAAGTGAGTTTGTATGAGATCACATCTTCCTTGTAACGTCAGTTTTAGTCCAGTGGCCTGTGCTCCATATTCATGACACCGCTTCGCTTTGCTTTTACAACTTTGAATTATGTCAATATCCTGTGCCAGGAAGCACCGCTAACTACTGCCATTGTCTTGTGTTACAGTTTCCAACGGTTCTAATCAATCATCTATTGAGTTGGATTTAGATTTAGATTGGCGGATAACTTTTGAGTAATGTTATTTGCGATACGCCGTCAATGACTTTGGAGAATGAAGAATGACCGGAGTACCTAGTTTTCTTACCCGTTAGTGTAAAAATGTTGTAAAGCTTTGAATTTTTGCATTCGATTTTCAAACAAGGCAATACATATATTAGAAACAATATAAGCAATAATTATTATTAATGTGCAACATTAATTGTACCTAAGTAGAGGGAGTCTTCTTTTATGTTTATTTTAATTTTAGGAAGACAATAGAGTTAATATAATATATTGTTGACGGTGTTCATTTACAGAGAATATATTATTATATCGATACCTTTGGGTAGACAGGTCGTATAAACCAAAAACCTTTTCAGGAGAGCATGAGAACGATTCTTTTTTGTTTTTGAAGTTATAAAAAATTATTTATGAGAAAGGTACTTACAATTTGCGAATGAAAAAGGTTAAATCATCAAAACCTATCTATCTTCTTCAGTTTTACACTACTGTTCACATTATACATTAATGACCTTCCAAAATGTACTACCAATATTATGACTCTTTTAGCAGATGATAGCACAGTTACAATCTCTTGTGATAATGATTTAACTTAATATAAACATGACATTTCCAATACCTTGACATCTATAATAAACTGGCTTGACATTAATAATCTAAAAATCAGTTTAAATAAAACTAAAATTATACATTTTAGTCAACGGGTCGCCAATAATAACAATATAATAATATAACCATTGATGATAATAGTATAGAAAATGTTATGACTTCTAAGTTCCTTGGCTTAACTATACATAAGAAACTGGACTGGAAATCACACATAGAAACACTTTGCAAAAAATTAAGTAGTTCTGCATATGCTTTACATACTTTAAGATCTGTCGTCAATATAGAAACCGTAATTACCGCATACTACGGTTTAGTTGCCTCAAATTTACGCTACGGCATAATTTTCTGGGGTAACTCAACAAATACCTCAATGGCTTTTAAGTGTCAGAAAAGATGCATACGGTCAATTTTTAAACTAAAAACCACTGACAGCTGTAATACATACTTTCAGAAATATAAAATTTTACCATTACCAAGCATTTATATTTTGGAAATTGCAATATTTGTCAAAACAAATACTAGTTTATTTCCTAGGTTAGAAGATACAGTTGCACGAAACAGACGTGATAATAGTAGACTGCTCCTACACCAAGCAAAAACGGAAATTATGCGTAGAAGTGTATTTTGTATGGCTCCAGTAATCTACAATCATTTACCGCAACAGTGGGAAAACTTGAGCATGAATAGTTTTAAAAGCAAATTAAAAGCTTTTTTGGAAAATAAAGCATACTATTCTTTAACAGATTTTTTAAATGACATGATATAACTGAATGTGTCGTTTAATCTATATATTAAAAGAATTTGTGTTTTATAATACAAGTCGGCCAGCCCGTTCTACGCAACCGATTTGCATGATTTTTTTTTAAATGAAGGCTCTCGCTGCATAGATTTGTCATCAAGCATTAGAAATTATCTAACTAGCACATTCATCAAGTTATATGCAAAAACAGTTTTCTCCCATACATTTTTTACGTTTTCGTAGCCGTAGTCAATGACTTTGTGCTTCTATATATCTGTTTTTCATTGAGGTAGGCGTTTCGTTATAGGCCTAAAACACGCACTGAAAAGAGCTCTTTCATTTGATGGTATGCTCATTAAAATTGGGTAAGTTTGAAGGAAGATAGGTGTGGACATTGAACTTATTTTTCAATATTTTCCTATAAATTTCTTAAGATTCCATTGCTTTCTCTCTACATGGACGGTTCTAAATTCAAAAATAGTTTTATGGCATCTAATAAGTTCCTTGCGGCCCTGCCTTACTTTCATTCGGGTGTGAGTGTGGTGGTGTGTAAAATTATATCCGATGTTGGTCAAATTATCACTATAGTGAATTATCGCTGATGGCAGGTAATATTCCCCGAATGTTACCAGTTAACTCTTAATGTTGAGTGAACTGATTTTTCGTGTTTTTAAATTACGAACTTTCTTCGGGCAATTTTTATTTATGTGGAACATATTACAGCGGTTCATAGTACTATTGTCATATACTTATATAATTACAAGTGGTAGTTATGGTAGAAATTGTAGTATTGGTAAGAATAGTAATTTTGAGGGAAAAGGTAGGTACTTTTGAAAGCAGCGACGGTTTTGGTAGAAATTGAAGTTTTGAAAAAAATGTTAGATATGATAGTGTTAGTACGAATAGTAGTTTTGATGGAAATAGTATTTTTGGTAGGAATAGTAGTTTTGGTAGAAATTGCATTTTTGCCATAATTATATTGTAGTTTTGGTAGCAATGTTACTTACGATTGCTACCAAAGCTACCATTCCTACTAAAACTACAATTTTAACCAAAACTATAAACGTCATTATTACATTTCTAAATTATGATGGATTAATCACACCCATACACAAAATAAAACCTATTTTCTTACTTAAGTATAAAAGAAGTTATTTTTCTATATTTTTAATTTTGATAGTAAAATATTGACAGATAAAAAAGTGAAGTTAGCGTAAGTTAGTTACTAGCATAGTTTTGTTTAGCATATTTTTTGTGAGTAGTTGTGTTTTCAATTATAATGATGATTCTTGGAAGAAAATTGAAAAATGCTCAGAGAAAGTTTGAACAAAGAATCTTGGTCAATGACGGCCCTGTTGGAGATTTGGTACCGGATGGTCCTCCTACTGCTAAAAAATACGTGTGGTAACGGGTTGAGATTTGATTAATTCTACTATCAACAATTTTATTTTCAAGTGATTTCCATTCTTGGTGACGGTAATTGCTTATTCCGCGCAATTTCTTATTGTTTATATGGAAGTGAGAATAAACATTATAAAATTCGTTTGGCCACTGTTGATAACATAGTCAATAAGTGGTGGTAGCGCCATCTACCTTCCTATCTACAACTAATCGCATCAACATGAATCGTTCCACGCTTGTCTAGTGCGAGTGATATCATATTTCCGTCCCTCTCTTTCCCTCTCCCTGGAAGAGGCACTGCCTACGCCTGATTCGTCGCCGCGAACGTGAACGCGAGGGACAGTCTCGAACATTCCGCTCGCTGAGAACGCCGTCTCGATACCGCTCCGCGCCGCACCGCTGTATCGCCGTCCCGTTCGTACCGCGCCGCTCCCGTATGTGTTTATCACCGCTTCCACCAAGGAAAACCCGCTCGTGAGTGAAGTGAAAACAAGCAGCTGTATCACGACACCACCAAGGCTGTATAAGGTAAGTGCCTTCCATCCTTAAAATAGCCTATACCCACTCAATCACCACCTCCCGTATCCATCTCCTCTTTCCTTATTCCTTTCTAGGCGGCGAAGAACCGCTATCCTCTGAATACAGTCCATTTCCTTCTCCAAGTCGCCTAGAACCTAATCGGTTTCGGCACCACGCCATACCATTTTTTTGATCCATACGAGTCGGATTCATTTACGTTTTATACGTTATACCGCTATACCTAGGCAGTTATAGCACCTAGCTATACTCCTAACATATTCATATAACCGTCACATGGTTATTTCCGCCCGCATTAGTAGGTAAACTTTTATGTAGCTACCTACTTATTAAATTATTATTTCTGCAACTATCATAGTTGTCTTATAAATCTCATATTTCAATCAACTTTTATTTCCTCAGCTCTAAAGTGTTGCCTACTTAGGTAAAATAATAGATAAATTAGATATTCTTATTTTGTTTCGTTCTCATTAGCTTATACTTACGTAAGCATGTCACAACAAAAGAAGTCACGCGTGTCGGAAGACAAAGAGATGACAATCTTAGAAGCGAAACGCAATATTTTATTTGAGCGCATCCAAAACATATATGAATGCTCAAAAACCGCATCTATGTCTGACAGCAATAGCGAAGCATTTCTCAGTTATTGTATAACAGTAGATAGTATTCGAACAGATTTTCATAAGTTGTTAGACGATTATAACGCAAGATTACTTTCTATCAATCCTGATGAAAAACCGAACTATCAGGCGTATACCGCATTCGAAGATCTCTATTGTATTATTAAGCGTATACAATCGCAATTGGAGGGTAAATGTTCAGCAGAGCCCGTTGCCCGCAAACCGAGATTACCGCCAATCGAGATTATGTCGTTTGACGGAGATATACGAAATTGGCCGTTATTCTATGCAAGTTTTAAGTCTACAGTGCACGATAATGGTTCTCTGACAGATGCTGACAGGTTGTACTATTTAATAGGTAAACTGTCACCGAAGGCCCAGTCCGTATTTGCAGGTGTCACACCCAGTGCTGAGAATTATCAGGTCATATTTCAGTCACTACTTGACAGATATCAAGACACGCGCGTTCTAGCGTCTACGTACTTTGACCAAGCTTTAAATCTCAAACTGTCCGGCAACGCGTCTGTCTCGAATTTCCAGCTGTTTATTGATAACTTCGTCACCGCGGTTAATTCTCTTAGGAATTTAAAATTAGAAGATCTTTCCGACTTTATGTTGCTTCAACTCGCTTTAAAAAAGTTTGACACTGATACAATTCGCGCATTCGAGATGACGGAACGCAATAATAAAATACCTACACTAGATAGTTTTATTTCGTTCATCAAAGATCAGTGTCGAATATTTCATAATACGTAGTCTGGTTCACCTGGCCCGTCTAACACTAACAACAACAAACAAAGGTTGAATAAATCGCGAAATAGTAATAATAACTCAGTCCCTAATCCACAATCTTACGTAACATGTTCGGAATCTAATAGTAATAATTCACAGAAGTGTCTGTGCAGTAATATAGTGCACGACCATTACTATAAGTGTCCCACCTTTAATGATTTAAATCCAATTGCTCGTTTTAAAAGCGTAAAAGATAACAAAGCTTGCATTAATTGCTTAAGCATAAAACATAAAACGAGTAATTGTTCCAGTAGAACGAGATGTCGCACGTGTAAACAAAAACATCATACACTGTTACATTATGATAAAAATAACCGGTTGTCAAGCCAAGCCCTTGACACACTCGCGCCGCAGGTGCAGCAGACCACGGTAGCTGCGCCTTCCGCGTCTGAGGGCGAAGTATCGTTGTGTATGACATCCATTGCGCGGGCGACGCGCACGCGAGGACGGCACTCGCGCATCTATAATGATCCGCGCAGGGCCAAAACGCAGTGTACGGCGTCTAACACGGTACTGTTGGCGACAGCGCAAGTTATCGTATACGATGTTAATGGGTCGCCGCACATGGTACGTTGTCTGCTAGATAGCGCATCTCAGACCAATCTAATAACATCGGAATGCTTCAAACGCCTCGGATTATGGAATAACTTTAAAAATACTAACTCAACCGTCAAAGGGATAGGCGGATCAGAAAGGCATTGCAGGGGTTCCGTAGATATTAAAATACATTCGAGTTTTGATAGGAATATTAATTTTAACATTTCTTCGCTTATCGTGGAGCGTATCACGGACGCATTGCCGAACGCTAATGTAGACGTAGCATCACTCACTCATCTCGAATCATTGCCGCTAGCCGACGCGGAGTTTGCGAATCCGGCAGGCATTGATCTTTTGATCGGAGCTTCGATATTTCCGCACTTGCTACTAACTAAAATAGTACGTAGTGAGCGATATGATTTACCGCCCGCTATTGAGACGGTACTTGGGTATGTGATTATGGGTACCGTACCTACGTTACATACTTCTCATTGTATTACGTCTTGTTGTTGTTCTGCTCTTCAAGAGATCAAGGTGGGTGCTAAAACTGTGTGTAAGATAAAGCACTAATTAGCTATGCTACGCTATGCTGCGCCATGCTGCGCTATGCTGCGCCATGCTGCGCCATGCTTCGCCATGCTGCGCTTTGCTGCGCCATGCTGCGATATGCTGCGCCATGCTGCGCTATGCTGCGCCACGCTGCGCCATGCAGCGCTATGCTGCGCCATGCTGCGCTATGCTGCGCCATGCTGCGCTATGCTGCGCCATGCTGCGCTTTGCTGCGCCATGCTGAACTATGCTGCGCCATGCTGCGCCATGCTTCGCCATGCTGCGCCATGCTGCGCCATGCTGCGATATGCTGCGCCATGCTGCGCTATGCTGCGCCATGCTGCGCTATGCTGCGCCAAGCTGCGCCATGCAGCGCTATGCTGCGCCATGCTGCGCTATGCTGCGCCATGCTGCGCTATGCTACGCTATGCTAAGCTACGCTACGCTACACTATACTATACTACACTTCCGCTTTGTACATGGATGACATTGCCTGTAGTGTCATATCCGCTCCGCTAGCAATTTCGCTTTGTGAAGAGCTTATTCAGTTTTTGAAGCGAGGCCAGTTTGATCTTGTCAAATGGACAAGCAACTCTAAGGAGGTTCTCGCACGCATACCAGATTCTCATAAAGCTTCTCCAGACATTAGGTTTGAGAAGTCTGTACCGCATAAGGTTCTCGGTTTACGCTGGGACAAATCCTGCGATAGTTTTCGGTTTGACGTCTCACCGCCAGATGATAAGTGCGCCAAGCGCACTATGCTATCCACAGTAGCTCGACTATGGGACATAATGGGTTTTGTGGCTCCCACAATTTTGTACGCCAAGCTCTTGATCAAAGAGCTTTGGCTATCAAAGTGTGAGTGGGATGATACACCCCCTGACCATATTGTCACCGCTTGGGGCCAGTTTTGTATTGAGCTTACCGCGCTCAATCATATTACTATTCCGCGTCATCTTGGGTTGGTAGATGGATGTACCGTCAACTTAATAGGTTTCGCTGACGCCAGCGAGCGTGCTTACGGCGGAGTCGTATATCTGCAAGTCCGCATTGGTTCTAACTACTCGGTGCAGTTAGTTTGTGCCAAGTATAAGGTCTCGCCTGTTAAAACCATTACGGTTGCGAGACTGGAGTTGTGCGCGGCCCTTCTGCTGTCTCAGTTGCTCCGCAAGGTGCAAGACACAGTTTGCCCCACTACCCCATTAATAAAATACACGCATTTTCCGACTCCAAAGTAGTGCTCGCTTGGATTCATTCTTCTCCTCACCGCTGGCAGACTTTTGTCACCAACCGCGTTAGTAAATTGATTGAACTTGTTCCCGCTACTTGTTTCAATCACGTCGCGGGTTATCATACTCGTCTTCAGGAAGAACTCTCCATAGATCATATTGACTGGAAGTTTATTCCACCAGCATAACCACATTTCGGTGGATGTTGGGCAAGCATGGTCAAAGTAATTAAAACGCATCTCTTCAAAGTTATAGGTCAGCACATCCTCTCTCACGAAGAGCCTTTAACTGTCCTTGCACAAGTCGAGGCACTGATCAACTCGCGTCCGCTTCCAACTCAGTGAGATCTAGCCTGAGGTTGGACCTACCTCTTAGTTAAAGTATTTAGTTAGTAGTTTTTGCTATTATTGCGTTTGTAGTTTTCGCTAAAGTTAATTTAGATTAATTTATTGTCATATCGCTGTCTTAGCCTATTGATGGGTTATGCGGTAGTACACCCAACATAGCTAAGTTCAATTGTATTTTTTTTAAAGGCAACCCTTTAGGGCCGGGGGGATATGGTAGCGCCATCTACCTTCCTATCTACAACTAATCGCATCAACATGAATCGTTCCACGCTTGTCTAGTGCGAGCGATATCATATTTCCGTCCCTCTCTTTCCCTTTCCCTGGAAGAGGCACTGCCTACGCCTGATTCGTCGCCGCGAACGTGAACGCGAGGGACAGTCTCGAACATTCCGCTCGCTGAGAACGCCGTCTCGATACCGCTCCGCGCCGCACCGCTGTATCGCCGTCTCGTTCGTACCGCGCCGCTCCCGTATGTGTTTGTCACCGCTTCCACCAAGGAAAACCCGCTCGTGAGTGAAGTGAAAACAAGCAGCTGTATCACGAAACCACCAAGGCTGTATAAGGTAAGTGCCTTCCATCCTTAAAATAGCCTATACCCACTCAATCACCACCTCCCGTATCCATCTCCTCTTTCCTTATTCCTTTCTAGGCGGCGAAGAACCACTATCCTCTGAATACAGTCCATTTCCTTTTCCAAGTCGCCTAGAACCTAATCGGTTTCGGCACCACGCCATACCAAGTGGGATGTATATAGTAACTTCATTGTTGGGGACGAAGCACATGGCCAGACCATTACAAATGCAACAGATTACAAACGTGTGATGGGTGCCAATGGATAGTGCGCAGGGCATGCTGAACTTCAGAGTGTAAGTGAGCTATATCCCGAGTGTCAATTCAGAGTTCACCTGGAAAACAATAATACGTTTACTGACTATGGTACTGGTGAAATTGTTCATAACTTGCTATTTTCTGGGCACCTGGACGAAAGACATTACAGTGTCCTAATGGAAAGAATGGTAGGGCAGCACAGTCATATTGAGGAACTTTCTTTCGTCAATGTTCAGTTATGCATAGTATATAGGTATATCCCTATTGCGCGGCAAACCATTCAGTAATGCCAAGGTGGAAATTTCACGATACCTAAGGTGCAACGCAAGGCCAATGTTGTGAGAAAAGAAGTTTTGTGAAATATGTATTTTTGGTTAGAATATCATCTTTTTACTTATTAGATAAGGCTATAATGTACTCATCATACCTATATGTAAGAGTTTTTTTATAATATTAAAATATGCTGTGGAGCAGCACGGGTCCTCTAGTATATACTACTAGAGGACGCCAGCAGCTACGTCTGCATTTCTTTTTTAATTTACCCGTTTTGGCCGATCCCGTGGGAATTTTGGGAAATCCCTTCTTAGTGCACCCCTACGGTCCCCAAGGAACATACATGCCAAATTTCAGCTTCCTGCGCCCAATAGTTTCGGCTGTAGCGTGTCTGTCAGTCAGTCAGTAACGCAAGGATTTTATAAATTAAGATTATTGACGTAATTATGATTGCTTTGTGATACCTTATTTATTTTTGACATTAAATTATTGAATGTATAAATTTATTATTAATTTAAAATATATTATTATACAATTGAAAATAGAACGCTGACTTAATATGTATCAATTAAGACCGAAATAATACTTTTTGTTAACATTTTAATAAATTGCATGCCTACTGGTAGAATATGGCAGAACTTCCATAAAATGTAACACCATAACTGTAAACCCATGTTCGCAATAAATAAATGATTGATTGATTGATTGATTAAAGGTAGCTTGGATTTACGTCTAAGAAAAATCAATTCTTGGTTATTACACCCCATGAAAATGTACTTTAAAAATATTGTATAGGTCTTATATCCACTTTTGGTAAGCTTATGGTCACATTTACTGTCGTAAAAACCCATATATATATTATCATGTAGTTCTTTTGTATTGAAAACCATTTATAACCATAGATCAATTGAATTCTGACTAATAAACAATCCTGTTACTCTAAGAATTAGTATAAACTCAATTATTATTATTCTAATACCCATTAATGGCCGATTCAAATAAAATAAAACTACCTGAAATACGAAATCAACATTTATTAGGTATTATAATATCTTCTTATCAACATTTACTATTATTTCAATAATGGTACAACATACCTAACAAGTTTAACATTTTAAATTGAAAAATAATTATAACAACTTAAACTGAAAATGGAAATAAAAAATCTACTTAGTCATAAAAAAACAAAAATGATCAAACTTCTTCTAAATTAAAGTAATCAGGCATTTCAATCACTTATAAAATGTTTGATGGGCCTCGTTAGCCTTGGTTGGCACCCTGTCTAGGAGAAGGAAAACTCCGAAATTAAACCAAACGTTCGGGGAGATGGGCCTCGTTAGCCTTGGTTGGCAACCTGTCTAGGAGAAGGAAAACTCCGAAATTAAACCAACTTTCAGGGAGCATACCCGACACAAAACCCCGATCTAAGGTGTAAACCGACCCGTGCCGAGAGATTCGTGGCCAGAGGGTAAGCTGGTCGCAAACGGAGGGTGCCTGTGTTGGTGGTCACAGGGCACACGTGATATTCCGCCTTACCCCCGTAAAGGGCTCTATGGGGATGGACATTTAAAAGCCCTAATTCTCGTGGGAACGCAATGGGAACAATAAATAATATTTCCTCACACGGCGGCGACGCGGTTCGCAACCAATCACGTCTCGTTTCCCGCGAGGGCGAAAAGCGGCCTACGGAGAGCAGGTTTGCAACATTGAATGTTGGAGGAGGAATGAACGGCAAATTGGATGAAATATGTCAGATGATGGATGATAGAAAGATTGATGTTCTTTGTGTGAATGAAACAAAAAGAAAAGGGTGTGAAACCACTAAGCATGGCGCATATACGGCGTATTGGTCTGGGGTAGATAGTACCACCAGAGCCTGTAAGGGAGTTGGTGTAATACTGTCTGCGCGAATGAATGAGTGTGTAAAAGAGTTTGAATGTGTAAATGCTAGGCTAGTGTGGATGAGAATGAAAGTAGGACTCTCTTTATTGTGGGGGTGTACGCCCCGGTCAATATAGTTACGGGTATGTCACAACAGTGGGCGTTTAATATGCCTCTGCCTACCCCTTCGGGGAAACAGACGTGAGTCTATGTATGTATGTATGTATGTATGTCACAACATGAGCAAGACGAAAGGCAGGAGTTTTGGGAGAGTTTAAGAGAGATTTTGAGGAACTGCAAGGATAATGAAAGATTGATCTTGTTAGGGGATTTCAATGGATGGGTGGGAGTAAAGCGAGATGGATTTGAAAGGGTGTTAGGTGCATTTGGTGATTAGAGTGTGAACGAAAATGGAAAAGTACTGCTTGAGATTTATTTGGAGTGGAGCCTTTGTGTGTCAAACACCATGTTTGATCATAAAAGGATACATATGTATACGCGAGAGGCGAAAAATGTTAGAAGAAGTATGATTGATTTTGTAATAGTAGATGAACGATTGAGAAAGAATGTGTTGGATACAAGAGCATATCGAGGGATCGGCATCCACACAGACCACTTCTTGGTGATGAGCCGGATAAGTGGGCTCTTTAAAGGATGGCGACACCGAGAGCGTGATGAAAATAGGGTTTTGGAAAGAATTAAGGTAGAAAATCTACAAGAGAAAGATGTGAAAGATCAGTATAAACGAAGATTGATAGCAAAATTTGAGAGGTTCGATTGCATAAATGATATGGAAGATTTATGGTAGGCCTTTAAAGAAGAGGTAGTATGTGTAGCGTCTGAAGTATGTGGTGTGATCAAGAGAAGGAAAATTCGAAAGGTTAAGAATACATGGTGGGACAAGGATGTACAATCAGCAGTGTCAGAGAAGAAGAAAGCTTGGTCATATTGGTTGGCTGCCAGAGCAAATGAAAGAATGGGAAAAGCAACGAGTGTAGACATAGATGAAACAAGAAAGGAGTTTGTTAGGTCAAAAAGAATAGTGAAAGAAATGGTTAAAAGGAAAAAAGAGGAAAACAAAGATGACTTTGATAGCAGATTATCTGATGATTTCCAGAGGAACATTAAGTTTTTCTGGAAATCCGTTCGTGCAGTTCGAGGAAGAACTCAATCCTCAGAACACACATCCATCAGAGACGAGAATGGAAAGATAGTAAATGTTGAATCGTGCGTGCTGAAGAGATGGAAAGAGTATTTTGAAAGTTTATTTGAAAGATCAGCGATAGAGACACCGATAGCTGAAATGAATGGTAACGATAGCAATGATGAAAGCGTTATTGGCGTGGATGAGATCGTGAAGGCACTGGGAAGTATGAAAGTAGGTAAGGCTGCAGGATATGAAAGGATTACAGTCGAAATGCTGAAGGCTGGACAGGGCATCATAGTTGGTCAGTTGCAGCGGTTATATAACTTGTGCTGGAGCATCGGCCGAGTACCTAATGACTGGGCCACAGCTGTAGTTGTGCCTCTTTATAAAGGAAAAGGCTCGCAACAAGATTGGAAAAACTATAGAGGCATTAGCCTTCTCAGCATTGTTGGCAAATTGTATGCAAAGGTACTTATTGAAAGAGTTATGGAAGTGACCGACAAGAAAATATGGGATGTACAAGCGGGATTCCTAAAGGGTATGGGATGCACGGATCAGGTTTTTTCCTTGCGAAGCATAGCCGAAAAGTTTTAGGCCAAAGGTCAAAAGGTCTATTGCGCATTAGCGGATTTGGAAAAGGCTTACGATAAAGTGGTGAGGAATGAAATGTGGTCGGTGCTGTCAATGAATGGGGTGGACAGCAGCCTCATTCGAGCTCTGAAATTCCTTTATGAGGATTCTAGAACTTGTGTGAGGATAAACGGGGCATACACTGACTGGTTTACCATCGAGAAAGGTGTTAGATAGGGATGTGTAGCGTCGCCGTGGCTGTTTAACCTCTTCATGGACAGTTGTTTGCAAGATTTAAAACACAGTGACTGCGGATTAAGGATGAATGGGTTACTCGTCAAATGCCTGAATTTACTCGTCAAATGATGAATTGACCATTATTGGGTATTAGAATAATAATAATTGAGTTCCTACTAATTCTGAGAGTAACAGGATTGTTTATTAGTCAGAATTCAATTGATCAATGATTATAAATGGTTTTTAATACAAAAAAAAACTGCATATATGGGTTTTTACGACAGTAAATGTGACCATAAGCTTACCAAAAATGGATATACGACCTATACAGTTTTTTAAACTACATTTTCATGGGGTGTATTAACCAGGAATTGATTTTGTCTTGGACTTACGTCCAAGCTGCCCATAACCAAATTGCCCTACTCTCAGCTCATCACCGTCGCGTTTGCCCAGTTTCGCGTTAAAATCTCCCATGACCACGGTGTAATGGGTTTTGAAGCCATGCATAGCCCGAGATATGTCCTCGTACATGGCTTCCACCTCCTCATCGGGGTGCGTCGAGGTCGGAGCGTATACCTGTATGACCTTCAGCGAATACCGCTTGGATATTCTGAGTATAAGGTACGCTACCCTGTTTGACCCACTCCCAATATTTACCACGTTGGTCACGAGAGATTTGTGGACGATGAACCCGACACCACCTTGGGACTGTTGGTCGCCCTCCCGGTAGAAGAGCAAGTTGCCGGAATTGAGAACTATCGAGTCCTCCCCCTGTCTTCGGACTTCAGATAGGCCTATGATATCCCATCGCAACTTGCTCAATTCTTCTTCCAGCTCGACAATCTTCTCGTCGGTCCGCAGTGTGCGCGTGTTCAGTGTTGCCAGGGCCAATTGTCGTTGGTGGTGGTAGCCCGATCTCTTCCGGAGATTCTTCGCACCCCTTGCCCCGCCGTTACGACGTTACGGAACGAAGATTTTTCTCATGGGTATTACAGAGAAATTGATAATGGGAAGTTAAATAGACGGGCGCACAAGGAGAGTGTAGTAAAGAATGAAAAGTACACAAAGTACGCAAGCTACACCGTTGACGAATGGGTAACCACCGTAACTTTAATCAGTACTCAGAAATATAGTCAAATTTGCGGAGATTAAAAACTAATCTAATGCAATTATTGAGAAGGCGATCGAGCTTATTGAGAAGATCTGCATTAAGGTCGAGATAGCACACGTCACCATAGTCGATGATGGGAAATATTAAAGTCTGTACTAGCATTGTTTTAATCCTGAATGGCAAAAAGTTCTTCAGGCGATAAAGCGAACGCAAGGCACCAGTGACTTTACGACTTACATTCACAACCTGGGTCCGCCCATTAAGGTTGGCATCAATATACACCACTATTTTTAATTAGTACAATAAATTTAACGGGGCACTAAGTATCTTTAACTGATCATATTTATGTAGTTAAAAAATAAAAAATCTAAGTCCCAAAATTGTCTCAAAACTGTCCACAAAAATACGTAATAATTGGTTAATGCATAACTAAGACTATGACCTACCCGAGCACTATAAGTTGTAATAGTAGCAACCTACTCCATTGATAAATTCCCCCCAGTCCCTCTGCGCCCGTCCGCGCCGCGTCCGATGCGACAGTGCTAAATTGCTCGCGGAACCGAGCGTATCAATTTTTCCGTCGCAACAGTTAATTGTTTGTTTACGTTTGCCCGACGCAATGGCATAACAGTTCACATCACGTTAGTATGTAGCTATGCTTCGTACATGCTTTTTGAGTGGAGGAATCACAAGTGCAGCTGTGTACCCATGGACTTCTTTTGTGAGTGTTCAAAAGTGAGCCGGCTAGTATCGAACAATTAAAATAGCGCATATTGGACGCTTTTGACGAAGTGAAAAGACAGTGATCTGTGTATTGACAGTGGTGGTGGACATTTCGAAGGACAATGGAAATACTTGTAAGTTTAGTAAATAATACTTACTTAAATTAATAATAATTTGAGGCGGGCGGCTCAAAATCGGTCTGTGTGGAGAACCTTGAGGGAGGCCTATGTCCAACAGTGGTCGTCTCTACGCTGACATGATGATGATAAAATTATTTGTTAATAGCAGATGATTCTAACTTCATAAATACGCCAAAATTACACTTTACTTTTATTACAGAATACCGTCTTTTATTTTGATAATTATGTGTTTGCCTTCTAATTACATACCTCCGTATTTAATTACTTGTAAAACGGTAAATTTTGCCGGTCCAAAGCCCGGATAAACTATGAAGCGGAGGGTAGAATATAGAAAACTAAAAAGTAACTACCCGCACTGATTATTTTGCTTCATTTTATTGTCTAAGGCTACCTACATTATAAGTGCGGCGGAAAGAATGCGTAAGAGTAGGACGGAAAGTAAGTACTATCAATGAAGTAGTGAATGGATTGTAAATTATGTCTATGATTTAGGTGAGATTTTCTACAAAAAACAAATGATTATAACTTGGCTATTTATAGATATAACTAGCTGACCCGGCAAACGTAGTTTTGCAAATTTTTATTTTTTTTTGAAAAATAGATGTTGGCCTATTCTCATAGATACCGGATAAGCACAAAAAATTTCATCAAAATCGGTCAAGCCGTTTCGGAGGAGTATGGGAACGAAAACTGTGACACGAGAATTTTATATATTAGAAGATGAAATTCTTATTTCACATATATGATAATAATGTCTTCGCTAATATGTCCTTTAAGTTTTTGTACTAATTAAAAATAGTGGTGTATAAGCCAAGATCCTTAACACTTGAACTGAAAGGAATAATAGATCCATAAAAAATGACAGCTGGTAGAGATTGCAAGCCAACCCTGTTTAAAATACGGGAACTGCCAACGAGTATGTCCTGACAATTAGCAGGGTTCACTGCCAGTCCAAACCGTTCAGACCAGACTCTGATTGCGGTCAGATCTTGGTTTATCGCTGCTATGGCTGAATCTAGATTTTCTAATTTGGACTGTGTATAAACCTGTAGATCATCAGCATACAGATGATAAGCACAATGAAGTTTGAGAGTAAGGAGATTAATAAATAATGCAAACAGAAGAGGAGAAAGTATTCCGCCTTGAGGAACACCAGAGTTCAAATTACGCCATGTTGATGAAGATTCATCAACACGTACCGACTGCTGGCGCCCTCGAAGATAAGAGGAGAACCATTCCAGTGCCATAGGTGAGATCATTATTTTTTTTTTTTTTTTTTTTTTTTATTCTATTTTTTAAAGGACTTCTGTACGACAACGTACATGTGAGTCCGATTATTACAAAATAACAATTACTACTCTCTTATGTCTAATTGAGAATCTAGGAGCCTGAACAAGACACATGCTTCCTCACTATTAGGATTTGACAAAATATTAACAAACACACCCATTTGTGTCCTGTTCAAGCCAAATTTTATGAAAAAATCGTTTCTTTCATCTTGCCACCGAACACATTCCATTAACATATGATGTACATCATCTAACACCCCACAATTCTCACAATTCGGAGATAAGATTTTACCCATTAAAAATGCAAATTTTCTTGATGGAATGTGTCCGGTTCTAATTCTATGGGCTATTACAATAAGTTTCCTGTTTAAACTACTATTAACACTCCAAGGTATACGGGGAGGCTCAGATTGGATGGTTTTATACCATATGCCTTTTTCTAGTGATCTTTTATCAAAATGTTGTTTCCATATATAAAAACAGTGTTTTTTATATTTTGGCAATATTTCTGTATAATAAGGTATTACAGAAATTTCTTTACCTTCAGTGCTGCCAAGTTTTGCCAATCTATCAGCTGTCTCGTTACCTTGTATTCCTATATGCGATGGAACCCACTGCAATCTCAGATGTACACCTCTCAACAATAGTGTATCTATTTTAGACAGTATTTCATATGCTACCGGCATACCTCTCCCCCCAGAGGCGCATTGGTTTATATGATATAACGCACTCTTACTGTCCGAGCATATGACAACTTTTATGCAACCACTTCTTAAAATATATGACAGTGCCTCTGTGATTGCAATGAGCTCCAACGACATGATAGATACATTACTATTTATTTTAAAGCAAAACCCATTATACTCTTTCGATTTAATACAAAAAGCAGCGCCTCGACCGTTTCCATTAATTGACCCATCTGTGTAAATCATCAAATAATCCAAATATTTATCATTTAATTCTTGTAAAACTGAGTATTTTATTGAATTTAATTCATACATTTCTTTAGCTATACGGACGCTATCTAAACTAATTGAAATAATATTCTCTGTATTAATGTTAGTGATCCATGTTCTTAAAGAAAACATCTCTATGGAAGAGGATGAAGCAACATTTACATTTTTAATTTCTTCATAAATTGCAACAAGCAATGGAATCCTTTTATTTATCCAATAACTGTTATGGGAAAACGTGATTAGATCACCTAATAATTTAATGGTAACGTTATTCTGCTGAGAAAGACATTTAAGACAATACTTGTAGGCTAAGAACTTTCTTCTCGTATGCAGTGGAGGAATACCAAGCTCACTTTCCATTGCGTGAATCGGAGTAGTTCTTATAAAACCACCTATAATTCTAAGGGCTTGGTTTTGCACTTTCTCTAATTTATATAAATGAGTTTTAGCACTATTATCATAATTAAAACAACTATAGTCTATGCGGCTTCTTATTATTGCTATATATATTCTCCGTAAGTGTTTAGGGTGTACGCCCCAAGATCTACCAGCTAAAACTCTCAATATATTTAAATATTTCTGACATTTCCTAACAGTTTCATTAATATGTCGTCCCCACCGCAACGATCTGTCCATCCATAGCCCTAAATATTTAAAACTATCTACTATATCTAATACATTGTTGTTTATTTTCAACGATAAGTTCTGTCTCCGAAATCCCCTACTAAAAATGCATAGTTTAGACTTTCCATCTGATAAACGTAACCCTAATTCATTTAAATGAGTCGAAAAAGCATCCACCGCTTCTTGCAATTTAACAGAACTTTCCAAAAGATTTTTTTCTGTAATGAATAAGACAAAATCATCAGCGAATTGACACATGTGTACATTGTTGACTTTAGAAAATAATCTAAATGTGAATATATTAAATAATATTGGTGAAATTGGGTCACCTTGTGCTAATCCCGTACTTGTATACCTAATAATAGTGTCCTTTCCCTTAACATCGTCAATAATTTTAAGATGTCTTTCATTTAGAAAACTCCAGAGATATGAACATATTTTATTGCCAATGCCAATTTCATTTAATATTGTCAACATTTTATTAATGATTACATTATTGTATGCATTTTCCACATCTAGAAAACACGCTAGTGTTGCACAGTTATTTGAGAAACCCAACTGAATTTGAGAAATCAATCTTGTTAAACAGTCGTGAGACGATTGTCCTTTTCGGAATCCAGACGTATATGGAGACAAAATATTATTATTTTCTATAAACCATTCAATACGTTTAGTAAGTATAGAATGTAAAAGTTTACATATACAAGATATTAAACAAATGGGTCGAAGTTTAAGGTTACTATCTGCAGACGTCGTCGGTTTCGGAATAGGTTTTAGTAATATGTCTCGCCACTGCACGGGTACAACACTAGTGCTTAAAATGTCATTGTATAAATCTAACAAAAATTGTTTACCAATAGTTGGTAAATAAAATAACATTGAATATGATACTTCATCCTCGCCCGGTGCTGTGTCTTTGGATTTTAATGATTTACATAACTCATGTAACTGAATTGTGTCATCTATAAGTGCATTCGAGTTATTAAATCTAGGTTTGCTATTACAAACATAATCAGGAGCTAAATTACAGAGAAGAGAAAGCTTCTGTTCATCTGATGGATAAGACCTAGTAGAACTAACTGAATTACATCCTTTCATCCATCGCATGCGTCTCCACATATCATGAACAGTTGTTGATTCATCAATACTAGTGTAAAAATTCTGCCGATCAGCTCGTTTAGCCTTATTGATAGCCTTCTTAGCAATGAGTGTTTTTTCTTGTAGAACATTCAAATTAAATGGGGTAGGGTTTGATCTAAACTTACTTAAAGCTAACCTGCGTTCTGCTACTAATTTTGACAAAGTTACATTCCAATAGGACTTAGGTTGAAAACCTTGGTTATTACTGGGTTTTGTATATGGTATACATTTATTAGCTGCCTTATTGATAACAGTAATGAAACTATCATAATTCATTTGAACACCACCCTTTTCATCATATTGTAAATGTAACATAGAGTTTTCAATCATTTTAGTGTATCTTTGCCAGTTGGCTAGCTTATAATTACGCTTCTTATGTACATAAATATATTGTTTACAATTACTTTTAATTTTGATACACATGTGATCACTGCCCAAGTTTTCACT
Organism: Euclidia mi; assembly: GCA_944739405.2. Taxonomy (NCBI): domain Eukaryota; kingdom Metazoa; phylum Arthropoda; class Insecta; order Lepidoptera; family Erebidae; genus Euclidia; species Euclidia mi. The sequence goes on along the minus strand of OX123187.2, from coordinate 92,100,629 downwards.
CAATACATACCACTCAAAATTACAAGCCAAATCTGTTGAAACAAATGTAATATCAGGTGAAGTTTTTTGTATACAACCATTAACTAGTTTAATTCGTGTGTGATCCCCAGTGTTAAGTGAAGTGTACCCAGCCTCTAAAGCAGCATCAAAAAGCATAGTACCTCTTGAGTCAGACTTACTCGACCAGTTAAAATGATGTGCGTTGAAGTCACCGGCTACCAAGCATTTGCTGGAATATCTGGTAAAAATGGAATCCCAATCAGATTGATTGGTATGTACTGAGGAAGGACAATATATCAAGATAATATTCTTAATGTTATTGCAATTTAAAAGTTTTATACATTTAATTTCTATTCCTGAATTACAAATATTCCAATTTTCTACCTGGACTTTTATTGTATTTTTAATGATAATAGCCACACCTCCATAAGAATCAATCCTGTCATTCCTAAATATATTATAGCCACTTATATGTAATGTAGATTCAGGTTTTAACCAAGTCTCAGATATAAGAGCTATGTGAGTTTTTTCCTGACATAACAATGATTCAAACTCTACAATTTTGGGTCGCAAACTTTGGGCATTCCACTGTAAGATATTAATAAAACAGTCATTATTATATAGATTAGCCATTATGGAAAAAGGAAGTTAATTGTGTGAAAAGTTCGTTTTTGCTTACCAATCTCATAACAAATGAAATGCAATCTTGGATAATTATTTTGACAATTGATCCTAACTTAGTAGCTAAGCTTTCATTTGACAAACAAATATCTTTAGTTTTTTTATACAACCTGTACAAAAGGTCTTCCTGTTTGTCTGATACACTCTGCTTTGCTTCTTTGTCTTGAATACTGTTAGACTTCTCTTCTAAAGTATTTCCACGCTGAGACCTACTTTTTGTCTTCTTCTTAGTTTTCTTCTTTTTTGATTGTCCAAACTGTGATAGTATATTCTGACTTACATGGCTCTCCTCTGACTCCGATTCACATGATGTTGATAAATCTTTATGTATAGAAGCTTCTGTAATGACTACATCCCTATATGACCTTCGTGGTTCTGACTCCAATAAGTTTACCAGTGAAGGTTGTGATATTAACTCTTTATTATTAGCCAAATTTATATTCTCATTGGTCTTCTCTTGTCCTTTTCTTTGACTATGATATAAGTCTAATGCCTCCTTATAGGAACAGTTTTTATCAGACATGACTCTTCTGATTTCCTTTTCTTTTAGAAAAATTGGACACTTTTTATTCAATGCCATGTGTGGGCCCTTACAGTTTATACACTTGAATACAGATGTATCACAATTAGCATGGCTATCCCCACACTTTGGACATATAATTTTCTTAGAAGGGCATACCCGTACCAGATGTCCATATCGCCAGCAGCCAGAACATTGAGACACAGGAAAAGTGTAAGACTCAACTTGAAATCTGCATCCAAAACCATATACATATGATGGTAATGTAGAATTTTTAAAACATAATCGGATTGTTTCTGAGTTAACCCATTTACCATCCTTTTCCTGTCTTTTAAGACGCTTTACTGAGATTAATTCAAAATCACATTTCAAATTTTCTAAAATTTCTTTGTCTTCCATGTCAAGATCCACATGCCGCAGAATTCCATAGCATACTGATGACTCACCTACTAAAGAAACTTTGTATTTCATGTCACTTAGGAATTTTTCACAATTCAGCATCTTCAGAGCACTTTCTTTATTATCAAAATATATTAGCACCCTGTAAGGATTCTTGTAGACAATTTTTGTAATATCCTCAATATTTTGAGCTTTCAATTGTTTAGCCATTCCAAATTGTTTAGGGAGTATGTCACTAGCAGTAACACACACAATATGCTGTTTTATGTCATCAGGTATTTTTGAATATGTTTTTGCAAAACGTTTGTTTCTTTTTACTGCAATGAAGCCATCATCGCCTATAGCTATTTCATCATCATCTTCCTGCCAACCTCTCTTTTTTTCTAATAATACTTGTTGCTCTCTTGTTGTAGTTAAGTTATCTTGTGCCTCGCACTCTAGCTCGCACTCCATTACAGACTCTTCTTCTATCATCGCGCTTCCACTAGAGTCGCAAAATTCTACATGTTCACTCATCAAATTAACATTAATAGTAAGATTGAATAAGTTTTTACAATATACAGTAGTTTTATCGCGTCGAAATAGAAAATAAAATATTAACAAAACAAAATTTTGTTAAATTTCCCGCGTCGACCATAGACAATGTGTGAGATCATTAGATAGGATAGAACTGAAAGGAGAAGGTCGTGACTGACGTTGTTAAAGGCGTTTGAGAAGTCCACCAAGACCAAAAGAGTAAGTCTGGTGTCCCCCAACCCCCACCCTCACATCACCAGTCACAGCGCGGTGACAGTGCTATGTCCAGGTCTAAATCCAGATTGAAAAGGTGACAGGATGTTGTTTTGGTAAACAAACCTGGACATCTGCCTCAGAACGCATGACTCAAGTACCTTGGATAGAAAGGGAAGAATGGATATGAGACGGTAATGTGTCAGGAGAGTGGGATTCGCTATTTTGGGCAGAGGACGCACATAGGCTTTACGCCATATGTCGAGAAATTGACCAGAGTCAAGGCAAAATGTTAGGATGTGGGTAATTACAAGTAAAATTTGTTTAAGGATAGCCATGATCATGCGACGACTAATGTCATTGCATCCCACGGCTTTGGACTTAATTGACAGGATAATCTTTTTAATCTCACCTGATGATAAAGGAGAAAAAGGGAAGCAATTAATGTTCAGACGAGGTTAGACAAGTAGGCTATGGTTTGACTTTTAGTTTGGTAGTCCATAGTGGGAGTAGTAGAAAAATGACGATTAATGTCATCCAAACTAATAGCCACCGGTAGAACTACTTGGCCTTGAGGTTTCCCAATGCCTAGTGTCCTTAAAAACTGCCATATACTAGCAGGGGATGAGTTGGTAAAATTTTCAGAGATATGTCGGCGTTTAGCGTTGCGTACCATCTGGTTGCACCTGTTCCTAGCTGTCTTAAAAAGAGACCAATTGTCGTCGCACCGATCCTTTTTATATTTTCGGAAAGCCCGGTCCCTACGTCGCATCGCCATCCGAATGCCCTCAGTCATCCAAGGTGGACGTCTTAATTTGATTTTTTTAATGGGAGCATGCACATCGAAAAACCTCGTAACCGTCTTGTTAAAAATATCCACTTTGTCATCGATAGTATAAGCTGACATCAGCGGTTTCCACTCGATATTTGCAGCATCCGTCCTCAACTTTTCAAAGTCTGTTCGCCCATAACAACGCAAGTACAGTACTTTAGGACACGGCTTAGGAGGCTTCAGGCAATACGAGAGGAAGACAATATAATACCTCTGCCTACCCCTTCTGGGATACAGGCGTTAGTCTATAAATAAAATAAAAAATAAGCCGTCAGGAAGGCGTAAAGTACAGTACCAATACTTTTACTCTTCGTTCAGTGAGTGTACGTGCCGGAGCTCATAGCCTATTCCTATACCTCATCCTTATCCTTCCCTACAGTAAAGGCGGCAAAGCACTTGTGACTCCTCTGGAATTGCTTGGCTGCTTGGGCCGCTATAATCGCTTACCATCAGGTGATCCGACTGCTCGTTTGCCACAGAAAATTAGTTTGTCGTAAAAGACATGCTTTCAAAGACGTGAACGTAGCAGCACGACCCGGTGGAATAGCGGAGTGTAACGTGTGTAAGTATATCTGTATAATCTATGGTATGTAAGCCGCTGGTATAGATCCATTATACACTACGGTTATTCGTAGGTTTTAAAGGCGACCGGATAGGACCAAGTCCGAAAGTCGTGGGTGCGATACCCCATAGTAGTCAGGTACACTAACCGACAACTGGCCGATCCTATGCATAATATATGTGTAATTTTAAATCAATAAAGAAAATATATTCACAATTTAAAATCAAATCGTATTTTCATTTATGTTAATGCAAATTACAATTAAAACTCGAATCATAACGCTTAAATTAGAATCATTTGAGTCAGTAGGCGTCTAATTAGTAATTTCATTTGTGACGGTTAGACATTTGGAACCCTACTCGAACACGGCGGATAATTTCGACTCGCAAACGTGAAATAAATTCTAATATTAACTTTACTATCATGTAATAATTAATATTTACGCTTCTCAGTTGTTTAGTTTAGCTTTTGCCTTTGTAAAATTATAGCTTCGTGTGGTTGTATTATTAAATACTCATTTATTAATAGGGATTTAGACTGTTTTGGTTATTTACATTACTTTTAAATTGTGTTTTGAGATATATATCTATAACATTTAAGTTTGTTTCAAGTATCCGATATTACGGCTCTGTATCAAGCATCTGTCATGATAAAGGATGTGCTGAAGAACCAAACCACGGTAATAATATCTAACAGTATTGTAACTCCATACAAACGCACGAAACTCGAGTTATACCTACGCGCCGCGAGCAGAGTACCCATTAGACTGGGCGGACTGTACCTACAGTACCCGCAGCCGCTATCGTGCCGCAGCTCGCATGCGGCGCGTCTGGTAGGTATATAACTCACGAAGACGGCCGAGTTACAATACTGTTAGATTATATTACCGTGACCAAACTTACCTTACTGCAGAAATAAAGGTCTGTGGTTCAAATTGCGAAACACAATTTGAAACAAAACCGAATTGATTAATTAATAAAGAGATGTGTGCTAAAATACATTGTATGAAGATACATATCTGACATAAACTCTATACAAAATATATCAAACTAGACGATGCCCGCAGCTAGTACTGCATTTCTTTTTTAATTTCACGAGATCACGTGGGAATTTCGAGAAGTCCCTTCTTAATGCATTTCTATGCTATCCAGGGAACCTACATGCCAAAGGAGAGTGACCAATTTTGTATGGAAGTTGGGCTAAGTTTGCTTCTTGATGGTTTGACCAGTAATATGTAGAAAATATAGTCGTAATTAAAACAGGAAACCGGGTCGGGCAAAAGTGTTACTGGGTTTTTCCGAATACTCAGTAGCAGCACGGAGTCTGGTGATGTGCCCGGTAACGGCAATAGGCTCGCCCCCTATTACGTGGGACCAAAAATTCACGGCGAAATGTAGGTGTAATATTACACCTCTGCCTACCCCTTCGGGGTACAGGCATGAGTCTATAAATATAAGGAAAAAATAAATACGAAATTCGACGGCAGTTCTTAGATCATCATATCAGCTAAACGACATCCACTGCTGGACATAGGCCCCCTCCAAGTTTCTCCACAGAGACCGATCTTGAGCCGCCCGCATCCAACCCCTCCTGCGATCTTAACGAGATCGTCGGTCCACCTTGCGGGGGGCCTACCTCTGCTGCGTCGTCCGGTACGTGGCCGCCACTCGAGAAACTTTCTGCCCCAACGGCTATCGGTTCTTCGAGCTATGTGCCCTGCCCACTGCCACTTCAGCTTGGCTATCCGGAGTTCTTAGATATTGAGGTTAAGTTTTGTAATAGTCATATGATTTAATCATATAAGTAAATTAGTTAATTAACGCCCGTGCTTTGGAGAGTAGGTACGTTAAGTCGTCCGTCCCGGCTGTCATGAAGATCTTTGACAGTCGTACCCTCAAATAAACTGATACTGGTCTAAACCATGGCAAATCGCTAACACTTTGGTTTCCGTAGGTCAGACGGCAGTGTCTCTGTCGAAAAGTTGATATTCTGTCATATCTGGTTAGTACCTAGTAGCCCGCTTACAAGTAGTCTTGTAAGCGGGCTACTAGACGGCTACAGGCGTTTAAGTATTGGATGCAACTGAGATAACGCTAGGACTATGACAATATGATTTATTCATATTACCGGAATTTATTTTAAGTCTCTAATATATATTTTATACATAAACAGAAAGAATACACATAGACATAGATTTTATACATAGACAGAATATAGTTGTAACAAAAAGTGGTAGCTCCACTTGATGCAAAGCTAAATATGTACATTTGAATGCCTGTACATTATATTAGTTTGGGGTATTTTCAGTCTGATATATTATATTTCTTACTGAGAATTCTCAATACCAACACACAATGGTGGTATAATAATGGTACAATTAATGATAATTCAATGAGACTAGTTGGCAAAAGATAATCTCATTCCTTTGCACCTTATAAAGTTGGTATTAAAACTAAACTGTTTAATGCTTAATAGGCAAATGAAACACAGTTATAATGTTATTTTTCATTTTATTTTTTATTATAAATCTTCTTCAAATGAATCATATACCAATGAAGCAGGAGCTTGTATATTGTATATATTATCATAATGTGGTGCAGGTGTGGCCTCAGAAGTTGCAACAGCTTCAATTAATGTGTAGCATTCTAAACATAATACTCCATTCAATTCCTGAAACAAAGAAGTTAAAGTCCGTCTGAGTATTCGGTTAAGAGAGATAATTGTAAGAATTGTGAAGAGAAGTAAACAACACTTACATAGACTGGCGCTATCCATGATGTCAAAATATTGAGCGCCGAATGAGATAACTCGTCCAAAGAATGGACGTGCCGTGCTGCCCAGGTATCGCAAAGGAACAGTTATTAAGACCGCGATCCTCACCACGGTTAGTTGTTCTACGTCTAGACGAAATAGGTACTTATGGTACCAATAGAGTCCGGTGTCAAAATCTAGTAAACACACTAGTCACGCAGTAAACGTGTTTAACCTACGAAGGATTGCTCAACTCAATTTAAATTACAGTAGGTAAATTACTTATTTTCCACAATATCATTGAAAGACAAACGCAACCACAACGCAACGTCCATACGAGAAAAAGCAAATTGACTGTTTTCATATGTCAAAATAACTGACGTTAGACATTATGGATGCCAGTGTCATAAAAATATGTCCCTATATTTTAGATAAATACAAAATATTACATTGAAATTAAAAGAAGATACTACAAAATATTACTTCGTAGGTAATATGTTGCATAGGATATAAATATTATTTATACAAAATATTTCACTACCTGTTCCAAAATATCAAAAGGTTTTGTGTTACTTTGGTTATTAGAACTTTCATTCAGATACAATGTTTGCACTATAACTGTCATTGTTCCCTATTTAAAGAAGTTTGCAAGAAACTGTAAACATTCGCCGAAATATGCAAAATGAGTTATTAATACGAAATGACAAATGGCGATTTTACTTATTGCCGAATAATGCTGATACTTATATTTTAGAACTAAAAATCCTCCATTTTTTTAACATCAAATAAATATATATATAATTATAAAATAAAAGAAGATTTTCCACGTATGAATAGTTTAGAAGCAAAGGTGCCACAAAATAGCCCCGTTTTGTCATTCTCTTTTCAGCGTCTTGGGTTCAATACTTTTAGCTGTAGCTTGTCAATCAGTCAGTCAGTCATTAAGGCAAGAATTTTGTATATACAGAAGATATGTACCTCTAGTAGCCAGATCCATCAATAGATAGAATATTGTGACCGGCCGTAAGTGAAACTACCTATACATATATTATAGTAGTTTATAGTATAATCAACAGCCCATAGAGTTCAATTGAATGAGTCGATAAAATAAGTTCAATTTTTAATGCAAATATATAATATATTGTTTTGTTAATTAACCAAAGATCAATATTTTAACAGTATAAGTTAATGATACAAAATTAATCTGGATTACTTGTTTTATTTGTTCCGCAATACATTACGTAGGCACCTAATTAACTAATTTTTTTTTCTTTCATGAATGCGACAAGCAAGTATGAAAAGATTTGGAGGAGGCCTTTGCCCAGCAGTGGGTCAGCGTAGGCTATTAAAAAAGGTTTTCGTCCTTACTAAAAATAATAGAACCCGAAGACTGGGCATCTTCCTCTCGTCGGTGTAGGCAGAGGCAACAGAACCCTTGCTTCTACCCTTACAAACCTCACGTGCCTATGTAAGGACAAAAAATAACATGCCAATATGCGCGTCAATTCGTACAACTAGTATTATATATTATCAACGTGCGATGCAAAATCGTATTTAAAGCGACCGTAGCCTAATAAGTAAACCTAAGCAGCTAGAATTTTCGTTTTACCCTCTGTATAGAGCAGACTATTTGGCATAGTTTTTAATCAATCAATGGTAAGGTATAGTTGGCCGAGGTGGGATACGTTATCATCGTTTTTGTAGGAACTAATAATAGGGATTTGTTCTATGCTGTGACGGGATTTTACTAGCACTTAACCACAATTACACAGGCTCTGGTCTCATGGCTAAACGGATCGAACCTACAATATGCAGTGCAGGGTTAAATGGCGAAACAATATCGCATCACTGCGTCATTCGTGTAGATCAAGGAATTACATTTGAGTTAATAAAATAGAATTGTATAATTTTGTTATGACGCCTTTGTGGTATCTCGATACACGAAGTGGGCCCAAATAATGTAGCTAATCGAGGCTTCTACGTAGCAATTATTTACATCTATCTGACAGCCTCATAAGCACAAACCTCATCCACGCCTACAATAATAAAACTAAAATACAATAACATTGGAATCAAACTACAGGTTATGGATTTTATAGCGTTATATTGGTTTCACTGGGTTATTAGATTTAAACTGAATGGTCTAGAAACGACATTTTTTTAATTGTAAAATATAACACACGGAAAAATTGCTACCAAATCCTTTTCCTTCCACCTATATGAGTATTCAAATTTCTTGTAAAAAATGAATGCGAATCACAAGTTCTAAAGAGTCAATTTAGAGAGAACCGGCCACCGCTCGCTTTTAATTAAGAGGTGCAAGACAAAACGGGTCTAAATGAAATCGGCGGCCATTCCAAACGACGGTATTAAGGACTTGATAGCTGGTGTGGCTAATGGTGTTCAAGTTTTGCAATTAGGTGGCCTATGGTGGTTGGGTATGGTTAAGTAAGAATAAGAGTAGATAAGTCTATATGTAAATATAAAGTATGTGGCGACAGATTCACTTCCGATCAAATATAAAAGTCTGAGTTCTTTTGTTAGTTTATAGGTAATAATAATATTCTGGTTTTGCGGCATTGACAATGCTAAATGTTGCCGGAAATATTAAAATGTTGGGATGAAAAGAAAGTAACATAACTTGTACTTTCTGTTGCACCTCAAGTTTTTGAGACAGTATTATATAGCCAATTTAGTATAATAGCCTTGTTAACGGAAAGATGCTGGCATCTAAAATACCAGACGTATGTATTATATTGAATGAACTGTTCAGTTGTAGGCGAAAACTCATATCAGTAGCCATTCATTAGGAATGCATTCATAGACTTTATGACGGGTCATCATCATCATCATCGTCAGCCCTTTATACTGTCCCACTACTGGGCACGTGCCTGTTCTCACTATGAGAAGTGTAAGTCCACCACGCTGGCCAAGTGCGGGTTGGCAGACTTCACATATTTTTCGAGAACATTATGGAGAACTCTTGGACATGCAGGTTTCCTCACGATGTTTTCCTTAATCGATAAGCAAGCGGTAATTAACAATTTAATAAGCACTTAACTTCGAAAAGTGCGTAAGTCATGCGTGCCGTGTATGCGACCCCGAGACCCTCTGCGTAGCAGTCAGTCGGTCTCTCCACTCGGCTATCGTTGGCAGGTAGATTCCATATACAATAGATCTGAATTTTGCAGGGTAGATAATTTTGACGGGTAGATTCCATTTGAATTTAGTCGTCACAAAGCCTTAGGATCTAAAGTGCAAGACGATTTACACTGCCAATGAAACCTAACCCTTTTCAAAACTGATAACCAAAGCTGATACTCTAAAGCTAAAGCTCTCCACAAACGCGACATTATCTTTTTACGGCACATAGATGTACGTGTAAATAATTTGGCGCATAGTGTCGCTATAACGGACTTCATAACAAGCGCGTCGGTCGCACGACGGTATTAATCTTTGTCAGCGCGCAGCCGCTAATTAGATGCGAATTTATATCGCATAATGAGTCGGTGTGGCGCTGCCGTAAACAGCCGGCTGCAATCTAATGTGCGTGTTACGGTTAGTAGTGGAATCGGCCGTTGGCTGATCACTGAATTATACAATGTTGTTTAGAAATTACTACTGATAATTATTATAAAATATGTCAAAGGGTGAATGAAATAATTATGCTCTCATTTCACGGCAACGGCTGAACTGATTTTGAAAATTTTGACTGATGAATGAAATAGTCTTGTATGAATAACACAGTGTTTGAAAATCTTAGTTTATTTAAAAGTATATTTTGAATCTTTTTGTGACTAGCATGGACCAAAAATACATTTGAGACCTATGTGTAGTAAATGCTCATATAAAGGCTATCTTTTTCGTTCAATATTTTTTGTATATAAAGTCGTGATTCTACTTGATATAACTTGAAAACGACACAGGAAATATATATTTTTACATACATACATATGCTCACACCTTTTTCCCGTCGGGGTAGGCAGAGACAACAGATCGCCACTTGCTTCTATCCTTGCAAACCTCACGTGCTTCCTCTACATTCATTATTCTTTTCATACATGCTCGCCGGTTGCGGGTGCTTCGGACTTTTCCGTTTTTCAAGACGTCTCCAATTTGGTCCACGAACGTCTTACGAGGTCTGCCGCAACCGGCTTGCCCATACACCTCTGCCATATATATTTGATTCGTCAATCTTTCTTCACTCATTCTCTCCACGTGTCCAAACCATTTCAGCATTCCTTTCTCAATCCTTGTTACGACATCTTCTTTCAGGCCACATCGCTCTCGTATTACTGCATTCGGAATTCTATCAATCAGTCTCACCCCACACGTTTTTTACCTTTCTTCTATACTGCAATAAATTACTTCAACTGCATAATAGTCAATAACACAGTAGTCAATAAGAGGATTTAGCCTTTGGAGGATTTTGGTTTGATATCGAGTTCTCCGTCTCTTCGCAAATATACTTATCGTGTATTTTCCTTAGTCGCCTGTATCACCTTCTGGAATGATATGGGGCAGTGATATTTTGTATTCGTAATCCGACACTGCACGTAAAACTTTTTAACTACGGCATGGAAATTAACTTGAATGTTGGTATCAGTATATAATAGTTATGTTTATGACAGAACGCATATGATAATGTCTTAATCCCCAGAAAATAAACCCTTACCTCGCTCTCTTGCTACCCATGCGACGCATAAGGTCTATTTAACCAAGTCTAACCCTATAACGTTCCCAATAAAATTATATTAAAGACTGTTCTCCATGGTTGGTTGGACCGAATTGGGTTAAGTGACGGTACCACGGCTAGTAATTCGATGGGTCCCTAATTATATGGAAATTAAATGAGCAAGAAGGTTAACTTAAGATAATTATGAGCAGGTTTATAAACAGAATCTTGGGCTTTGGTTAGGGTGGCCGTGAAATGAAATTGTTACGGATAAATACGGACTATAGAATTTGAAACGAAATGTTCTTAGTTGTTGTGTTTGACATGTATATTATAACGAATGATTTGAAAATTTATAACTTAGAGAATTGGAACTGACAATGTAAAAATTATGTTTATGAAAACGATGGGATTTAGGACGTTGACAACAACGGTATAGACGATTGGAGTGAAAAGATACGCAGCTAAGTAATTATGAAAACAATAGGTCCCACGAATAGATCAAAAAGAGAAATTAAACATTATCTACAAGTTATCCTACTTAGTCAATCCCTCTTTTTCAACAAAAATCAACTCCTCTTTTAAGTGGAATGCATGCTATTAAGATGTCAACTATTAATATCAATGCCAAATTGTTACTTTTTAATGCAGGATCAATAGAAGTCAGAAAATGTTAGTGTCTTTCTTGGTTAACTAAAAATGAATGACCGTTTACAACGCCAGCTCCAAGTGTCGAATATTAACAGACAGTTTCAACGATACTCCTGATAGGATTTGCAAAGTTGACATTTTCAAAGTCCCGGACACGAGACAGCCTGTGCTGTTAAGAAAATAAAATAGGAATTAAATTAATTTCGGGCCAATGACTGTTGATTCTCATTAAAATTTTAATTTTATAAATTTTAGTTCCTGACTACAATAGTTTTCAAAATTTCCATACATCCATCTACATGTAGATATCATATATGAGAGAGTAAGCCGTCTTCTACATTTATGACTTCTTCGATACACAATTTGTCAGTGCTCTTATATCCGCCATAATCAAACAATCTGGTGTCTTTAGCGTTGGAAGTGGCTTTGTTTAGATAGGTATTAAACGGCCGGTAGCTAATAGTGTTGTTTTCCATGCTGGTTAAGTAATAGTCATCTGATTATTCCGCCAGAACGAGCGCTAATATAACATTATGGATGCTGATTTGCTAATTAGATTAATGGGACCGGCAGCTTATCGCCAAAACGAGTGTTTTGACGTAATTGGGAATTTGGATATGGTTCTGTGCTAATTTTCGGTAGATCTATACTAATATAAACAGAAGAGTTTATTTATTTGGTTGAACGCGCTAATCTCGGCGACCACTGGTTTCATTTTGAATACTATTTTTATGTCTTGGATAGCCTCTTTATCGAGAAAGGTGGGTAGCCCTTAAAACGCGGGTATAACCGCGAGCTAAGAATAAATAGGTCACATTTTAAAATTGGCCTGTTTTTTTATTGACTTTGCATTTTGACGATATTTGAATGATTCATCGTCATCGTCCTAATTTTCTCGTATTCCGTAAATGAACAATATTTCACAACCATATTTGATGGATTATATCGGCATTTTTTTGCTATATACGGAGTTAAGTGTTATAAAAGCTACTTTAGTATACCATACAGTACATTACTGACTATTAATCAATCATAAAATAATGTAACATTTCATACGTAAAACCCCCATGAGCCATATCCGCAAATATCACGCAGACAATATAAAATAAATTATATTTAACCTCCTTTCACGTAATAAAAGGCCGACTGACTTTGAAAAATCCCTCATAAAAATACGTCACATTTACAAAGCGGTTATTATGGACGATTGAATCGGCAACAAAAGGGAATGGGTCTTTTTTAATTAATTCTCTTTAGTGACCTTCACCGGTGTCCCTTTGGACGACGGCGATTGATCGCAACAATGATTGATCGACTAATAACGTGAAAAGTTAAACTGGAAGTGTTTTTTGCGTATGACCTTCATAAGTAACTGTCAGCGTTGACTGGGTAACGGATTACTGAACGCCTATTAGCGTATAGAGCTTCTGTAACAATGTGAAAAATACTCGCTTAAAATTCTAAATGGCAACCCATTTTTTTACAAAAAAGAGTCCAGTGGGATTGATTCAATACCTTATACTCTAAGGCTTTAAGTCAAATTTGCAGAAATTGACGACGAATTTTTGCTGCTTAAATTATTTAGGCAAAGAATGACTAAATGTAACCGTATGTAACGGAAGAGTTTTTACTGGCATGTCTGATCTGCTAGTAAAATGGCATAGACAAAGAGTAAGAAGATGGTTTATAGACAAAAGTAAAGACATGCATTATTTACATGCAGTGGAGCTGATATCACACATGACGAACATCAACTGTAACCTACATCTCAAAGAGATTTTTATAATTATTTAGCATTATGTTTAAAAAGAGTATCCATAGTATTATTTGTTGGATTGCACGTGCACCCCTTTCCAGCCCTATATCCGTGACCTGGAGTTATTAAGGTTTCAAAGATTGAAACATTTTTTAATCATTGGTAAAACTAACTAGATTTGCTTCTGGCGAACTATCGAACTATAGCCACACACTTCTCGCCATATTGTTCTATACGTTCAGCACAGACCCTTACCCACGTCGAGCCCTATTTAAATAATTGATTTTAACATAATATTAAATGTCACCAGCTATTAGCTGTAATACATGTCATGCTGCGAACCAATTATATTTAGAGACGTGACGAAGGTTTTCGTTTATTAGCTTACTTGCGCGTGCTTGCGGCCTTGGCAATATTAGTTTACAGCTAGAGAAATAGATTTGGGAAACTATGTTAACGACATCAAGTCAGTTTGTTTGTTTGTAGTATCGAACAAAGGAAACCATAATCGATGTAATCTGGTTGAAGTGGGTTGATATGCCGGGATAAAAATAAGTATTGATACTCTTAAAATTAAATAACTTCTGAAACGGAAAATCTACACGATTAAGATAGGTCCAAACTGTTTTTTAAGTAAGGCTATTCCAATGGGAGTACCTACTACTTTAAAATGAATAAAATATCTAGCAATGTAAAAGTAGTACTTCAATTATATAGATTGCATTTTTTAAAATACCTTCTAGAACTATAGGGCTGAATTGGGTGATAAAAGTGTCTTTTTTTCATTTCAGATTTGTATCCATGCAATTTGACGAAAAACCATTTATTACTTAATTTTGCTCATAAGTATTGTACTTAAATGTTTTTATAGATCACAGTCATATCATACATGTTAATCCGCGAGCAAAAGCTTGTTTCTCCGTAAGTAGGCTGCTGGAACGTTACAAATGGTATTTCGCGAAATACTGCAACATTTTAACTTGCTAGTGTAGTTTAAATTATAAAGGTATATCAGTACGATATACTTTTATCATATCTATTGTCAACGTGGAAAATACGTGTATATTGAGAACGTGAAAATTCTTAAAGTAATAAAGTAATAAATTCACGTTTTCTATTAATATTTTATATTTCTGTCTGTACAAAATTGTTATAGAAATGTACCTCAATCTGCTTTGTAAACTTGTTTAACTTTTAATTATTGTGCATGTTGTGTTTACCTTTAAGTGATTGATGCACTGTTATTATAATTTTGATATACGTGCTCTTAAATGTATCCAGTGAAAACAATTGTTGGTAAACCAAATAAAATAAAATAAAAAATAAATTATGTTCTCTGTATACATAACTAAACTAAAATAACAATAAGTAAAATTTTACTAAAATCAGACTATTTGATGTTTAGCAACACTTCTAATTTTAAACTGCCATTCCAGCTTAAATAGAAAGATAGCAATTATTGTAATTATAGGAGAAGATTGAAAACAAGCATACTGGACTCATACTACTACAACTGCATAAATATATATATTAAATAAGCCTTTTCATAAAATTAAAGATAAAGTAGAACACCAGACCACAGATAATATAATACTATACTAGACCAGACATTGCTTTAGACATGGACCTTTTAAAGAGACTTATCGAAATGTCGTATTTCTTTTTGTTCCACTTAAGTTTCACCAAAGGTTAGAGTCAATTGCGTCACAAAAAAACTATAGAAGTGTAATCGTGTATGTATTTTATAACTCCGTCACAGCTAACAGTACAGAATTGTTTCAACCTTGAACCAAATTTAGTCCTTTAATTATATAGCCATCAGACAAGAGCCATTCCTTATTTTATAGGATTATACTTTTCCTTATTATGCAAAACTAATCGGCCTGGTTGGTACAGGGTTGTGGTGTCGAGTTTTCTACATACTACCTTCATCATCATCATCATATCAGCCGAAAGACGTCCACTGCTGGACATAGGCAATGGCCAAGGCTCTCCACATAGACCAATCGAGTCAGTTATAAGCATACATACATACATACATATACTCACGCCATTTTCCCGTCGGGGTAGGCGCCACTTACTTCTATCCTTACAAACCTCTCGCGCTTCCTCTACATTTATCATTACTCTTATCCATTAGTCAGTTAGAAGCGACAGATGATATCCTGTATTGTACTCGCATCTAAACCTATTATGTCTGGACTTCAAAAGATATAAATAAAGCGATGAAATAGAATGAAATGACAAAAAAAGAAATGACTCTGAGTTTGTTTCCTTTCTTCTCAAGAAGTCATTTAGCTAGGAAAAGCTGGCATTACTAGAATAGGGTTTTGACATGTATAAGTGTTGTAAACAACCAAAATGCAAAAATAAATATGTCTTTATGTATTTTATGTCTTTATAAAATATAAAAGTAACAGATTCATTTCCTAATCCTGTATCAAAATCCCCAGGGTGTACATTGATGGCGTTCAGGCAATCCCCGTAAGAATAAAACCGCAGTCGCCGGTGGCTGACACCAAAAGGCTATAAAAGCCATCAGTCATTGTTGTAATTCGTTGTGCATTTAGGACCATGTATTATTTATAGCCGGGTTTATCAGGTCGCCAACATTAGGGCGTTGCTCGGGATTTTCGGGAGTTGTTTGAATTGTCCTTGATTTAGAAATAAAAGTAATTTTATAAACTTCGGTGCATAGCTTTTATAAAGTACGCAATGAAATTCCTGCGACTTTCAACATTTACATCTGTAATTTAAATATTATTATGTAGATATAATTTATTTGCTTTAATAAATGATATTAAAGCAAATAATATTCTGTCATATATCTTTAGACAATCAAATGTCTTAGATATAACGCTAAGGCGATGATGATTATAATATTTTTATTATTAGTATGCTAAAGCAAATTTTGGCAAAAATCACAGGATCACAACGCATCGCCAGTTTAAAAAAGAAATCTATAGATTTCAATAAAATTAACGTCCTCTGAAAATCTTTCTGCTACCTGGTAAGTCCCATTGGGCGACGCTTTTATGGGCCGGTACAAATATATGGCGTAGAATTCACTTGATTTTGTTCTACATCCATTGATGGCGTTAAGTGGAGGATGGATTATTGAGGGGGATATTATCAAAGGGTGCTGTATTGGTTTTTGGCGAATAATAGGATTATGTTTGATATAAAAGCCGTTTTTTTATAGACTCACGCCTGTATCCCCAAAGGGGTAAGCAGAGGTGTAAGGGTGTCACATTACACCCACATTTCGCCATGAATTTTTAGGTTCCACGTAATAGGGGACGAGCCTATTGCCGTTACCGGGCATATCACCAGACTCCGTGTCGCTACTGAGAATTCGGAAAAACCCAGTAACACTTTTGCCCGACCCGGGAATCGAACCCGGGACCTCCGATCAGCAGTCGCATACGCTGTCCAGAAAAGCTGGGAAATACATGACAATGTGTTAATGTAGATAGTAATGTAAAAAGACGCCGTATGAATAATATATGGAGCTGTCTCTAATGCTAGTATAAGTGAGGGATTATTGAATTAATACTGTAGTCCCGATTTCCGAAATGAATTCAACAGGTTATTAGGAGGTAAGCATATTGTTTTAAATTAATTTAAATTAAATAATCATTTATTACGTTTTTATAAAACATATTAAGTAAGTAATTACAACAACATAAATTAATTATAAAACAGAACGTGCAACTGACTTATTAACGTTGATCCAGTGTTTCCATAAGTTGCCGCTCATGTCTGCGGCTATAACGGCTAGGAGACTATTGGCACTATCCAGCACCCGGCGCATCAGGGATGCAGTTTTTTTGCGCATAATTGCATAGAAGTCATATATGTGTGCATCAGCGAACATTCTTAATGCGCTACAGAACCGGGGCAGCCCCAACAGTACCCTAAAGCCGTTATTGTACTGGACTCGTAGGGCATTGTAGGTATGCTATGTAACCCAGAGGCTGCACGAGTAAAAGGCCTGGCAGAATGACCTGAACAACGTTATTTATACTGGTACAGTACAACGTGCGAATCAGCGAGCCACCATATTGCATCTTATCGACAATGCCATACGTTCTCTTTCCACATCTACATACGTCATCTGCAACAGCTTTGAGTACTTTTTGCTAAGAATTTTATCTGAGTGAAAAGACGTACCTATTGAATAAATATGTTTCAGGTAAATGGTTGCTTTTACAAGCTGTGCTAGTTTGGGATTGTTTGACCTTGTGTGAATTGTCGCACGATATTATAGTAGTGAGCATTCTGTTATAGTGTATGTGGATAGCTTTGGCGGAGGCCTATGTCCAGTAGTGAACGTCTATCGGCTGATAAGATGATAAGTTAGCATACACCGCAAAAACCGAGCCTCATTTATGCCTATGCTGTAAGTAGCTAGACACCACTATGTAGCTGTTATACAATCTCTTTTTTAATACTAGGTAACTGTTAAATCTATATTATCTGTTTCTATGAAGTACGAATATGCAATATCCTCTAAAACACTGATCTACTATTAAAGGTTTTCATTTTATTCAAAACTCTTTCATATTACGGCATACCGACAGATTAAAAGGAAGGACATTCCGCAGAACAGAAACCTTTTTAATTCCTAGTAAAGGATTACGACTTATAGACGGCGGATAAATAGTGTACACTGGTATAGCTAATAGGTGCCACCGCGAACTTGCCTGTCTGCAGATTGAATACGAATGAACGTTCAGTTATTCAGAGTACAGATAAGCCGCGTTGATTCGATTGAATTTGAAAAAAGTACCGCGAACTGCCAGATGCGGCGACAGTTCTAGAAGCCCGATATTAATTTGTAGTGAATTTTGCTTCGTTTTCATTCTACAGGGTGTTGGTGGAATAACAGAATGAGAAATAAGTAAATAAAGAGATATAGGATATAAATACCTTATTTTGATGATGACAGGTCTAATGGATCGTCAACAAATATCATATAATTTATATTCTACGTCCAGAAGGTCCGAAATCATTCAGATTTAGGAAGTAGGTGTCATAACATTCCACTGACATAATACTGTTACATATCAATATTAAAAGACTGGCCAAGAAGATATATAAAGCAAGTGTGAAAGGGACACGTTCTCTGACCAGATTGGGGACATTCTAAAACAAGGACAGGTTAGAAGTACCCATAACCGAAGAGCGTGCACGAGAAATTTGATGTGAGTAAATGAAGCAAGAGAGATATGTCAGGATCGTTGCAAATCGCGTTCCGGAGTCTCTGCCTACCAATCTCAAACACAAACTCAAATATGTTTATTTCCATAAAAATGTTAAAATTTTTTGGACACGTCTGAAGGTCATACAAATAAAAAAATTAAAAAGCAACTTTAAATGCAAATTAACACAGTTGAGCATAAAAAAATGCCTGTTCAGAAAGTAGAGCCTCGTGAGAAGAATCAGGCAAAAAACTCCGGGCCACTCTTTTCTTCGTCTTGATTCTATACAATTTAAAAACTTAGTAACTACATTGAATTTTTCATTATTATATTTTACTTATCATATTAAATATTAAAGCCAATCTGTTAGCAGCTAAAGCAATAATGGACTTGGTAATAGTAACGGAATTTCCCCACAAGGCTGTAGTCTTCTTTATATTTATAGTATTAAAAACTGTTATAACATCATTTGAATTTATATACTGAAATGAGAAGTTACCCCTTCGGGATACAGGCGTGAGTATATGTATGTATGTATCAATATCAATACACATTTCACGTATGCCATAACCAACTAATAAAATTTTAATTTCACTATGCGGAACCATTAAGTCAGTTGGTTCAAACCATTTCGTTTTTATAGTTTTATAACATATCATTTCATAAATTATGTGAGGAGTAGCAGCGTAATAACATGCTAATTTAAATGGAGTGTAGTTTTACGGGTATGTTAGTTATTAATGAAGAGCATTGTGCTATAGAGGCATTTATGTGAAGTGATTATGCAGATTTCCTTTTCTTTTATCTTTATTACCAGCAAAAAGCTGGTAATAGACAGAGGCACCGTGGCCCACCAGATGGTAAAAGGGTAACCCCAGCAATTTGATTTACATCGTGAGGTTGGGATAGGAATAAACGAAGTAGCGGACTCAGGGAATAGCAAAAAGTGATGAGGCCTCCAGCAATCTCGCATTCCATGAAACAAATGCAAAAGTAAAGATATCGTTACTTTACTTCGATATTACGTAATAGGGTAATACTTCTCTGGTTGAGCTGGCCCATTCATGCTGAAATCAGCAAGGCACTACTCCCAACATCAAAATATTTCTAAGACTTCTACTGCACTAGGATCCTTGACCCTTATGCCGCAAACAATTAAATAAATAAACTCAAAGAAGACCTTGGCGTGAAACAATAATTTGTGGATTAAAGTTGTCACGTGCAGGATTCGAACACAGTAGGTATACAATGTAAAGTAAACCGGTAAATCACTTCGTCGCCCGTTTGTGTTTTAATTTACTTATCTACCTTAAAAAAATTTTAATTATACAGAATTTTTAAATCTTCTGTGTTTCATTAAGAGGTTATCAATATGAATAAGACACCAAAAACGTTGGTTTTGCAATAAAGTTGTTGTTGGTTAACGCATAAAGTAAAATCCTTCAAACGCACACTACGCCTGTGAATGTAATGAAAAACCGCCGACTTGTATTAATAATTTTGGTTTAGTTTCAAATTGCGATAGCTTTAGACGAAATAATTACTACTTATTTACGTATACATATGTTACACTATATATATTACCACTGGTTAATTATTCATGAGTCTTTGTGACAGTATGAAATGGCATGTCGCCGGCATAAGCTCTTTGTGTGTATCTCAAAGCATGAAAGACAGGCTACGCCTTATAGCTACAAATTAATATTAAATTGGAACGGTCAGAATATATGGTTATCTAAACATATTTTAAAATTATGTCTCATTTTATCCTGCTTGTCTGTATGAACGCGAAACTCAAAAAGTATCGAACGGATTTTTATAGGTACTGTTGTCACCCATGGATATGGTGCTTCAATAGAATGTGTGTAGCCGCAGTTGTGTGAAACTGTGGGCAGTTAAGTAGCATAGGAGTGATTGCAACCGCATACCTATAGAACTCCCCATATCACGGCGCTTCATCAAAGATATAATTTCTAATTAGTTACATACATACAGTACCCAGGATTTTGTTTTATTTGGATTGTGAAGGTCTTTAACCTAGTAAAGAAGAGTTTTATCGGGGAAAACACTAAAAAGAAAGTCTTTAAAAGGAAATAGATGCTTTGGACGTCCTCTACATGCGTTCCGGCATACATATAGGTATATTCTATCTGGAGACAGATGCTGTTTGTAACACGTCCTAAAAATACTTCACCTATCTTGTATAACAATGAACCTTTCCTCGGCGAACTTTTACGATATTGGGAGTAAAACCATTTTGATATTTTCCTTTTATTTTACTTTCATGTCGATATGGAATAAATTACATCAGAAGCTGTTTAGATTTCGGTATTTTTTATATGAAGGAGATATTGGTTTAATAGGACCGTTAAAGATAAGAATAATGACTGTTACGTCTCCCTTGCGATCGTTTTTTGAAAGCCCCTATAGGGATAAGAGGAAGTTCACTTAATAATACGTTGAAGAGCCTGTTTTATCATTAATACGACAGAGCATATGCGCTTAGTAACCTTCATGCTTTCGCGTCGTATGATTTCTTGCACCATTCATAAGAATAGTCGCTTGTGCGTCGTCGTCTGCTTGTGATCATAAACAGGTTGAACCTGGTCGAAGCGTAAATTCTTCTAAGGATTAGGACAGTGCAGTAAGTACAAGTGCAGTCCCATTCCAATGAGGGTCGGCATAGTAGTTTAAGGGGTCTCTTCGTTACTTAACACTGCGTCAAGTGTTATGGGTTCGAACCCGATATGAGACAACACTTTGTGGGATTCGGAAATTGTTGTTTGGAGTCTGGGTGTACTTTGTGTCCTTTGGTTGTAAGTTTATTAAGTCCCCCGTGACATTTCTTATCGTTTAAAAAGACGTCTCTCGCACTTGGAATAAATCCTGATCTGAAACGAATAATAAGCTGCTTATAGTATTTCTATGAACCTCTCTATCTCTGTGTATTATTGCACTTACAGGTGATGGCAACATATTGTTATAGAAGCTGATTTTGATCTTATATTTAAAAGAGTTTTTTCACTAATACAGGCAATTCAGTCAGCTTGACCAAGATTTTAGGCAAATTTATGAACACTTTTTTTTAAATATGTGTCCCTTATATTTCTCAGTAAATCGCTATAAACGTATTCTTATATGCAGACGTCTAGTATTTTTACCCGACTACGGCGAAGCCAAAAGGGAGGGTAATATTTTTGGCAGTCAATGTATGTATGTATGTTTGTATGTTCCACCCTAGCGCCTAAACTGCTGAACCGATTTTAATAAATGGGGTGTCAAAAGATTCCTAATAATGGCGCGGGTGACATAGGCTATATTAATTTTATTGAAATTTTCTGCTACGGAATTAATACCTCAGACTCCAACCTCAAAAAAAATTAAACTTAAATAATCATTACGTGTTTCGCATCAAACGAAAGGTATTGGTGAGTATATTAGAAATATGTACATATATTATACTGTTTCTGACAAAATATAAGTTTTAAACGCGGCTGTACTTAGGTACAATTCGCGTGGTTTAGACGTTTCGGCATAGGTGCGACACGGCTCTAGATTGAGCATTACTGTTCTTATTACTTATACTTTTCTTGTTTCGTCCTTATTAGACCCCCTTTTTTACGTAGTCGGGTTGTAGTTTTTAAACTTACTTTTTTTATGTCCCATAAAAGGAGCAAGTAACATAGCGACATTAAATTTTGATGTCGCGTGGAGTAAACGAATGCCCTTAAGATTGGACGTCGCCATAGCTGCAATGATTTGTGGATGGAATAAAATGATGGATATTACAGAGGGAATGGACACTGAATTGTGTCACAAAATGTACCGACTTTTTACAAGCTTTTATCTATCTCAAAGCCAATTCTTGTATTCTATCTGATATTGACAATGTATTTTGAATGAATTGCGATTAGATTTGCATTTACTTACTTACTTAACTAATTGGTATTCTGCTACACTCAATGGCATTATAGTCTCATTTGGCACATCCATAATACTTATTCGACATTAACACATAGATTGATGCTTTGTTCAATTAACTCCGGTATTCTCCTAAATTGTCCGTGTGATGACGGATTAAAAATACTGAATGTCACCAACCCATATCATCCCATGGGTGTCGTAAGAGCCGACAAAGGGAGCATACTATGCAGAGAACATCACTGTAAGAGAAGGAAAACTTGATACAAACCCTATACCAACCCGTTTGGCCAGCGTGATATAGTAGGCCAATTCTTCCTTTCAAAGGAGAGGTTTAGTCCAGCAGTGGACTGTTAAAGGCTGATGATGAATTCTCCTAAATTATCTGATACTTGAATGATCAAGTATCAGTTAATATAGGAGAATACCATCTACGACATTAGTATGACACCGACGCGATATTGAAACTACATTTTGAACAAATATAATTACGAAAATTGGTCCACTGATCGTACTAACTGGAATATTATTGCCTTGACATGTTTGTACAGAAGCTAGTGGCAAGTAAGCTGATTTTTCAGCGTCAGGCATATATGTACATGTGGGATTCATCAATACTTTTTCAATTGACGTTTCAGTGAATGAACTGTTCGCCAAGAGCCTCGGCCAACATCTGAAGAGGCTCGCACTAGGCAGCTGGATATAGTCCTTCATGCAGAAGGCAGTTCTTCTCGAATCGGTACGCATTGTGAGGAAGTTTCTGACCCTGAGGCCCAAACAACCGGTGGCTAGGGCCCTGTGCCTAAAACAGGTGGGGCTACATGTCTAAAAAAAGAGTAGGCATGTTTTGTTATACTTTTTTGCACATTACTCTCTTGCGAAGCATAAACTATTTAAGTTAGTTAACCCTTTAGAGACTAGCATTGCCATATGGCAACGTGATTAGTTGATTTAGTCTACAGATCATTTATCCAGAACTATGCACTTTCATTGTTCTTTATCAATTTCAACCTGTACTGATATGTGTTAGTCGTTGATAAGAAACGGTCAATGGCCGACAGTGTCTCAAGTTTGGACGCAGTTGTGATTTCATTTTGTAGGTTGTCGTAAATTGAGCAGAAATGGTGAACAAGAATATGAATGTTAGTATAACTTATTTATATTTTAGTATTTAAGTCAGTTAAAAAATTCCATTCCGATCCTGAAGAGAATTCCCCGTGGTGCGAGGCCTTCAGTGGCTCAAAACCCAGCACATTGCATATGCCTTGTCATCCGGGAGAATTCTATTGGTCATACTCTCAAATCACTTCACCGAAGTATTTATAGTATTATACTTATTCAAAAGTCAAAAAGTCAAAAGTCAAAATCATTTATTCATCTAGGTCACAAGGTGACGCATATTAACATGGTATCACATGTTAACATCATTATTAGATGCACTGAAGACAGCGGGTTCAATTCCCGCTAAAGTCAAACATTTGTGTGAGCGAACATAGATGTTTGTCTTGTTCTGAGTGCTTCTATGTACTCGTATATTATATTATTAAAATGCATTTACAAAAAAAATGTACCAATATAATAATTATGTAGGTATGTTTATCTATTGTCTAGTACCCATATTACAAGATCTACTTAGTTTGGGACTAGATGGTGTTGTATGTATGTGGTAGAATAAGTACCTATAATAAAAATTATTGTACTTAGTAGGTACCATATGTTTATGCAGCACAATATTACCAGCTACAGTAACTATGACTCAGATACTGTGTTAAACCAGCGGCCACTTGTTTGACAAACTGGCCTATCAGATTTGTCATCAGTATTCACCATTCATTCATAACAAACTTATATGTATTTATTATACACTTAATACTTGTTCCTCTTAGTATCATTAGCCCAGTGCTTTGTTCCATTGTTTTGTTTGTTGGATTGTACGGTGTCGCAAAATCCGTTGCGCAATGACATAATAAACTCCCTTCATGCAAATGTTAAGGCCATGAAGCTAATTAGCTCCATGGTTAAGGTTTCGTGTTTAGTGAGTGAATGAATAAGTTAGTGGGTGATCTTTTGGTAAGAATATATTATTGTTTCTTTATAACAGATGCCTCTGAAGCGGTTAGTATCGTATGTACCTATATACATAGTAAGGATCTAGACTCATATGATACAAGTATTATTACTTGGATCTATTTGATCTTTATCACTAACTAGAGGACGCCAGCAGCTACGTCTGCGTTTTTTTTAATTTACCCGTTTTGACCGATCCTGTGGGAATTTCGGGAAATCCCTTCTTAGTGCACTCCTACGGTCCTCAATGAACATGCATGTCAAATTAAAGCTTCCTGCGCCCAATAGATTCGGCTGTAGCGTGTCTGCCAGTCAGTCAGTAACGCAAGGATTTTATATATTAAGATTGTAAATATAAACTTTAGCGCGAGGCTCCGCAAATAGAAAGGTAATAAGTGGTAAGTAATGGCGACCGAATACCGAAACAATTTGTGTTCGACAAGAAATACAAAATCCAACTGTACGAGGATCTACACGAAGGAGCGGTTAACCACAACGAGCTCACGATCTTCACAGATGGGTCTAAGACGGATACAGGTACGGGTTCAGGAGTATTCTCCGAGGACCTAAACGTCTACATCGCAGCAACGCTGGGAGCCTACAATACGGTCTACCAGGCCGAATGTTTTGGCATAATCCTAGCTGCCACAGCAATCATGGCACTCATACTATCACCTCGGCACTCAAGCTTGAATGCCACCAGAAACTAACAGAGGTAGGTAAACAAAACAAATTAACACTGCAAGGGATCAAGGGCCACAGTGGCTCAAGAGGGAATGACGCAGCCGACTTACTTGCCAGAAGAGGGGCCACTTTAGAGGTGGTGGGACCCGAGCCCATTATTCCCCTCCCTTCTAGTTTTTATAGCAACCTGGTAAGAAATAGGACCAGGATCCAACACAACCAGTTCTGGATTGGTATTGAAACATGTAGGCAGGCCAAGGAGGCTCTTCCGGCAGTAGACGGTAAGCTAGCCAAACAAATCCTCCGGCTGTCCAAACAACAAAATGAATAAAAGACCGAAATATATTGAATTCAGAAACTTAGGCTCTAATTGGCATAAAAAACTACATAGTAGCGTAAGTTTCGAGGCATATTTATACCTCTATTATTTTAAAACTGAGACACTTAACAGGCTGTTTAAATTATTAAACATAAGAACGTGAGACGAATAAACTTGAAACTATACAGTATAAATAAATAATAATTACGTACTTCTATTAAAATAAAATTCATTAGTAATCTAAGTAAATACAAACTTTCTAAATGAAATTAAATACTTAAAGTTGATGGCAAGGGACTTAATCTCGTAAATAATATAATGCATTTTGCATTCAAATCGGTCGATTCACAATGATTTCATTAAAATTTAATTTGTATGAAAATTAACAGTTAAATTCACATAGACCACATTTTCTCGTCATTATTGACAGCGTGTGTAAGACAAACTACATCGTAACCACGTCGTAATCAGAGACACTGTGAACTAACTGCCGGCTACATCGTAAACACAACCACATGTTGTATCGTAAGTACCACTTTACCACCGCGACAAATCGCAGCGGCACTCACACACGGCCGTAACCACACTTTTTATCACTATGGTTGTGGTACGTTTGAAACCAGCCTTACTCTCAGGAATGCTAAGAACTTTTGCGGTATAAAGTATAATATAGTACAATAGCTTAACACTAATTAAAATTCAGTGCACTGGCGTTCCGAATCATAAAAAAATTGTCTTTCTGTTCTAATTTTTTTTTTATAGACCACGCCTGTATCCGGCACCTCTGGATACGGCAGAGGTGTAATATTAAACCCACATTTCACAATGAAATTTTAGGTCCCATGTAATTGGGGGCGAGCCTTTTGCCGTTACCGGGCACATCCCCAGACTCCGTGCTGCTACTAAGAATTCGGCAAAACCCAGTAACACTTTTGCCCGACCCGGGACTCGAACCCAGGACCTTCGATCAGCAGTTGCATATGCTATCGACTGGACCACGGAGGCAGTCTTATAAATAATTGAATAAAATTATCACGAAAGTTTAAATTCCTATATTGTTAATATCTAAGTTTAGTACAGTTATTGTGAACTCCTAACCATAACTTGATTTTAAGTTCATCAAGTTTCATTATGTACTCAATTGTGTTGCAAACCAATCCAGATTACAAAAGTCAATCTGTGCTTTCTATTTAATTACAAGCAACAATAGAAGACTTTACTTCTGAAATCTATTTTACCAGACAAGGATTATATTTCCATTACATGAATTGCATTTGTATTTTAAGATTGATAAAATACCTAAATTGAAGTTTTGATAGTACATTAGTCATACTAAAAGTCCAGACTTTTATAAAATTAAGTACTTACAAAGCTACGGTTCAAACATTAAAATATGATTTACTAAGTTCATTGGCCTAAGTTGAATCAAGCAATTGGCTCAGTAAATTAATCTTAAGTAATCTTTTAAGTAAGGCCGTTTTAAATGTTTGGATCTTTCGTTGAGAAATAGCTAGAAATAAAATGCCTTTGTTTGTTACTTATTTTAAAGTTCTGTTCTCCGACTGCCAACATTATTTAATGCTTTTACATCTTGTTTTGTTGAGCATTAAGGTCTTTTAGAAAATTTGCTTCTGCTAAAATTCTCTCTTGCTCAATATAATTTTGGTATTTACTTTGCTAGGCAATGTGCGCTTTCCACAGTAAATTTTAGTCGGTAGGTTGATCGGCACATTTATAAAGGTTCAAAAATTGTGTGATAATAACATTATCACCATAATTAAAAGGTTTTTTGTTATAATTATAATTACACTATACTAACATAAATTACAATATCTACTTGCCAACACTACCAATAAATACAATACTAATAATTACAAATAGTAATTAGGCACTCTTCAAAATACCATTCCAAACTAGGTCGGAACTGACGCGACTCAAAACAAATTAAATTGAAATAGAACTTTTGACCTTTCGATAGTCACGGCCTGCCACCCTCGATTAAGCTAAAGTTATTAAAAACTAAAATTATGGAAGAGGTAGGCTTTCCGTTTAATATTTAATTACAAGCCGTGTTTAGCGTGACTGTGTTTTAAATTCAACTCGGACAGCCGGGGGCTTGTCCTGTATGCATAAAACATTGTTTTAATGACAGCGATATATTCTTTTCTGGTAAAAAACGTCCTGTCACACTATCACCACTCTATGTTTGCAGAAATGATAATGTGCCTTTGTCATTACAAGCTTTCTTCTGGAAGTTCATTGCAATGTCTATATAGTAGTTCAATTGTTCGATTCGTTTTATTTATCCCTGCGACAAGTCTATAGAATTAAATAGGTACTACGATACCGCATGAAAAATTTTTAAGTTTATATGATTCACAAATTATAATTCCTGTTTCGAATCTGGATGTTCTTAGAGAGAATGTTTGTAAAGATCCAGGCGATACAGCATTTTTGCCTAGAGCGTCGCCTATAATAAGTACAGCTTACAGATCCTTGATATTCATAGTAATATTACCATAGATATCTAGTATTATTTTTCAGGGAGGGTCAGGGTCTACACATAAAGCAATGGTGTAAAGCTTCTTGAGGTGTCGTTCTTCGTGAGGCCCCTGCTAAATAAGCCTATGAATATAACAGAGGTCGGACTGTCTGTAGAACTGCAAAGTTATAGCCACCCCAGCCACGCTATCCCAGATAAAGGGTCTTGATAATGGAAACGTTCTAAATGTGAGTACAAAATTAAATGAAAGTAGAAATCATCGACTTAGAAACGTTTGTGAGTTGTATTGTTCCGTAATATTTCTGTGAAGCTACTGATGTTATGAGAGGAAAATAATTATTTTTATATCACGGTTGTAGTTTATTCTTTTGTGTTAAGTTAAATTAACAGACTGATTTTTTACAGAGGAATGTCTCGGGTATATATGTTTTAATTTTTTTTTATGCTTACATATGTACAAATATGGTATAGTATAAGTTTGAAGAAGCTTTAATTTATTTGAGCTGTTTACATTCCATGTAGCAGACGAAGGTTTCTACCAAAGATTGCATGTAGTACATACAAACACTTGAATTCAGAACCTTCGCATTGAAAATTATCAGTTCTAAATTGCTCTTGTTGAATACTTTTAATAGCATTGCGGACATTATTTCTAGATAAATAATTAATCGGTGCATTTTATTAATGTGATCTACTAAATATTTTATTTGAGTTTAAATACTTCACTACATAGTATAAAACAAAGTCTGTCTTCTGTCTGTCTGTCCCTATGTATGCTTAAATCTTAAAAACTACGCAACGGATTTTAATGCGGTTTTTCAATCGATAGAATGATTCAAGAGGAATGCTTATATGTATAATTGACGCGGGCGAAGTCGCTGGCGAAGTCTAGTAATAAATGAATTGCTATTATTATTCGTATTGCCTGTAAATGGAGTATTTCTGTAGTACTGTTCCAACTTTGTCCGTCACTTCCTTTATGTAAGGCATGTAAGCCGGTACTCTGCTTACTTCCGGTTTACGGTCCTTCCTCTTCAGACGTTGTATCTTCTTGTTGAATCCGTTGCGCCTAAGTACCTCCTGAACATGTGACAGCTCACTGTTCAAATGTTCAGGGTCACAGAGGTCATGCGTTCTATTTACTAGTGAAGTCACTACGGATTCCAAGTGTCGCGGGTGTTGATGCGAGTATGCGTTGAGATACCTATCTGTGTGTGTCGGTTTTCTATAAACAGTGTGTCCCAAGGTACCGTTTTCCCTTACTGTCACTTTTACGTCGAGAAAGGGTAACGACCCGTCTGTCTCCATTTCAAATGTAAATGTAATATTAGGGTGTATGGAGTTTAACCTATTTGCGAGCTGTTCTATATCTTGCTTGTCGCCCTTCATGATACAGAATACATCGTCGACATACCTCTTCCATAGCTTTACATTTGATGCCTGCATGTCTATGAATTCTTCAAAGTACTCCATCCAGATGTTGGCCATTACCGCTGCCACTGGGCTACACATAGCCCAGTAGCACCGGTAATGTTGAAATCAAGAAGCATAAAAATTTCAACCGGGAAGATGGATACAGACTGTCTACAACTTGGAATCCAGTAATAAACAAATATAAACCCCGCCGCAGTAACACAGCTCATCAGTGTGTAGATGTCAAAAGTGTTGTGTGTCGACGTACCGACAGTTCGGATAAAATAAAAAATAAAAAACAAGTGAGGATAGCTGCCGAAACCCACGCTTCACAAGGACGATGCTGAGATGACATCAGTCCTACCGCGACCAAGGCTGTTGTAAGACGGCCGAAACGTCGGTAAAACATAGCTATTTATACCTTAAATTAATTAAATATCGCGAATAAGACCCGTTTTAATAAAATTGTATGATGTATTTTATGTTTCGGCTCAACTTCTTACATTCAACTTCACCGTCATCATCAGATTCTTCTTCATTGTCATCAATTGGTTTGGTGCCTAAATTTAGCTTGTATTCTCGCATTTGTACGATATTTTTCTTTGGTGTACCCTTCTCTACTTCTACCATTCTATACTGCAACCAAGCATTTACAACGGCTAGGTCGAAAAGATGCGAAATTACGAGTATTGTCCATTTTTTGTACGATTTCGCGATGGGCAAACAGAAAGCATACTATCGGCGAGATCGACGCCACCCATTTTTTAACCGACTTCAAAAAAAGGAGGAGGTTAACAATTCATCGAAATCTTTTTTTTGTGTATGTTCCCCGATTTCTCTAAGACGCCAGGACCGAAAAATTCTTGTTTTGATTGAAAGAGTATACCTCCTAGTAGGTCTCATGATCATCAGGTCCGGATATGATCATGGAGTCCTGAAAAAATCGAAGGAACTCTTCAAATTTTATAAGCACACTTGAAGCGATTTCCATGGTCTGACGATGGAGTTGGAAGGTAACCATGAGATTTTTGTGATACAATAACCCAATCTCATCGAGTTTATGGTCGTTTATTCGTCTTTACATGGACTTTGGTAATGGATGTTTTGCAGGGTCTGATGATGGAGCAGAAAGGTGGCCATGGGATCTTTGTAATACAATGACGCAATCCCATTGAGTTTGGGTTCGTTTGATTCGTCTTTACATGGACTTTATTGCTGAATGTTTACCAAACTCTGATGCTGGAGCAGGAAGGTAGCCATGGGATATTGGTTATGCAATTACGCAATCCCATCGAGTTTGGGCTCGTTTGAGTCATCTTTACATAGACTTTGATGCTGGATGATTTCCATGGTCTGATGATAGAGCTGGAAGGTAACCCAATCTCATCGAGTTTAGGGTCGTTTGATTGGTCTTTACATGGACTTTAGTGTTGAAAGTTTACCAAACTCTGATGATGGAGCAGGAAGGTGGCCATGGAAACTTTGTTATACAAAGACGCAATCCCATTGAGTTTGGGCTCGTTGGATTTGTCTTTACATGGACTTTAGTGCTGAATGTTTACCAAACTCTGATGATAGAGCAGGAAGGTGGCCATGGGATCTTTGTAACACAATAACGCAATCTCATCGAGTTTAGGCTCATTTGTTTTGTCTTGGCAAACACTTTGGTATTGGATGATTTCCGGGATCTGATGATGGAACTGAAACGAAAGTGTTTAGGCTAGTTAGTTGATAACAAAAAAAATATTTCAAATTGCCAGAAAGGTACAGTTCTATATTTCAGAATTGAGGCACGTAAAGAAGGCCTCCCCATCATCTACCACCTACACTATCCTATGTACCTAATTACCACCTATTACTATTTTTTATTAGTATACCACTAAAAAGCAACAAATAAAAGTTATTTTTAAATAAAAAGAAACCGACTTCAAAAATACTAAGGAACTAAAAAACAAAAAATAATTGGTTTTGGAGCAACAATTTTTGGAGTCGGTGTTAAGCACTTACGCAAAAAGTTACTAAATTACAAACTACCTATTCTATCAACAACAAAAGTTGTATAAAAATGTGTAGTGGTTTTATAGTCAGATCAGAAATTTTTGGCTTAGCACTGACTCTAAAAATTGTTGCTCCAAATCCAACGTTCCTTAGTGTTTTTGAAGTCGGTTTCTTTTTATTTAAAAATAACTTTTATTCGTTATAAATTTTAGTGACGTCTGGCCTTCTGACTCTTCGTATGCTTTATTTTTTTTGACCATCGCTCGCATTCGTCATGATCTTGATTGCAATAACGAGTTGACATCATAATAACTGGCTTGTTATCCAGCCACATAGTCAAAGCAAGTTTTTGATCTTCTCTAACTTTTACTTCAGTACTTCCTCTCGCTTTCTTTTTAAATGTCTTTTCATCAGTCAATATGCAGTCTTTCGGGATTCTGTTTTTCATAATAGTGCCTGTGGCATGAAATCCTAATCTTAGTATTTCATCACAAAGTTTCACTGTCGTAAAGAACCAATCAAAAATAATAATTGTCCCCGAACTAAAGTCCTTGTCATTACAACACAAACACACAACAATTACTTCTGCTTCTCCCAAACAAAATCCTTTGTTAATTAAGTCAGGGAATGTAGAGTCTCCCTGATATACTGCCATGTCGCAAACTTCACCTTTTGGCGAAGCCAAAACAAAAACTTTGAGACCTACTGGGTTGGGTTTGTTGGGACAGTACTGACGCATGGGACGTTACGCGACCCAGTAAAAGGGAAAATCATTTCATCAATACTCATTTTTTGAGGACGGTCTTGTTCATGACATCCGGCTAGTATGCAATCAAATAAAGGCTGGATTTTCCATATCTTTTGAAGTTTTTGTTCTGGCGTCACTTCAGGGTTATAGATGCATTTTAATCTCAGTCTAATGTAAAAAAATCGGTTTCGAGTCAAAGCTTTGGCAATCATTGGAACTTTCCACTTTTCAGACCAATACATAGAAATTTGCGGATATTGTAATGCGGACATTATCATGGTAATACCTACATAGACCTTAAGCTCTTTTAAGGTTAGTCCCATAGATTTGACGGTCTCTAATACTTGTGTCCTGTTTGTACAGGTTACTATGTGGTCTAAAATATTATCATCTACGTATTGTTCATAAAACTGGTACCACTCCCATTCCTCAGTATTTTCTTGATGTAGGCAGGTTGCATTAAACTATTTATTTCTGTGTCTCGTGTATCCAAGTATCCTGAATGCCAGAGTTATTTTGTCGATTTCTAATAACTATTTGTCAAGTGGATAATAACTGTGATAATAACACGAGATGTTCCCCTTGAACGTCCTCTTACTCGTGGTAAGTATGACGAAGTTGAAGGATAATCCGAGTTGTCTGATGTTGCTGGAGAAAGCACAGAAATAACCCAATCATCTTCATCTTCGCTTGAACTACTGGAAATTACGGTGATCACAGACTGTTTGGTTGGTTTCTGATGGTTGTAACTCGGGATCATCACCGGAATCATCTCCAGAAAAGTCGAAGTCGGAGTCATTCAAAACGTTTGCGATCAGGTTAGATGTTAAATCTAAAACAAATGAAGTGTAAGGATGGGTGTTTAACAAAAGGAAAGACGTTCGATACGTTTCATGTCTCAATTTATTATATCCAAATAAATGCGATTACATGAGATTATATACTTACAAACTAAGCATGAGTACATAGAAATATATTATGAGTATATAGGTTAACATTACTATACCACACATTCCGCCATACAGAAAAAAAAAACAATGAATATATGATGTTGTTTTTTTTTTTGTAGTTATAATATGAGTTTACAAATACGATAAAGATATGCAGGTATACAAATTACATAGAAATGAGGAGCAAAAGACTTATGATCTAAATAATTTAGTATTATTTTTATGCACAGTATCAATTTTGTTATTTTTTTTAATTATTACATTTGGTGACATATCTTGTATAACTTTATATGGACCATTATAAACATTTGCCAATTTATTTCCAGTTTCATTTTTTAACAAAATTAGGTCATCTTTTTTATACATTACTGGACGTACATTTTTATCATAATTTAATTTTCTTGTTTCTTTAGACATCAATAAATTTCGCCTAGCTTCATTTTGCGTGACTTGTAACTTATATTTCAATGATAGAGGATAATTATCAGAGTTGTATAATGGTTCTACAGTTCTCAATAAATTACTTGGCAATCTACAGGTTTTTCCAAAGACTAGTTCAAAGGGTGTGAATTTTGTGGAAGTATGTACAGTAGTGTTATATGCGAAGCACCAGAATGGTACCCAGGAGCTCCAAAGTCTGGCTTCATTTCTGGTTTGCATGCGAAGATAAGCATTTAGATTTTTGTGAGTATTCTCCAGAGAACCTATAGATTCATGGTAATACGCAGTTGATGACAATTGATTTACATTAAGTAAATTACATACTTCTTTTACCGTTGATGAAATAAATTCAGAGCCTCTATCAGTGGCAATTTCACGGGGTATACCATAACGTAAAATGAAATTCTCGACAAATGCTTTTGCAACAGAAACAGCATCTTTCCTTTGTAACGGGTAAGCTTCTACGAATTTCGTTAGCTCGCATTGTATGGTAAGTATATAAACATTATTAAAATAATCCTTATCTAAAGGGCCCACTATATCTAAGAATATTTTATCAAAAGCACTCATGGCAGTGCTTGTAATAACCATTGGCTGTTTAACAGGCAAGGAGTGCTTTTGCTTTTGACACGTTTCACATTTATTCGCATAATTCGTGACGTCACGTTCTATTCCCGGCCAAAAATAATATCGTTTGATATTATTTAACATAAGCCTAATACCTGCGTGACCGCTGGTTGGCAAAAGATGGAAATCGTTCATGATTACTTTTTTGTCGTCATCATTAATAATTCTTTCAACGGTTTTTATTAAGTAAATGTGTGGTCCGGACCACCTTTTATTTTTATTTATTTCTCTGGTTAACCATTTTATATATCCTATATTATTTTCATTTTTAATAATAAACATTTCTTTTATTTCTATCTCTTTACATAAATGCTCCAGCTCACTCAAGTATTCGGCTCGCGACGTACTTGATAGCATACCTGGGCATGTGTATATAACTAGTTCGTTTTTATTGAATGCAAAATACTTATACTTTTCGGACATGTCCTTGAAATAGTTATATCGTTTGTCTGAGACACATACTAATTCTACCGAATTTAACGGCTCAAAAGATGTTTCAATAATCATCGGGTGATCAGTCCGACAATCGTTATATGTATTATTATTGTTAGCCGATAAAGTCGTACTCTCTGTTTCCAAAATTTTCTTTTGACCCCTAGTCATCACGTTAATTATACATTCGTTCATCCTTTTTAATTCATCCGAAGATATTATTATTCTAGATAACGCGTCTGCAGCCACATTATCTTTTCCTTTAATATATTCGATTTCAAAATCGTACTCCTCTAAAATCAGTCTAAACTTAGTCAACCGACTTGACGGGTTGTTCATGTTGAACAAGTACACTAGAGGCCGATGATCGGTAATTATTTTAAACTTTTTCCCAAACAGATAGGGTCTAAAATATTTAACAGACCAAACTACCGCAAGCA
Source organism: Euclidia mi (assembly GCA_944739405.2). Lineage (NCBI taxonomy): Eukaryota > Metazoa > Arthropoda > Insecta > Lepidoptera > Erebidae > Euclidia > Euclidia mi. The sequence goes on along the minus strand of OX123187.2, from coordinate 92,065,326 downwards.
TTACCTTTTCTATCGTAGGATAGCTTAATTCGGCTTTGTTTAAGCTTCGACTTGCATAAGCGACCGGCCGACCATCCCCATTACACAGCATTGAACCTATAGCTTTGCCTGAGGCGTCAGTGTATAATTTAAATATATTGTCCGGTGAAAAATCCGGATATTGTAACACGGGAGGAGACGACAAACTACTTTTTAATTTAAGGAAGGAATTTTCACAGTCATCGGTCCACAGAAATGGGACATTTTTCCTACATAAACTATTTAATGGAATTACGATTTCTTCAAAATTTGGTATGAAACGGCGGTAATAATTGGCAAAAGCTACAAAACGTTTGACCTCGTCGCATGACCTTGGAGTTGGATATTCCTTCAATGCCTGAATTTTATTAGGATCGGGTTTAACGCCTTCTGCACTAACTACGTGGCCCAAATATAATAGCTCTTTCTTAAGAAATTGGCACTTTTTTGGGTTTAATTTTAAATTTACTTGCCTGAGTCTATAAAACACGTCCATTAGGTTTTTATGGTGCATTTTTAAATTTCGTCCGTAAATAATTAAATCATCTAAATAAAGAAAACATTTTTCGTAGTTTAAACCAGCTAAAGCTATTGTCATTGCCCTTGAAATGCACTTGGACTTGTTTTTAGACCCATGGGTATCCGTTTCATTTGATATTGTTTATCAAATGTAAAAGATGTATATTTTCTGCTAGCAGGGTCAAGGTTAAATTGATAATAACTGTTTTGTAAATCTAAATGGCTGAAGTAAACAGCCCCGAAAAGCGAATCTAATATATCTATAATATTTGGTAAGGGAAATCTGTCATCACAAATTTTCTCGTTTAATTTTCTGTAATCTACCACTAGCCTAAATTTTTTCTCACCGATTTCGGATCTTTTTGGTACTAATAGTATTGGGCTAGACCATTCGCTTGTGGTTTCCTTTATGATATCGTCGTCTAACATTTTTTTAAGTTGTTTTTTAATCTCAGTTGTTTGAAATTTGGGTAATCTATACTGCTTTTTGTAAACAGGCGTGGCTTCAGACTTTAAATGTATAGTTTGCTGAAATATATTGCTAGTTGATAACGTGTCCCCTTCCAAATAAAAAATATCGGTAAATTTTGCACAATTTTTTTCAATATCTAATTGTTCCTCTTTATTTAATCCGCTTAAATCTAATTCAGAAAATAATTTTTTAACCCTATCCGAGTTTACCGAACATTCATTAAAATTAATAATATCATAATTATTTAAATCATCAAAATCATGACTAAAAAAACTCAAATTTACTTCATTATCACGCGTATTCAAAATCCCTAATGGTATCTTTCCATTTTTGGGACAAACAATTGCGCCCGCTAAGAACACTCCATCACATAATTCTTTAGGAAAAACAACACAATTATTTTTGAGGTGCGTTGAAACAAAATGAATTAAGATCGAGAAGGGACTTGTAAATAGTTATTACTGCCTATAATCCCTGCTTGTAAAGCAGTGCAAATTTCTAAGTTATCGTAATAAAGTTTCAAGATATTGTGTTCCAAGTTAAGATTAGCTTTGTATTTACTTAAAAAGTCTAAGCCGAGAATACCGTCACATGAACAACATAAATCTTCAAAAACGTGAAACTTATACATGAATTTCTGCCCCGATATAGTCAAGGCTAAATAAACATATCCGACTGAGTAAAGTTGTCCGCACACACCATTTATTTTAACGCGCCCCGAATGCAATGTAGCGTTAAAATGTTTTAATTTTTCGTACTTAATAGCACTAAGTGTGGCTCCCGTATCCACTAACCAATAACTAAAATAATTGTTTATTATTGATTTTATCGTGTTGTAATTACTGTAATAGCAAATACTATGTGACGTCGCTGTGACGTCGAGTTGACACCACCTCTCGGCCGCTTGCATCTCCGTCCCCACCGCACCGCGAGCTTCTATAAAAGCGGACGCGTTGGCTGCAAACTTTCCTTTGCGGCGGCTGCAGCACACCGAGTTAAGTCACCAACTCTCCTGGACCATCGGCAGCAGGACTCTCAACAGAAACCTCACCCATCGCCGAATCACGCAACCCTGTGTATACCTTTTTAATTACGCATTACTAGTATTTTTTTTCTATTGCTAAATGATGTGTAGATTTTCTTGGCAATTAAATCATTTTTTATTGTAACATTTAACCACGTTTCTCATTTAAACACACCCTAGTATGGATAACGTAACAGTGGACACCTGAAAGGTCTTTTTAAGTTACAGTGGCGCCCACGGAAATATTATGGGTGGGGTTGTATGGGTTTTGTTGAGAATCCACTGCCGGTGAGTCCTTTTTTTATTTTATTTTTTTGTGTATGTGTGAAGTCGTTCCAAAGCAGTGTGTGATTATTTTAGTGGCATATATTGTTTCTTTTTGCTTGTTTTATTGTGGATGGAAAGTCGGTGGTGTTATGCCGGCCACAATAGACATTTTCTCTTTTTGTTCTATTGTGCTCGGAAGGTCGGTTTTGTGTTGAGCCGGTCACAACAGACAAATTTTGTCTTACTACGTATGGTAAGCATTTTATATTATAACTATTTCTATTGCCGCGTGTGATAATTAATTTTGTATCAACCGCATAAGTAACAAGTTATAATCGTTTTGCTTGCGACCACGTGTCAATTAAATGACGCGCTGTGGTCACATTCCTTGATTGCATTTTTTGTATTGCGATTTATGACCTCACGTCCACTAACGACGTGCTAAGGTCACCTTCGTTGATCGTATGCTTCGCGATTAGCTTTTTTAAATGCCACTAAGGTAATTCAGTGCTACTGGTAATTATTGCTAATAATCTGCTTTGGCTGACTTATGGAACGAATTCACACCCTTCTCTTTTTCATTTCTTTCTATTTTCTACTATAACCTTCTGCTAGTGATTTTGTACGGCGATATATTTCTATATAGTCGGTATTATTTAATACTTTTACCGCCTACTACGGCGATTATCTTTTAATATTAACTATTCTTTTCTTTCTTACTAAGAAAGTAACATCTTTATTATACCACGTGTACCTAACATAGTTGGACTGGCTGAGAATGAACGTACCTAGGATGCTAGCGTATTATAAACTAGGTATCTAGCTAGAATTTCGCGTTCATTTATTAATAAAATGTACACGTGTCACATGCAGGTTGCTCACTAACAATAATGAACGAATGTAATTATTGTCTATTTGGTATAGAAATACGAATATCATCGTAGAATTATTAGTTGTTCGTTTTGTCAAATGTTTATTATGCTACAATTGTTGTTTTTGGTCTTCGATTTTATCTCCTTGTTACTGCCTATCGGTATGTCATTTGCAAATGCATCTATTTATGCATTTACTGTTCATTGTGAACTCAAACATAAAATTCCTGCGTCGCAATTATTGAATTATATTCTTTTTGTAATGTTTTGTGTCGCTAGGATTGTTCTTTCAATGTCTGGTTTCTATTGAAATATATAAAACATATAATGATAAATAAATGGTAAAATTAAGCCGCTGACGGCCGGAAAACTACTAAATTGTCAATATGTAACTTGTTTCCTTTTTACTAAATGCTATGCATCTGGTTTTACTAGACCAGTTTAAGTAGTGGTTATATTGTGTTCTTGTGTTAACGCAAATGTTATTATATCTAACTGAATTTATCAAACTTAATTGAATTGAAACTAACTTTAACTAAAGTGGGTATTTGCACATAAATTGAATCACTGACTTCTTTTCTTGAATAAATAAGTGCCTATTTACATATGAATCAAATAAATAATATTTATACCTCATTAAATAACTAAAGTGGCTGTTTACACACAAATTAATAAATAATTTCAATACTTAAATAACTAATGTGGGTACTTATACATAAATCAATAAGTTATATATTTTAATAACTAAAGCGAATTAATTGATGTACAAGTTTAAGAATACCCTTTCGTATTTTACAATCAACTATTTTAAACCTAAAAGCTGAATAATATAACTGAATCTTATTCTATTACAGCATAAATAAGTTTATAAACGATTGGGTACAGTGTCATTTACAACAATGTAAGACGCATAGGTATGCGAAGTTATAATTACCTACATAATTATTTATGAAGGCCAACAATAGTGCTATTGTTTTCGAATTGGAGCTCACAAGTCACAAGATAACGCATTGTTGTGTTAACGATTTATATAAACATGCTAACATAAAACTTGAATAAATATTACTGTTATAAATTGTCGAAGAGGTTTTCCAAATTTAATATTTTGCACAATCTGTTATTTATCTAACTAAATATCGAAACATCAGATAACTATCTAACTATATAAATATCAGATATGTTTCGCTTGGTGATTGCCATATAAAAGATCTCAAATTAACTCACTGCAAAGTTTAAGAATGTAATGATTAATGCTCATCACTAATGAATTAATCACTAAAATAACTTAACACTTCGTTACAAATAATATCAAACCTTTAACTCCTAATTACAGCTAAATTATGTACCCATATATCTTGTTACATATAGCTTTGGTAATGACTGATCGTAATATAATAAAAAAAAATTCCCTTATGGCTCAGTGGCTGAAAGGTTGTTGTCGGATCGGTCTGTGGTTCGATTCTCGATTGTGTTTTTTTTGTGTTTTTAACTATGGTAGTGTGTACTATGTCGTCGACAGTCTCCTTCGACGATGTACTATACATTACATCTTGCCGCGAATATTTTTTTTGTGTTTTTGGCTATGGTTGTGTATACTATGTCATCGATTGTCTCCTGCGGTGATGTACTATACATTGCAACCTATTCCGAATTGTGTATTTGCCGTTGTTGATTTTGTATCATAATCGGAAACCAGTTAATTGTCCGCGACAATGGGATGCGGCCGGCGCCAAGCGCGCAGTGATGACTCACTTGTTTACGTCAGCCGATCACTCGGCTCAAAACATTGTATTATACTTTATACTTAATTATAATGAACACTTTTTTATGCTTTTACAATTCGCGTCGAGCGCGTTAATGAGCAATTTGTTTGTGATACTGCCAACAAATCGTATGATTGTTAGTATCGTAATATAGTAAGATCGTAATATTGGTTTACGACTTATACTCTTTCAATTAATTTCACTTATCGAATATGGGTGGTCAGGTGGTGCCTACCAACATAGACTGGGTGGTTATTTGCTATAAAACTCACGTATAATACCTTTTCGCGCGTCGTGTATTATAATGAATACGACTCGCGTCGTGAATGAATGCTGGCTTGTTCATACGTATGATTGTGTGTGGGCCTTTTAAATGTGATGTATGTCAGGTAATAGGAACGTTCAATGCTTGGTGACGTATGAATGGCCGAGGGTTATATTTGTTTTTTTTCCTCTTTCAGAGTTAATAGTTTGTTTGTGTCTCCGAATGCAGTTGCCGCCTACCAGCCACAGAATTTTCCCTCTGGGAAAAATCTGGCCTAATGGGGGGAGTGTGTGACGTCGCTGTGACGTCGAGTTGACACCATCTCTCGGCCGCTTGCATCTCCGTCCCCACCGCACCGCGAGCTTCTATAAAAGCGGACGCGTTGGCTGCAAACTTTCCGGATTCGCTACATCGGCAACGAAGACGGACGTGTCCACAGTTATTTTCAAAAAGTGAAAAATATCTACCCCCCTCTTCGAGCCGCACGGACCGCAAAAAATTTGCACCGTGCAGTACACGCCATTTTACGCGTGTACTGTACGTTGCAAATTCAAATTTGAAGCCCAGCGAAAAGAAAAATCGCCGAGCGGTCGCTGCAGCCGCGTCCCCGGGATATGTCCCGTCGCCCCAGCCCTAAGGGCTCGGCCGGCGATCAGCCATCCAGCCCACCCTCGCATGATGACGAAGAAGACGAAGACCTTCCACCGGTGTCGATCCCGACACCGCGCTCGCCGTTAGGCCAAACAAAATCAACAAGCAAGAAGCCAGGGAGCACGACATCTGCGCGTGATCGAGCGTCGACCGGCGGGCCGGCCAGACAAGCCGTCGCCACCGCCGCCTCCACCGCTGACATCGCCCCTCGCCCCGGAGCGCCCGCCACTGCGCAAGCGCGAGCCTGCGCCCCGCGCCTCGCGGCAGACGCGGTCCGCGCGCAGGCTCACCTTCAGTCGCCCGTGAACCGTCCCGCCGCAGACATGCGCGCGCCCGACGCGCCGCCGCCGCGCCCGAGCGCCGCGCGCGGACGCCCGCCGCCGTCCCGCGCCGCGGCCCGCGCCGCGACACGCCCTGCCCACGCGTCCCACACGCAGTGCCCAGTGCTGGACAGCTCGCCGACGCGCCCGGCCGCCGCCCGCGACCTCACCATCGACTCGCCACGCGTCGCCGCCAAAGATTCGCCCGCGCCGCGATCTATGTGTTCGTCGCGTAGCGGGTCAGAGTTATCGCTCGCCTCCGACGCCGACGCCAGTGATTACGACAAGGCCGACGTAGTGTTACACATTAAGCGTCGCCGTCACACTATGTGCGCCGCCGCCCACATGAAGCGCGCCAGCTCCACGTCGGCGCTTGTCGACATGGACGTCGACCCCGCACAGCCGCCCGCACGCCCGGCGGCCGCTCGCCGCCAGCGCAGCCCCGAGGAGGACGCCGACGCCGACGAGGCGAAGCGACGCCGTGCCGTACGCTCGCCCAGAGACGCCGCAAATGTAAGTACAGTGCATACTGTTACTAATAAGAACTTAGACAATACAGTGATACCGGGTACCGCGTACAGTGCCGTCGCTCGCTCGCCGCCTACGTCGCCGCGCCGCGCGAACCTCGCCGCGCCCGCGCCCCTCGCCGCGCCCGCGAACGCCCGCGCCGCCGCCGCCCGGCCGGCTGCCGTGCTCGGCTCGACCGCCGCCGCGTCCGCGAGCGCCCGCGCCGCCGCCCGGCCTGCTGGCGTGCCCGACCTGACCGCCACCGCGTCCGACGCCTCCGCGCACGCATCTACCGCGCCCGCCGCTGCTGCTGCCGCCGCCCAGACCTCCAAGAAGCCGCGTTACCCTCCGGTGATCGTCGAGTTCCTCCCGAACTGGGCGCATCACATGCGGGAAATTAAAAATCAGCTGGGAAGAGCCGCCAACGCCCGCCCGTTCGGTAAAGGGCTACGTTTTACGCCCCGGGAGGAGGAGGAGTACCGCCTCGTGCAGAGATACTTCACAGAGCTGGAGAAAACAGAACGTATCTCCTGGTTTTGTTACTCCCTCCCGGCGGAGCGCAACCTGAAAGTGGCGATAAGAGGACTGCCGAGTAACGCGACACCGGAGGAGGTTGAAGAGGAGCTCCGCGCGCTGGGCCACGACCCGGAATACGTCCGCAACATCCGGGCCCGACGCGACCGACCGGGGTGCATCCTTCTCGCCATCATCCGACGCACCAAGGATACCACGCCGGGGATTTACGAGATTACCGAGATGCTCGGTATCCCCGGCGTTAAGATAGAACAGTGGCGCGGCAAGCGGCGGCCGGCACAATGCCACCGCTGCCAAAAATTCCGCCACTCTAGCCACCACTGCCACCGACCTCTGGCATGTGTGAGGTGTGGCGAGGAACACACGGCCAGAGAATGCCCGCGCCCTAGAGAGGAGCCAGCCACTTGTGCGAACTGCGGGGGGGAGCACCCCGCGAACCACATTAACTGCCCCGTCTTCAAGAGAGAGGCGCGCAACACGAAGGCGGGGACGGTCGCCGTCACCGGGGAGCCGCGCCAGGGGCCGGCACCGGTCAACGCTCAGCCCCAAGGAGAGGCAGCGCAGGGGTCATCGCTTATGGCGCAAGCGAACGACCCCACGGCCCGCGGAGCGACTACGACGTCGAAGAAAAAGAGAGGGCGGAGGAACCGTAGGCGAGGCAACAGAGGCGCGCCCGCCACGGAGACACCCGCAACGACACCTGCACCCGCACCGGCCGCAGAGAAGCCTAAGCCTAAGAAGAAGGCTAAGGGCGACCCCGGGAAGGCTCCGAAGACTCCCGCAACGACATCCCAGCCGACAGCTCACCCAGTCGTCGCCCCGGAGGGCACAACCGCGCCCCGGGGTAGAAAGACGAAGGCCCCGCACAAGAGCGAGGGTACAAGGAGCTCCGGCACAGTCCAGGCCGCGATCGCCGTCCTTCAGAGCGTACTCACTGCGCTCAGCGAAGGACGCGATAAACAACAAATTGTGACCATCATTCTCAAGGGCCTGGCGGACCTAGTTCTACACGATGAATAGTAGGCCCTTGAGAATCATACATTGGAACGCCCGCGGCCTGATGACTAAGGTCGCCCTACTCCGCCCTCTCCTGCAGGAACAGAACATAGACGTGGCGCTGATAAGCGAGACGCACCTGGGACCTGCAGACCAACCACGATTCCCAGGTTTCCTCGTTTATCGGAGGGACGAAACCTCGCCCGAGGGAAGACACTACCGCGGACTGGCAGTGCTGATAAGACGACGAGTCGTACACCAGCCACTACCTACGCCGGACCTCAACTCCGTCTACACGCTGGGTGTAGAATTGCACCTAGGCGGTGCTAACCTACACCTATACGCCGCCTACAAGGCGCCCGCTACTAAACTGAACGTCGCAGAGCTGCGTTCATTGTTGGACGTCCCTCACCCTGCCATCATAGCGGGCGACCTCAACAGCAAGCACCCAGCGTGGAATTCGACAACCGCAAACCCCGCTGGTGTGCGACTACTTAACGACGCCGAAAAGCACGGTTACGTGGTCGCGGGACCCGAAGTTCCCACCCACTACCCGAGCGACCCCGTACGAAACCCGGACGTGCTAGACATACTCGTGCACAACAGCGAGATGCACTGCCAGACGCAACAAGAGGTTCTCGACGACGAGCTGCTGTCGGACCACCAGCCGGTGCTCGTCGTCATTCAACAGCAGCCCACACGGATAGTCCCTCAAGCGCCACGTCGCAAACTGGACTGGACACTATTCGCAGAAACGATGGAGACCACCACACCGACTCGCCCGATCAACTCCGCGGCCGACGTCGAAACGCTCGCGGTAGAGCTCGTCGACGCGATTAAAGGCGCCCTTGAGACTGCCAGCACACCTACTGACACCCAGAGGAGGCTACCCCCTCTGCCGGCACACATAACAAAGATGATCGCAGACAAGAGGCGCCTTCGAAGGCAGTGGCAGAGCTCCCGTTGCCCCACACAGAAAGCCAGACTAAACCGGCTCGCGGAGAGAGTGAAGGACGAGTTGAGGACCTACACCGCCGAGAGCTGGGAGCGCTTCATCGAGGACTCCAGCGACGACTGGCCGTCTATACATCGGCTATGTCGTCGCTTCACTAACACCCCAGCTCCGGTGCGCCCGCTGCTACACGCCGACGGGACGCCGAGGTATAAAGCAGCAGACCGCGCGGCCATACTCGCTGAACATCTAGAGAGCGTGTTCGCGCCGAACCCGACTGCAGACCCGGAACACACCGCAGCAGTCGAGAAACACCTTCGAGACTACCTCGCTACGCCGATAGCTCCCGAAGAGGACCCCATTCACTTCTCCCCTGGCATGGTGCAACGTGCCATTCGGCGGACCCAGCCCCGGAAGGCTCCTGGGGCGGATGGGATACCGAACACAGCGCTGCGCCGCCTGCCGCACCGTACCGTGGCAGCGCTGGCGCGCCTGTTTACGGGGATCGTCCGCACAGGCGTCTTCCCCTCGTGCTGGAAGGAGGGCCGAATAATCATGTTGCCCAAGCCGGGCAAGAACATCTTGAAGCCCGAGAGCTATCGGCCGATCACTCTGCTGCCCACCATCTCGAAGGTGTTCGAAAAACTCCTGCTGCGGCACCTCACACCGCACATCACACCCAGACCAGAGCAGTTCGGGTTCCGCGCCGAACACTCTACCACAATGCAGCTGTCGAGGGTACTGCACCGGATAGCGGCGGCGCGTAACAAACGCGAGCACGCCGTGGCAGTATTCCTCGACATGGAGAAAGCCTTTGACCGAGTATGGCATTCCGGTCTGCTGTACAAGCTCTCAACCTCCACAGCGCCCCGTCGTATCGTAAAAAACGGTCTCATCGTTTCTGCACAACAGGACATACAGAGTGGTGGTGGAACAGGAAGCCTCGGACGTCCACACCATCGCCGCCGGAGTCCCCACAGGGCTCCTGTCTCTCGCCTGTGCTCTACTCACGCTTCACCGACGACATCCCCGTCGCTGAAGGCGCCGAGTTAGCCCTGTACGCCGACGACGCGGCGTACATAACAACTAGCATAAACGCCAACCACGCCGCGTCAAAGATTGCAGCGCACCACTTCACCTTCTCCCCGCTGGCTGTCGCAATGGCGACTGTCGGTGAACGTGGGTAAGTCACAGGCGATTCTCTTTAGTTCCCAGGTGGCCCATCCACCACCACTCAAACTACAGGACGCCAACATTCCCTGGACGAGGGACGGCGAAGTACCTGGGGGTAACCCTAGACCGCCTCCTCTCTATGAAGTCACACGTCGGCAAAGTCGTCGCACAGGTCCGCGCTACGAGAGCGCTACTGCGTCCAGTGCTCTCATCACGCCTCCCGCTGCGTGTCAAGCTGAGTGTGTACAAACTCTACGTACGCACTCGGCTCACTTACGCCGCTCCCGCCCTGGTTCGCGCTTACAAGCGAGACCAACCGGGCCCGACTCCGCGCGCAACAATCGCTTGCGTTGCGCACCATCGTAGGAGCCCCACGCACGGTAAGCAACGCCGTGATACACCGGGGACACCCGCATAGAGAGCCTGGACGCCTTCATTCGCCGTCTGTCCGTGGGGATGTTTGAGCGGGCCGACGCCTCGGCCTGGGACCACGTCCGAGACCTGGCCCCCTGGCCACGCTCGCCCCCCGGACAAGAAGAAGCTGCCGCGAGACCTCCTCGCTACCCCCGACGACTCTGCCGACACAACGGTTGCCCCCCGGGTAACCGCCGCCCACGCACATTACACTCCATTCCCCCTGTTGCAGGTGACCGCCCCCATCCGCGCGACATCTGCGCGTATCAACCAGGATACGCACATCATGTGCGCGCGCGGGGCGACCACCGCAACAGAGGACGCCAACACCGCACTCCGCACCACCTCATCGACACCACACACCCCAGACGTAACTAACGCTGAGGGCCGCATGTAAGTCGTCGCCCGTGTCGCTGGCTACACGGAGCTGGGCCTCTCCCGGTTCGCCGGGGGTCTCACCCGGCTCGTGCTGACCGCCCGGGCGACGTGAAGACTGAAGCGGCCCTCGCACGCCTCTCAGCGTTAGCCGTAGGGCACTCAGCCCGCCCCAACCACCAGTCCCTTGTTTAGGGGACTGCGACGAACCCACCGGAGAGGGGCAATACGCCTGAACCAGCCTCCGCCAACCCTCTAGGGGGTTGCGTGGATGACTAGATGGCGGCAAACTTTCCATTGCGGCGGCTGCAGCACACCGAGTTAAGTCACCAACTCTCCTGGACCATCGGCAGCAGGACTCTCAACAGAAACCTCACCCATCGCCGAA